>CM060952.1:90928041-90955541 GCA_030765055.1 Mantis religiosa
ATTCCAACATTGTAACTGAATTGAAAGTCATTAATGAACAATGTTGTACAAAAAATCTGAGCAAAAGCATGACTATGTGTCAGAGGCATGAATTTAAAAAATATAACACTGAATTTTTATTTAGAAAATAAAAAAAACATCGAAGGAAGAGCTATGAACGAGATTATGGAAGTGCTTTTGTACATAGCACAAATTTGACTCTGCGACGAAGTGAGGAAGGTATAGGAAATTTAGAATAAAACTAGATTAGAGAGTTAAGGATTGACACATAATAAGTTGTTTTAGAAAGAATTGTGGAAAGAAGAAAAATGAGTAGGGAGTTGGAAAAAAGGGATCATAAAAATATTGGTGATTAAAATTACTTCGAGACAGACGAAGAAACCAATAGAGAATAGTAAAATAAACGTTTACGTATACAGAAGAAAATGAAGGGGGAAACGGAAGAATGGAGGAATTTGGTTACGCAAGAAGTAAACTCTAATATTTATAAACCCTAATATTTCGGTAGAACGTGAATCTTATTTCAATTAGTTAAACAGAAATATTTTTTTATATTCCCTACTATCTATTTAGACAGAGAAGTTGTAGCACTCACTGAAACATTCGATAGCAAAATTTCGGTGAAAATGCACGTTCTCATTTCATCTGAACTCAGGAAAGGAAAAGCATTTTCAGAGGATGCTATTTATGTGTGTTTCTGTGTGAACAGCAGGAAAAGACAGTCTGTAGAACCTTTCAGAATGTGGCACCAAAATTTTGAAGAAACTACATCTCCACTCTCCCTTGTATAGATAGCATTTCGTCACTTTCGATTTTTTCAAAAATGTCCAAGGTTTTCTTTGAAACATCGCACATTTGAGCTATTTTACGGACAAGTAACTGTGTCTAATTTTGTGAAAATGACCTCTTAATCATAAATCTGTTTTGTATGTAAATCTAAGAGAAACAATTTTAGACTATAAAAGCCTCTTATCTCTTCGAAGCATATTTTTTGTGTTAAGTAAATGTTTTTTGTGTCGTTAACCATTTCCGAGCTATTCTTTGTGATTGTTTTGAATACTTCACAACGAAAGTGTAACAGTTAATGAAGGTTTAATGTATTAAAATGAAGTAATCGTGTTAATAGATGCTGCCGACTGAGCCAGTCTGCTCAGTAACATTTTGCTTATCTCTTATAAGCAGATACTTATTGTTTGTAATATTAGTACAAATGTACAAATTGCTACACAAAACGGCAATGACTCAGTTGTTACGTGAAGAATGCTTTTCAATTGTTTACTATTTCCCTGATTCAGATGGATATTTTGCAACTGAATAGCTACAGCACATTTAGCACGAGTGAACAGGAAATGCAAGCTAATACCCGGACTTCCTACCCACAATGACACATTAACATCCCCTTAGAGACCGATGACGTCATTCCCTCTAGTTGTCCTGAAATTGTCATCAGTGAGACAAAACCACAATGAGCCCAGAGTGTCTGAAATCGGCTGCTTTTGACATATAGGGGATGCGCCCCTTCTAACGTTGGTACGAAATAGTAATGTGTGTTGCAGTGTGAAATGTTACATTCCGGTAGAGATTAGTGGATTAAAAATATGATAGTTTCCTTACATTTCCAATAATGTCTGAAAACTACGTGAAGACAAAATCACTCTAACTAAAAATATGCGACACGAATTACGTGATATAAGTACTATGATAAAATGACAACACAAACTTTGACCACACTCACTTTATTTGTCACTAGAATTATTACGTCAATGCTGACTTACAGTGACTTTTACTTGTTACAAATACACAGAGTAAGCTCGTCAGTCGAATGTTCCTTTATGTGTCTGTTGCCACGCACCGACTTGAGCTGCTGGCAGGCTGCAGTCGGGCTCAAGCTATTGCTACGTGTCTACGTGCCATAGGCTCTAGCCGCAAAAATGACTATATAAAATATTAGTTTTATAAGGAGACTTTTGGAGTTTTAGTTTGGTAGGTAGCAAGAGTGAAAATATTTGCTCCCAGAAGCCCGTAATTCAGAATGCAGAATCCACTACACCCTGATGGGAGTGGTTTAAATACTGCTTTTTGATTGGGTGTTGCAAGAAGATAAAGACATCTCTAATTGGGGATTTTATTTAGCTCAAATGCAGCTGTGTTAGCGTTTGTTCCGGTTTTATCCCGCGTACTTGAGACCCGTTGTTGGCTGAAACTGCATCTTCTGGGGATCATAATCCCCTATAAATCTAACAAGGGCACTATGAATTTTGCTGCGAGGCGGCTTATTTTATCCTGCACGTATGTAAAAGTCGAGGCTTCGCGAAGTGGTATCACAGGAAAGGAATGGCCAACAGCATAGATGGCTCCTAGTCCTCTATTCTATGCCCGTTGTAATCTTAGAGACCATGGTTCTTATGAACAAAGGGACTACTTCCGCTCATGACTTCAGTGGCTGTCCTTGAGTGTTCGCGTTTTTGCTTCTGTTGGCGGAAAACAACAAAAACAGTGGAATGTGGGCACCTACACTTATGTTTTTGTAGTAGGCATTCGCTGCCGCCGTAACAGTAAACATATATTTGAATTAGATGACATTTCGAAATATGATGAAGTAAGATGGTGTGGTGCAGAGATGGGCTCGCCACGCAGCCAAACACGAAGTATCAGGTCCAAGTAGTTAAAGCGATATAAAGTATTTTTTTAGCTTACATCGCATTTACCATTACATTGCACCATTAATACCTGTCTTATTCTTCTACTTTCATGTTCGTTTCAACTGCCTTATTTTATTGGTAACAAGGTTTGTTTTCCCATTGGTTGACGACTGTCTATTTAGAAGTTAATTGCAAGTTTCGTAAATGGATTTCCACATTATTTAATGCCAGATATAATTTACTTCGATTTCAAATTTACAATTAAACGTAATTAAGTATGCAGAGGTTGGAAGTGCAGTCGATATTGTAAGCAATAACAATATCCAATAGGTTTCTAGAGTAATTTACTTTTCACTGAATGTAATATAACTCTGGGTGTTACCTCCTGGAAACGTTAGGTACTCTCTGGCTGCACCTGCTTCCAACTGATCTTGTCAATCTTTCGAGCTTTCTCCATTCCTTTTCCCGTTGATCAGGGGAATCAAGCCCATCAAAAATAACGAAAATAAAGGTAGAAATTTAGTGTGATCTAAAATTCAACTCACAAGCTTGAGATTTTCTTTGAGCGCCGTAAAACTACGAAGCACCACCGGCTTTACTTCCACTCTAAAAGAAGTCACGCTAAGGATTTTTACAGCCGAGAAAGTCCATCAGCCCATGCTGGGTTTGAACCTAGGGCCACGGCAACTAGAGGCTCTGAACGAGTTGGGAAATATACCCTCTACTATAAAAGAATTAACAAAAGGATGGCGAGATCTTGAAAGTCGTAGGAAGCTTTGGGCTGATTTATCATCATCATCATCATCATCATCATCATCATCATCATCATCATCATCATCATCATCATCATCATCATCATCATCATCATCATCATCATCATCATCATCATCATCATCATCATCATCATCATCATCATCATCATCATCATCATCATCATCATCATCATCATCATCATCATCATCATCATCATCATCATCATCATCATCATCATCATCATCATCATCATCATCATCATCATCATCATCATCATCATCATCATCATCATCATCATCATCATCATCATCATCATCATCATCCTCATCCTCACCACCACCACCACCAACATCATCATCTTATCATCATCATTATTCACTTCCAGCACCTCTGTAGTGTTAAGTGGTAGCGTGTCTGCCTCACGCTCAAGATGTCCCGAGTTCCAATCTCGGTCAGGGTGAATAAGGTTTTTTTCTCTATGGTTTTCCCTTGTCCTGAAAGATGAATGTCGGTTAACTCTAAGCTGTACGGACACTGCGCTCATTTGAGCATCATTTCATGCATTTCATTTATCGTCCGATATGACTTAGTATTGGAGGGCGTTAATTTAAAAAATAAAAAAATCGTTTCCACTTCCAAATCATTCTAAGTATTTTGTACCGCCTGAGTCGCGACGTATGATTTGAGAACCAATAGCTTTTGAATCACTGACAATAAATTAGACATCTTCGAGCAATATTGCGCTTTATCGTTGCCCAATGCGTTCAACAAAAGCAAAACCCAGCATTTTTGTTTTTCAAATCAAATAGACACAAGATACGAATTGGAAGCAAAATGAAGCTGAGAAATTGACAGGAAAGCAAATAGGTTCCAAAACTTTTAAATCTCCTGACTACGTCACTGGCCGAAAGAGGGCGGTAAAACATTTCATTAGATACACACCCTTTCTAAGTTGAAATTTGGTTGCACAAAGCAGGCATTTGGAACAGAGCCAAACTCCTTAATGCACATACAACGAAATATAGCATAGAAACCTCGAATTCAGCACTATTGGATTAAAATGGAGATTTTATCAAATAAGTTTCTGAAACTAGTTCAGACTTTTTGTTTTCTGTTTATTGCTTTTACTGGGACAATTTCTTTGGTTGTCATTGATTTATTGGAAAAAAATATATTTATGCTCAATCCCAACTCTATTGTGCACTCATGAAATATCGAGATGCATAAAGAACAATATAAAAATGACGACACCATCTTAACTAGGTATAGAGTGACTTCCTGCAATTCTTTTCCCTAAACCTTTCCTTCACTCATATTTCATCCCACCTAATAATCTAGTTCAACTTGCGCGGAGTTCATTTAGCTCACTCTGGCACTGCAATAATGTGAACTAGTTTTATTGATAGTTTATTTTCTTCCGAATATGGAAGCATAAAGAAATACGCACCCGACGTGCCTCTTCTTCCGACAGCGTTTCACTATCCAGGGGAACAAGCACAAGACACCAAGACGTCAGCATCAAGAGACGGTTCCCTGGCCATAGTGCACATTGTGTTTATGTGTACCTTATCTTGTTTTAGGTAACCTTGACCATAACCGCTTTGTCACAATAGGCAGGCACTGGAAAGCTTTGCTAGCGCATCCGCAAATTTCGATAAAAATAGTAGTTGAATATTTTAAAGCTGTTTATTGTTAAGTTTAATATATTTTGCTTAAAACAGAGTTTAAATTTACTGCAACTTTTACAATTAACTACTACAACGTTTAGTCATATAGAACGACGAATAAAATGATGTTCAAATGAGTCCAGGATCCTTAGAGCTTAGAGTTACCAGACATGCATCTTTTAGAATAAGGAAAAACCCTGGATAAAACCTTATTCAGTTAATTAAGCCTGCTGAGATTTGAACTCGGGACCTCTTGAACGAAAGAGAGTCATCTTACTACCACGCTACAGAGGTGGGCAATGTAGTTATGGCATAGTATTAGGTTAATACCTTTCTCAATGCTAGAATAAGATGCCTTCTTTGGTGAAATTAAATAATAAAGTACTTTCAATAATGAAATGTAATGTCTAAGGCTCGGAATTTGAAAAACGTTTAATTTTTCGAGTGTGCCCTTGTTTCCATGCATGCTGTCACTGCGGGTTCGAAAGGCACATTTCACAGCTGGAGTATACATAGCAAGAAGTAGGTGCTTACAATTTCGTGCATGCATTAGAGTTTACTTTATGTGGACAGTTCTAGTTTATTCACATATGAATAATGTCTTCAGATGTTAAACTGACTTCCCACAAACTACAATTTTATTCTTCCCTAATGCACCTCAGCGTCAGCTACTGGGGCTGAATTTTCGAACCTTTTTGTTTTTAAAGCTATTTACTTGAACATTGGCACACATAATGTGAGTAAACAAGGAAATGACTGCATAAACGTTATATCTGAAGCTCAAATAGTTTTGAAGGTGACAAAATTAACCCTTTTGTTAATTAGCGAAAAAATGCAGTTTATAAAACCTGCATTGTCATTTAAATTTTTTTAGAAAGCTATGATAGTGACATTTTCGGATACTTTGAAATAATGTTTAATTTTTATTATGTTATTGGTTTTAAAATTCCATTTTTCAGTTTATATTATATATTTTTTTGTAAGGCAGGAATGAAGCAATCATAAAATCCACATTTATTACTTTATATAGCACATTTTGAGATTATATATGTAATCGTATATGCGAATAAATCAAATTTAAACTGAAATATAAGGAATAAATTTCACAAAATAATATCGCTGGGGTCTTAAAAATGGCACATTCAGAAACATTTTTGGCCGAAATTATTGGCGGATATCTATAAAAGTATTTATGTAATATAGTTCAAAAACTGAAAACATAATTTTCACCTAAAAGATCAGTTCTGTAACACACGCCACGACTTAGTGGTACAACAATGACAAAACGCTCCACACGTGCCTGCAGCTCGGCATACATGGAACGAATTGTACTAGTAATTATCTTAGGACCTGAAATGCCATTTGGAACTTATTTTTGTGGTATTTCTGATCTGTATATTTAATAGCATGAAATAAATTACGTATATTAAAGCGATAGAGACGGTTTTTACATTTTTTCGTATTCCATGTGGTTTAATAGTCATAGAAAAGCGTATGAATTAGTTTTTAGGTTCATTTGAGCATTTTAGTTAAAATGTCAGTACACCTATACACCTAGCTAGTGTACTTATGAATACCTGTACTAAAACAGTAATACTGTATCCAGGAATCAAACACGTACCATCAGCAAATGTCTCAGCCAAAGAACTTGGGCAGTCCACAGAAATATGATGCAGGTTTAATGCTTGGTACGTCCAAATATTTATGATGTAATAAAGTGGTCGGCAGTGTTCATCGGATAATCGATTACTTCCCAGCCGTCGCACCTCTTGAATTTTCAATGTTTTTCTATTTCCGTCACCGTCTGGGCCAGTATTTCACGACAAAAGTTCCCTTCGTACCGTGCACAACGATCTTTTGATCTTACCTGCTCAATAATAAATAAAAACAACTGCTTTCAAGTTACCTCTATAAGTTCAAATATATCTGAGGTTCAAAAAGCATCCTGTTTAAAAATAACACCCAGTAATCTTTAAGGTTATTGAACTAAATTTGTGTAGCAATATCACTTATTTTATTTCCTGTAGGCAATGTCACAATTATACAAGAAATAACATTTATATAAGTCAAAAATATAGTTCATTCTAATATGGAAAACCTTTATTATTTAAGACTTAAACTTATTTAATACTGTGTATAGGTATAGAAAGTTTTCATAAATTAAAAAAGACTTAATAATTCACCTGAAGACATTGAGCAAACAAAAGGTAAACATTTACAAATGTGTTAGTCGTTATTTATGTACCTAGTATATAATTTGACTGATTGTAACATGAGTATCACAATGAAAAGATTATATTCATGTTACACACAAATGTAGCACTAAAGTACATACAATAATAAGTAAATCTGATAAATGTAGAATTGCAATATATCACAGGTATATAGTTGCTAAGGAGATGTTTCATTTGTTTCAAACTTACAGGTAGAGGAAATGCTAGGTTATGATAAAACAATTGAAAACATGGATTGTATTGAGAAAATGAAGGGGAGAGTGCTGAGAGTTTATTAATTCAAAAACAATTAAAATATACTTAATAAGATGATTTTTGTGTTTCAATGTTGTTGTATTTGTGAGATTGACGAAATATCAAGTTGCTGTCTTGTGGCTATTGTGATTACGTTTACACTTCCGCTCAAAAGTTTTTGAACAGCCTGTAAGTGTATAACGCCAAACAAAGTGTCATATTATATGTGGCAGAAATCAATGAAAATATAATTGAAATTTACTATTATTCCTTTAGTTTTTCAATAACATGTATTTTTAAAATATAGCATCTTTTGACCCGTAGAGAAACACTTACCCTAATATTGTTTTGGATGTTGTAGTATGTCTGTAATTCCCTAAATGTCATTCACAGACTTCTGGAACTAGGTATTCTGTAAATAGGTAAAGAGCTCTTTAGTGCTTCATGGGCAGGATAATGGTACACATTGTTATTGGGCAGTTGAACGGTCTGAAATTTGTAAAAGAAGGGAGCTTACAGCAGTTACTGCAATAGTCAGTATGCATACAGGCCACACCATGCGTCAAATTGCCGCGCAAGAACAAGGCTTCCTTGGAAAGCGTTCATTTCACAGTAAGGAGGTATTTAGCTACAAATAGCAATAAGGGGAGGCCTAAGGTGACTTCAAAAAATGGAGATAAACATTTAACAGTGACCAGCAGACGTGATCGTTTCCAAACAGCACCCATGCTGACAGCGGAACTTGAATCTGTGGGTGATTCTCTAGTGCAGAAACAACTTCAGGATGCACATATGAAAGATTGTATTGCGACAGAGAAACCCTTATTGAGAGATGTCAATAAATGGAAAAATTACAATGGGCCAATCGACATTTGAACTGGACTGTCATCAGTGTAAAAAGGTGTTATTTACTGAAGAATCTATATTGCAGCTACTTGGCACAAAACGTGTAAAAGTTGAATGATATGGCACCTCAGTGCATATAACCTACAGTCAAGCATGGATGTGGTTCGGTGCTGGCATGAGGTTGTTTTGGTAACAATGGGACAGGCAATATTGTGAAAATGGAATTATGAAGGAGCAATATCACAATATTCTCCAACGCCATACCAAACCAATAAGGATACCGTTAATTGGCAAGGGTTTCACTCTGCAGCAGGACAATGATCCCGGACATACACCTTTACTCTGTAGAAGATACGTTGAACGATTGGAAGAGAGACAAAACTTTGGACCTCTCAAAGTCCTGACTGCAATCCTGTTGAACTATTTTGGGATCATGTGGACAGAGAGGTCAGAAAGAAACAATCCATTAATGCAAATGCATTGTGTAATGTGCAAAGCGCATGGAGGGATATTTCTAAAGATACACTGGCTCACTTAATAGAAAGGATGTCCAGAGTTTACAAACAGTAATTGAAGCAAGAGGAGGTTATTTTGAGGAAAGAAAAATCTAACATGTATTGCTGATTTAATTCAATTATACTGTTGTGAATAGGTACATATTATATCTCTTTTATTCCATTGTTTCAATGAAACCTGAAGATGAGTTTTTTTTTCAAAAACTTTGGAGCTTTAGTCTACTTATTTTCTGGTAGTGATGATAGAAATGAAGTCATTCCGCACAAATTTTAGTTTAAATGAACAAAGCTCAGCATCTTCTAAAAATTCAAAACTTAAGATTTTTTTTTCAGGAATGTGTCTCCACTAAAAACTGCATTTAACATGGAATTGTTTTTCTTGAAAAATTCTGGCTTTCTTCAAAACTGATTATAGGATATTGATTAAAACGCCACATTTTTGCGGCAATTTCCGTGGTAAATGAAACTTCCATTCTCATTTTCTTGGAATATATTTAAAAAACTAATGCTTTTATTCGTTATTGGTATTAGTGTTTGGTATTGTAACGCGAGCTCTGGAACACCCTGTGGAACCAGCTGGGAACGGAAGGCAGGGGAGGACCGTGTTAGCTACGCCCTCCCCTCGTTTGTCTTATAGTGGTGACAGGCGGTGGTGACGGAGGAAAAAGATGACTGTGCCGTCTGTTTCTGTCCACCTGGTTCTAGAAATTACGGGAATCTTTCATCATCTGGAAACGTCGCCTGGGAACTAGAAAAGCCGAGAAGTCGGCGAGATGCCTATAAAAAGGGCTGCAGCTAGTCAGTCAGAGTCAGTCAGTTGGTTAGTGTGTGAGTGAGGACAGTTCTTGGTGTAAGAAGGCAGTGTTAGTCAGTGACGTGTTAATGAACGAAAGGATTGTGCAACGGAAGACTGTACGTAACTGGTATGTGCATCGGAGTTTATGTAATCGCGAGGACAAGTGAAATTGTAACGGACGGACTGGTGAATTGTAACTGTGTGCAGCAAGTAATTCTGTGTAATTGGCAAGTGTTAAACTGTAAGTCGGTGGAAATAAAGCACATTTTGGAGTGGTGTAATTGGACTTTTTATTTCACGAACCCACAAAGTCACAGTATGTTCAAAGGATGCAGCTTGAAAGATTAAAAACGTCCCAAAGGATGCTACTTCTAAAACAGAAGAATTTTCTGAGAAAATCCACATTGGTTTTCATCTAAATATAATACGATTAAGATATCTGCATGACAAATATAATGTCCTATTTATTCCAAATACACATTGTATAATTATTTATAATCTATAAAGTAATGAGATAAAACAAAACTGTGGATATCATTATAAAACTTATTTTGTGTTCTTGTATGTACCATTTCCGAGATATTCTTTGTGATTAAATTGAGTTCTCATGCACTCAATTTTTTTCAGGTTTTCAGTTGGCCTTCGTGTTTATTTCTCATCGTCATGAAAACAGCAAAACGCTTATAAAAGTATTTCTGCAAGTATTTCTTTAATTAATAAGAAGTAGCTAAGAGAATAGGCTTAGTTTTTGGAGGTAAGAAAGCATGTGAATTTAGTACATACAATTTTTCAGTTATTTGCAAAAGTTAATAATTTTTCCAAGTGTCCTTCTTTGGGCTATGCAATGAGAAATGTTTTTCAGTTCTCAAAGTATAAAAACATGGCAAATATCGTTCAATATTTGAAATAATTATGATAGTTTAAATTTTGAACTTTGGTACTTCCATTTGAATTCTACGATTACTTAAAACATAATATACGTGAAGCTTTTATATATCCTGCAACTTCAGACATATACACAACGAAGAAAGATTCTAAAGCCTCCAGAATAAAAGTTATATAGAGAGCCTAGCAGTTTCATTACATACACATCTGCAGTAGTTGATAAACAGCACATTAAGGAACAAATACAATCTATCTTCGACTGTCATTTTTAAATTCTTTCTTTTGTTTGTTATTCGGTTAATCATGGTCATTTAAGTGTATTTCTTTTGTAGTTCTAACGTCTTGATCAAGCAAAAAGTCTTCGTAAATCCTTTCCAGTCTTTCAGCAATCTATGTAAGGGAATTAGAAGGTACTTTGGTTTTCCAATAATGAAGGAATTACTCAAAATTTGTAAGTATTTGTCCCAAGAAATACTACATATAAAAACATCTTTTCTTTTATCCAAAAAAGGGCCTAAAACAAGAAGTAATGTAGGAGGCTTTAATATCTTGAAGTGATATTACGTATTATCTTGAAGCTGTTGAATGTAAAAGGCAAGAAATTAAATATCTTACTTACTCAAGAACTGGTGTGATAATTAGTAATTAATTTGTTCAAAGGAACGTTCTTGATAGATCATTACTGACGAAGCACTTATTCTTTCTCTTCTTACTGTTTTGGACTCTGATGATATGCTTGAAACTGCTGGTCTTTAAATGGATTGAACTTTATATGTTAGTTCACGAATAAACTAAAGTGATTTGCTAAAAGAATATGATTAATATAATAAAATCATAATATATTTAGTTTATTTGTAATACAAATGGCGTTGTTTCCTTTAAGCAGAACATTTGTAGAAAATTTGAAAATTCTCAGAAATAGTTCTAATGGGTTTGATTCAATTACCATATATTTAATAAATTTTAAAATTATATATTTGAATTTGTTGGAAAAAAGATTTTGAAACACTCTTTATTCTGGATAATTTTGGTAACTGCTAAACTACAAAAGACCGAAAATATCTTCTTATATGAAAATGTAAATCTCGTCAAACTACACAGTTTATGTAAAATATATTCCTTATTATTGGTTTTAGCTTTTGAAGACATATTTCTCAAACGGGACTTTTATTCAGTCATGCAAAGAGAACGTAATGTATTCATTGAAACACTTGACTATCGTTAAGCGTGCATATTCACCTATTTCCCTATAAGGAAATAAGTAACAATGACACTGTAATGTCCAGGATAATATTAGCGCCGTCGGTATGATGGAATTTCATCCCGTAGGACTTCTTTGACATTCCAGTAAGTGTACAGCCAGGACTGCCGCTATAAAGCATGTCGTTGTAGATGTCTCGATTAAGAAGAATAAGCGTTTGTTGAAGAATGGCCATGTTTGGTCCGCCACTGCTGCAGGATCTGTAATGCGGCAAGGTGGGATTGATCCACTGCCGGCGGTTCTCGTGCCACATGCAACTCTGCAAAGGGCTCCTTTCCCCAATATCACGCATACCACAGCGCCGCATATAACAGTGACAAAATAAAGTGGGCATCTTGTTCCCACGTGGCCCTCATTCCTGTCTCAGCGTTCTTCCGGACTTGTTTGTCAGCGTTCACACACTTTTTACACCTCTCTTACAGAAACTAAGGGAAGTCCTGATTTCCACCAGCAATATTTTTATTGCTTAACTTGGTATTTAAGTCCAGCAGCTTCCCAAGCTAATTAAAAAAATGCTTCTAACCACTTTGACTAAAATGCAACATGCCTAAAATATATTAATGATAAATAAATGTATATCCTTAATTTTCTATAAGTATTCTCTGAAGTCCATTTTATTCTGAATGATTTTTGTACAACTGTTAAACCGTAAGAGATAGACAAAAATATTACTAAAACAAATATGGATAATTCAAATAGAGTGAATTATTCTTTATATAGCGAAGCATTTTGAGATGTTCATTTTTTATCTCCTGGTCATGCAAAAACAACAGAATAAATATGCCTCATAGCTACCAGATCTACCATTAAAGCCTGCTGTACGACACAAATTTCTACTTCGATTAACATGAAGTAGATACAGCCCTTGATAAGAATATTTTATAGAAAAGAACGCAACGTTTTAATTTATTGAACTAAAGTAACAATACCAGGTGTTATTAAAGAAATACAGCCTCTACCTTTTATACTGCTGACTATATAGTGTAGAGATAATGCTCCATATTTCACCACAAAAATTAAGTTAAATTATGATACTGCTGCTTTAAAATACATTTCTGGGATACTTTCGTAATTTTGTATTAGAATACTCCATTCTTCCTTACTCATTCTTCATGTAGTTCTTGGATTTTCTTCACTTTACACTTACTTTTAATTCCTGTCTTTACTGAACTGAAAGTTGATTTTCCATTCTGCTTTTATTAAGTTGAGACCCGTTTTTGCAAGGAGGATAGCAGTTTCGTTCCAATATGATTCACGCAGAATTTGTTATAGAGATTTAACTGAACATTTTTCAGATTTGTTTGATGTGGCAATGGCGGTTGGTATGTTGCAGCAGGACGGTGGAATTTGCGTTCTGGGGATATTTTCCCCTGTGTTTAGCACTAAGATTTCCTTGTTTTTGGGGAGCTGTTTCGTCTCTTCCCTGCGAATGGCTAAGGCAGAACTAGACGATTGGTTTTGTGTTGAAAACACAATATTTTAGTTGACATTTAAAAATACAATTATTCTTTATCTAGCAAATACATCGATATATCAAACCAAAACGTTGAATCCTCCAGAATAATTTATGAATGTCAGTTAAAATCGCTAGAAAAGTCACTAGTCACAGTTTTTTAAATTCTTTCCATTTACAATTTTGAGCAGACGCCCGATCTAGTGCAAGAGTTGGCAACACATGCCTTTCCCAGGTATTGCACCTTTCTCCGCCCTCTGTAACGGTTTTTAAAATAACTTTTGGAGAAGACTGTGATTGCTTTATTGATCCGGTTTTATATTCGGTGGTATTAACGGGATTTTAGCGTTATTAAAAGCTATGATTGTTTCCCTGCATCTATACAGACGAAAGTTGGAAACAAAAATCGCAACATGATTACTTGACAGCGACAGAGAGCCATGATTAGTTGTGCTCTAGTGTTTTCTATTGTTCTAAGTACTAAAAATGGAACAATAAACCATTTTATATGTGTACGTATCAAATATACTTATACGTTGGTTTTGATGTTTGTTTTTACATTTGTTTCTAGTGCGTTGCATTGATTTCGATCAAACTTGGCACCAATAATCTTTGATACAAGGCACAAGTTTCTGTGTAACTTAGAAATTTCACTCATTTTACACAATGCATTATTTTATTATGTGTAATACCAAGAGAAAGTTGCAAAACATCTGTATCTTTATCAATAATAATAATTGCAGTAGCTCGTCAATATCAGTGAAATTACATACGTTTTCTTGGCCTCATAAAATAACAAAGAAACAACGCTTTCATAAATAATGTTCTTCGGTCTCCTCTCTGACATCTACCATGGAATAATAACACAATCAAATTTAGACATTGTTTTGTATTGCGTCATCGTTTCTTTTATTAGTTTTGTTTATACCGATTTCTGAGAGTAAATAAGTTTATATTGACGTTAATTAAACTGTTATTATATCGTCCTAATGTATTTATTCTATAAATAGCAATGATGTAGCCGAAATATGACAAAGTGCACTACGTCAGTTAGTTTTATTGAAGATTTATGGTTATTACAATTAATGCTGACACATAGTATTTTCCCTGTATTTTTATTACTCAACCAGAAATGATAATTATTTCCGGATTAAAACATATTTTTCTTCTACAAAGTTGGGCTATAAAGCACGTTCTAATTTTAAATCATAAGTTAGAAAGCACTCAAAAATTTTCGTTGAGAATACCATTGAGTAGAATGCGTATAGAAACAAAAGCAGGTTAGTTATTCCACAAGAGAGGGCGTGTAAAACAGTTGCACTGTATTTCAAGCAATGTGCAACTATTACTTTAGTATACAGAGTTTAAAATGAACAGATTAACCTATTGATAATGACATTAATTATATTAGTTATATTTATTTCTTTATAAATATTGCAAGTATGTATGTAATGAAAATATTTCATAACCTGTATTTAGATCTGTTAGCTTCTGAAATAGTCTTTGAGTTATTAATAAACAGAAGGTAACAGGATTTGCAATTTCACCTACTTTATTTATTTAAAATTGTAAGCGATCATCCCGTTATAGGTTATGCAGCATTCTCAGCACCTGAAATACTCTCTGGGAGAGGTAAATTATTCAGATATTTCGATATCTTTTGGGCAAATATCGGGTATACTCCATCTCTTGTTAGGAAGATCCGGGACTTTAAGAAATTACAATAATTTTGTATACGTTGTAGAAGGAGTACTGTACAATAGAATGGACCTAAATAGAATACGTATGACATCTTAGAAATACAGCCAGATAGGAAAATAATTAAGAGAAGGTCCAAATCAACATGAATGGACACAGTAAAAAGCTCCGCAAGAAAGGGATAAATACAGATTAAAGGATTAGCTTTGGACTGAAATAGGTGGAGTGGCATAAGGGATAGAACAAAAAGAAGAAAAAGTAAAAGAAAGGATTGAACATAAAACAGCTATTGAAGTTAAATGAAATTACTTAGTCTTGTTGAAAAAATCTTTGGATTCATATTACTTTCTCCACTTACTCCTGGTCAAACTGTTCTTAAAAATCATAATTCGCTGATCCTCCTCATATTATTTATAGAAATTGTGTTGTTAAATATTTCGTAAAGTGGGAATAGGGTCATGTTTACTAAGCTAAAGAAACAGTCAAACTTTTTCAGAGCTCGTCGCTATGTAACATTCAATTATCTTTGTACAGCTATAAAGAACAAATGACGAGTGTATATTTGCTAAAAGTTTAAGCAATGAACCGATAACATGGAATATCCTAAAATTATGAACTCCGCAAATACTTTATTTGTCCTAAATTGTTTATTTTAACAGGATCTACATTATTTGTGTGGTAATATTTTGCCTGTTCTCGGATACACTGAATATAGAAAATGTATTTTTATAAATTAATTTATATCAAAAGCGTAATTTGAAAAACAAAACTCGGTTGAAAACCAGTTTTGGTATTTAAGTTCAGTACCTTCGTAGGATGCAATATAAATAAAATCCGTCCACTTCACACTACCCTTTACGTGGAAAATTTTTCGGAACTTTTAGATATTTTCATCCGAAATGAAATGTATAACTCTCGTCAGCAGTCCTTTTTATTCCGGAGAACTATTGTCCAAAAACGAGAAGCTTGCTAAAGCACAATTTATATCAAATTCATTTTTGTGCACTAACCATTACCAAAATATACCTTGTTTCTTTTCTGTTTTTTAATTTTCCAGTACTTTTACTTTTCTGAAATGGAAAGCCTTTGTGATCGTTTTAACTCATGGCTGTCCATAGAGAATGATAAAATATTGTTTAAAGCGTACCTTTATTCCCATATTACCCTTACACAAACAATAAAATTAGCAATAAAATAATGTTTACCGTGATTAACATGCAGTGAATAAAAGAAAGAATAATTTTATATGAGTAGAGAAAAGTCATGTGAGTGCAAGACACTGGATTTTTTTTTTTTACCGCTATCATAATTTGCATATATCAATTGAGTTTTCAACTGTTAAGAGGAATGAATGGCTTTAATTCCGAGAGAGCTCGATCTCGCGACATTGGTCGAAAGTCCAGGAAGCGATAGTATCCATCACTGGTGACAGCTGTAATCAAAACTTCCATGTGAGGCCACATTCACATTAATGGAGCTATCATTATATTTGGCAGAAGTTTTAATTCGGAAATTCAATTAATTTTTGCCTCATATATCATTGCATACGGAACCAACCATGTCAGCAGTCGATGGTATAAGTACAATCTTCTATCAAAACTGGATAGACAACATCTTTCAAAACAATGTATACCTACAAACCTGCATGAAAGTGTCTCAACTACCAGGTGTGGCTATAAAATTACCGTATCGGGACTGAAGGAAATCTCATGTGTTGTACTCACATGACTTTCTCCATTCATATAAATATTATTCCTTTATCTACTTTGTTAATCAAGATGCATAATAGTTTATTGATAATCTTCTTTTAGGTTTAAGAGAATGTGGGAGTACAGTAGACTTTAAGTGACAGCCAGATGTTTTAAAGCTGGTTGCTATGACATTCCATTCTTTTTGTATGCCCGAGATTGATAAAAAGTAACAATTGCCATTTGAGAAAACTGTAAGTGAATCAATATTTCAGTAAGGTCCGATGTGCAGCTGGCATAGTTCTGAGAAGACTGAAAACATTATTTAATTGTTTTTGTAGGAGAGTTTTTTTTATTGCCATTTTAGAGATATTGATATTAGAAGATAGAAAGTTCACTGTATACCTTTCAGAACGCGGTGAATGGATGAATGGAATGAGTCCTAAGTTTTTCAAGCTGAAGTATATGCCATTCTGGCAAGTGTATTTGAAAGTATTAGTAAAGGATGTCGGAACAGACACATACTCAAGATAGGCAAGCTGCTTTGAGCGCTTGAAGCTAGGGAGACCAAATCTGAACTAGTACTCGAATGCCTTGAAGCCCTAATGGAACTGGCTGAACACAATTCTAACTGATGTGGATGCCTGCACATAGGAGAATCCATGACAATGAGAGAGTAGATGACCTGGCCAAGCAAGGATCCATCAGGCCTTTTGTTTGTCCTGAACCCTGCCTAGGGTTGTCCTATGACTATGTCAGAGGAGCAATCCAGGAATGGACTGATAGGAGAAGCAATGAATATTGCTTGTCATTAACAGGATATAGGCATTTAAAGGTGATTATGAAGAATATTATCAAAAGCAGAACCAAAGGACTGCTCAAAAGCGAGAGAACTATACTCAGCTAGACAATAGGCCTAACAACTGGACACTGCCAACTGTGAGGGCATCTCTATAAGATTGGTCAACAAACTACAGAAGTTGCCAAAAACAGATCAATTAGCGTTTTATCAGTTAACCGACTGCGAATCACTGACAGCACTCAGGTTTAAACATTTTAACCATCTGTCTGAATATTAACTATCAATGGCCTCTCCCAAGAAGCCTGCTTCTTTATCAAGGATTATGGTATTCTTGGAGACTAGATGAGGGGAAGCACAATAAATGAGAAATGGTCCCAGTGCATAAGGAACTTCATGGCCCTTCCCATTCATTAAAGCTAAACCTAAACCTAGAGATATCGATAATAACTAGCATTGTGACAGATTCTATTTACATATATTGTGTATATTTTCTGGTAAAAGCTGAATATTTGTAATGGACAGGCCTTTCTGAAATAAGTGAGAAGTAACACATTTAAAGCTTTCAAAATATGCAATAAATCTGTTTAATCAACATATAGACCTTAGTCAGGACAAAGTCTAAGGCACAAATAACTCATGTACACACATTTTTTGGGGAAGGAAAATAATATATAAGAAGTACTTTATAATGTTCTGCATCCTGTACTCACAAAACAGTCGGCAACCAAAGAATAACATTCCAGAAATGTGAAAAATTTTCTTCTTGCCCTATGTAAGCAGCTATATGTCTTCCATCTTATTCGCGTATTGCATTGTTTAAACTGTCCTGGACATAGGGCTCTTAAAGTCAACATGAACTTATCAGCTCTATTTTGTGGCTATTTTAAATTGAATATTAAGGCTTTGTCTACCCTCAACAATGGTCAACTTCAATGGAACTCATAAATGCATCTAACTCTAAAAGTAACACAAGTGCACTTAGGGCCTTTCTGAAATAAGCGATTCAAGGTACATTTTCTGTACAATAAGATCTTGAACGGTTTCATAGTTATACAAAAGTAATCCATAATAAATAGGTTTGCTGAGGATATGCCCACAAAATATTAATACAATGAATTACATTCACATGACTTTTTGTACCCGTTTTTCAACAATATATTCTTAAAAGTGTTTACGTTAGTCAAAATAAACATTTGTAGAAAACCCGTATATGTTTTATGTCGTACTTTTTAAGCGTAATTTTGATGCATACAACAGAATAAAAAGAACCATCTAAGTTGCTTGAAACTATGTTAACGTTGTAAAAACTGATTACTGCCATCTGGATTTTGTTATTACGCCGCTAAAGGTTTCCATGACTACACCTTTACAGCATATTCCCATGCCTATTTTTGTAGGACACAATTATTCGGTGTCTTAACAGTGATAGAGCTGTCAATTTGGGCTGCTCAGTATATGACACTTGTTATATAAACACTATGGAAAATACTGTTGAACAAATACAAATACCATTATGATTGCAACATCATCGCATTCGTGCTGCCTCGTCGCCATTTATAGAGAACATCCCATTGGGAAAAAGTAACAACTGATGATGTGAAACCTATACCGTCAGCGACCTTAGTTTACTTGGCAATGTAAACAAAGCGGGAAAATGTATTACTTCGCCGGCGACTGTGATTTGAGGGAATATTCACGCTATTTTATTCTCACGTGGCAAACATGTGCGTTGTCAACGAAATTCTATGCAAAGTTTTGCTTCTCCGATCTCGATGTTTGAGTAGCTTATACGGTAGCACTTTTGCATTAAGATTAAATGCAAAGGTGTAACATACTTTTTACTTTTGTACATTAAAAAAGTGACTGAATGCTTACAACAGTTACTTATATATTTGATTTCTTCACATAATCTCATCTCATTCATCAATTAAAAATTAAGTCACGGGCCTTTATGCGTTTAGCCATATTGGCAATGACTTGTAAAAGTTCTACTGGTATGCAGAAAAATATGTACATAATTGGAATCTGACATCGGACAGATTTCTTAAACGACTTCCACTTCTGTATTTTCCTTTGATAATTCCTGAGTCTCAACAACATATCTTCAAACTCAACAATTATATTTTTTATGTTTCTACTTAAAAATTCAAAACCTAAGTAGCGAAGAATGATGTGGACGCTCGTTTCTGTAAAGTTCGGCAATTTGGGATTATTGTTTACTGCTTGAAGCACTTTTGTAATTGTTGGTGGCTTGTTTATTTCAAAGAAGCTATGAACTTTGAGACAAATTGCACTTTTATAAAATTCATCACATTCACCTTCCTCAACTGGCTTCTTTCTTTATCGATGTTTTCCTGGAGTGGAAGGCCGGCCATTTTCTTAACTTCACTTCGAACGGTATTAATATTTGGCGCTGAAACACCGGTATATTCTGCTGACAAATTAAAGTCCTCCATTGCTTAAGATGGATATTTTTCCCAAAACTTGCGAAACACGTTCAATATAATTTGTTTTTCACCACTTTCTTTTAGCAATTTCCCTCTGTGATGTTTACATACTGCACAGAAGCAGCCATGTTGTAAATTGGTCCTCGCATTTCCTTCTGCTTTTAAACTGCGCAAGCGCAGTGTGTACTTTGGTTAATGCATTCAAATTACGCCTACACATACCAAATTAATTACTGTTTGACTGTTGCATTTGTAATAATATGAAGTTGTTTATATATTTTGCATTACATTTAGTCTCTAAAATGATATGTGAACTTATTTTTCATCGGCAGATAGACACAAGGCTAAACAGCCAATGATGTGGCGCAAGTATACGTGCTTTTGTTTATATCGCCATATAAATTAAGGATGGCCCCAATATACGAGGGCTGTTCAATAAAGACGGATCACAGGCTTTTTTTGACACGGTACCTTTACTCATCCTCATAATTTTGATGATACTTCTTAAAATAGTCTCCCTGAGTGCGATGCACTTGTCCCAGTGTTTCTACCAGTCTTCAAAGACATGCTGGAAACCATTTTCTGAGAAATCCTTCAAAATCGCCTCAGCAGCCTTCACCACTGCTTCTGATGATGGATAATGCCTCCCACGAAGGCGTTTCTTCAAGTTAGGGAATAGAAAAACGTCACTTGCGGCTAAATACGGACTATAGGGAGGTTGAGGGATGCACTTCACGTTGATGTTTGCAAGATATTCAGCAACAACATTGCCAATATGCGGCCGCACATTATCATGGTGCAGCATTCAGCCTGCCTTACGGAAATGTGGTCTTTTGCGCCTGATATGGACTTGCAATGTTTTCAGGACATCCCTGTAGCATTGTCCAGTTACTGATATGTGTGCAGCTACAACATGCTGATAAACCATTCCATGAATATCAAAGAATGAGATGACCATAACTTTCCTCTCCAGAAGCAGCCACTTTTGCCTTTCGTGGGTTGGTGATGAAGGATATTTCCACACTGAGCTTTGCAGTTTGCTCTCAGGATAAAACTGACGTAGCCAAGTTTCACCAGCAGTGATTACGTTTGAAAGAAACTCGGGATCTTCCTCTAACATCAACTTTAACTGCATGTTACCTCCATTGCAGCGGTAGGCGATATTGAACCTGTCTGAACTTGCCTGGTTCTCATAGGCGGGAACCAGGAGTAGCAACAATGAAACTACTAAGGCGTATTTGTTTCACATTAAGCTAACAGAATAAATAAGATTGAATATTAGTGCGAAAAATGATGACCGTTAAAATAAATATGATCACTCTTTATCGTACAGCCCTCGTAGTTCCAACGTACGCAAAACTAGTATGAAAACACTCAAAATTAAAAAGAAAGGAAATATGAAATTTAAATTGTGTTATTAATAAGCGAGAACGCCAAAATACAGGTATTTATGTTGGCACTGCTCAACCTACTACTATCACTGATAAATATATAGAACGGTCTTTTAGGCAGCTTGTAAAGTTAGTAAATTTACTTTGTGGAGTGACATCGAATTTTGAATGATAAATTGAAGGTAATTCTTGTCGTGTGTCAAAGCGGCGTCTGGGGAGGTTTCCTCCGCCATTCATTCCACCAGCTGCTCCATCATCTCTTTTTCTTTGAACCATTCGCACCACTATTTTATACCATCCATTTCTTCACGCTCATACTAGGTACCTAGGAACTATAAAACCTCCGAACGAAGTAATCTGGGACAGGCAGAGTGTGGTAGAAAAGCATTAAGCATAGTTTGAATATCTTAGTTATGCCCTGAAACATATACTACATGAAACGGTGTAACGTCGACAGATTTATGCCAGTTTACAGCAAAGTTTTAATCTCGGCCCCCGTTCTATGGCTGAAACGCGGTGCTGGCATTCTTTCTTAATTTATAGTTTCATTTGGAAGAGTTCCAAAACAAATAGGAGGGCTTGTATCAGCAGTAGGAGTGGTGATATCTACCGCCAATCAGTGTTTGGATCCTCGAGTTGCCCTTAATCTTAAAACAATTGGTCGCAAGAACTGTCGTAAGTTATGGCTAAAGTTTCTAAGTTCCTAGGTGGATGCAAGTTGGGGATCTTTATCGCGCTGCGAACTTGCGCCCACAACTCTCTTGCGGTGTTTGGTAGTAAAAGGAGGGAATAGACGAGAATAGGAATTAGGAGACAACGCAGGCGGCCGCTAAATTGAATACATGATGGGCAAAGGATAGCTCAGAAGGGAGGCATTGCAGAAGAAGCCTCGTAACGCTGTAATCTTGGGTATTTTATCATTATTCCTTGGACGGTAGGCAAAGCTAGAGCTGTTTCTCAAACGCCAGAATTTACTTACACTCATTTTAGTTCCACCTCGTTTGTTTCTGAAGTTAAGGCTTACTTCCAGATTTCGTGGTGCAAAGTGGGTCAGGACTGACGGTGCGGGTGCTTGCACCAAGGTTATTGCCCTTGGTCACCCCTTCTTACTCATACATAAGCTGGCCTAGACCGATGGTTTTTAACTTCTTTTGTGTACCTTTTACTGTTTAACAACTACACAAAAGTCATTCAGAATAATGATTTCACCATCTATACTCGAAAATTCAATGTATGCATTTTACTAATCTTGTGTACAGCATAAACATATTGTACTGCCATCAAAAATCTTTAGGGGCATTTATCAAAAATAGTATTCCGGAAAATCTTACATATACAGAGTGTTTATGCCTGTGGGATTTTGTTCAAAATAATTGTATTGGATATGACGTTAAATACAGTGTTTTATATTTACACACAGGCACGCTCGTATGTAAACACGAACCATTTTCTCAAAATACGATGAACTTACATTTGCATCATTTTCTCTAGCTTGTTAATCAACAGAAACGGTTACAGAAATGATTTTTATTACATATCTATTATGCAGCTCTTCATGTGTGCTCTAGATAAATACAGCACACAACAGTTACATCTATTGAAAGCTGATCGTTATGTGATGGCTTTGAAATTCTGCAGTCTCTGCATGCGCAGTGAAAAAGAAGAACCTTCCACTTGGGAGAGATTGGAGACTCGACAATTCAAACCAATAACAGGAATATCTCGGAAATGGTTAATTCTATAAGAACATTTGATATGTATGATTTAACGAGTTCTACATTTCTGTGTAATGAGATTTTGCCTCTCTCTTTCGCTTAACAAGTTGTGCAAAATTAATTTAGAATTAGGAGTAATACATAGGCAATTTTCTGGCCTCAGCGTGTTCGCCTCACGTTCAAGAGGTCACGAGTTCGAATCACGGTCAGGTTGAGTTATCTTGATAAGCTTTTTCCTGGGTTTTCCCTTATCCTGAATGAAGATTTTCAGGAAACTATAGTACGATTCATATAAACCTGAACCATTTCAATAGGCCATAACTTTTGAACCAATAATAGGACACACGTGCTACTTTGGGAGAATATAATACAAAATTGGGAGATTACTTTACACCATTTATATCGCAGACAAATTCTTTGAAGTGTCCTCCGCTAGCATCTATAGATGTTTGCACTCATCTCACCATATTCTCTGAAGTTTTGCGGAGAGTATCCTCCCCAATGTTACTTATTTCGGTTCGAATGGATTCCTTGAGAACATAAATTGTCCGTGGCCTATTCTTGTACACTCTATTTTAGAAACCCCCACAAGAAAAAAATACGGCGAGGTTAGGTCAGAGGATCTGGGGGGCCACAGACCTTTTCAGATTATTCAATTATCAAAGAAACCGGTTACCAATTCCATGGTGTCATTGGATGTATGGCACGTTGCTCCATCTTGCTGGAAATAACCTTTTCTGAATTCGATGTCATCTCCATAAAACTTCAGAGTATATGGTGAGACGAAAACCCTATATAAGCTCTATCGATCCTAATCTCACTTGAACATCATTCCATTCATCATGCGATATGATTTAACGTTGGAGAACGTAAATTATTTAAAAAACAGACTATTCCCTGATAATTTAAACAAACGATTAATTTAAGATGAACATATCTTAAACACATGATAGTTTAGTGAAAAAAGCTATATTTTGAAATGATTCCCTGTAAAAGTCAGTTTGCTATGGGGATTTCAAATGTTTCTGTGACATCCTTTCATAATTCGGAAATGAAATACCGGATAGTAACCTATTTTCGTTTTGACTTACTGTGTTTATATAAATGTAATTTCTGCACTTAATGTTTTTCATTGGTCTTGTGTTTAATATTTTGGAAGTGCTTTCTCTGAAATAGAATCAGTTCATTTCTATGTCAAAGTAAGGGGACCGTGTTTGCAGATAACTAGTTTTCGGGAGTTGGAGCAGTTTAACTGGTAACGCCTAGCTACATTTTATTCACTGTGACTCCGGTAACGCCCCTCTTCAGCTTGGCTCCGAAACTCGACGCTGGAGTGTCAACGTTTACCAATAGAAAGACTGGAGAATTTATGTCCTGGGATTTGGTAGCGCATTCCATTACTGGGAGAGGGTAGTTTGCAGCCAGCTCACGTAGCCAACACAAGGATCTTCTTGTTTCACTTAAACCCCTCTTCCCTTATCGCATCTCAAACAACCTCTTCTGTTTACAGTTATCTGTGGCGCACTAGCTTGTCCTTGAAAAAGATGGTGCACGCGGTAAAATCTGTTGGCAGGATGACCTTCATGACCCACGCCGTTTTTCGAAATTCTCCCGAATTTCCTTTCCCTCACTTCTTACAGTTCGCTATTTTAGGGTTCTAGAATTCGGCGAGAGTTTCGGTTCGTAGTTTTCGGGCCACGACCATGGAGTTTGAGTTCGCCGTTTTTATAGGCCCTTCCTTAGCTGACAATTTAAATTGATTTTTATTTATGCATACTCTTTAAGTGCAGTCCCAGTATCAGCGTCCCATTATATCTTGAAAGTAAAAAGCAACTTAATTTTCTGCAGAGGCCTCTTTATCAATTTAAGGTTATTTTAAAGACCGTAAATGTACAACACGAGGCCACCGGCTTTAATTCCCCTTTAAACATGTTTACATCCAAAAGATACATTGGCTTACGTACGGTTTGAACCCGCGATTTCGGGAATCAGAGGTTCTCATGTTACCCCTAGACCACGGAGGAATACGCCTTTTGCTGTGGTCTTTCTTCAGATCAGGTCACCCTTAGCATAGCCGCATTTCATCCCTCCTTCTCGTCAAAGTCATATTTATAAGAATTCTCCAATCTTTATGGTGTTAACTAAACTTACATTGCTTGTCATAGAAGTAAACGGCTAGTTATCTCGGAGCAACAATGTCTGTTTTACGGCAAACTGAATTGGTAACGCACCTGAGTCTTTGATGACATCATCTCTGTGGAGCCACAAAATAAGTCCAGCTTACGTAGGAACATATAGGTATAATAACACTACATTGTACGGGAGGGCTCGCCTCGGTAGCGTAGATGGTAGCATGTCCGCCTCACCTTCAAGGGGTCCCAAGTTCAAATCTCGGCCAGGGCGAGTTACACGGATGAGGTTCTTCCGGGGTTTTCCCTTATCCTGAAAGACGAATGTCAGGTAACTCTAAGCTCCATGGACCCCGGACTCATTTGAGCATCATTTGTACCATTTCATTCAACGTCCGATATGACTTAACGTTGGAGGATCTAAAATTACAAAAAAAAAAAAAAAAAAAAAAAAAAAAGTACGGGAGGAATTGCTAACCTCTGCAGCTAGCGGTCTACACATGGCATACATAAGGAACTGACGAGGGATGTCCAGCAGCTACTTGCAAGTGGTCGTATGCGGCACTTTTCGGGTTTCATTGGGCGTTGATACCGAAATTAAGGGTATCAACCATCATAGTGGATTTCAAAGAAATTGTGTATCTTTGTCACAACACGTGCAGGCAGGTGCATTGGGTTGAATATTTGTTTTAACAAAAGAAACGTAAGAAATAGTGTTCTTAGCAGGGTGGTTCTAAAGGGATAGTACTTGACTCCGTTTGAATAGGTATTCTTTGGACCATTAATAATGGCCTGACCGAGACTAATAATCACAATGGACAAAATAGTCACAAAGGAGTTTTGGATGAATAAAGAGGATTTTCGAGAGGTGAAAGTGACACACAGACACGCAGCTGTAGTGAAGGCAGCTCGCGGCTTGAGGACGATTAAGAAATTCATCGCCTCGGTCTTGGTCGAGGACAGACGAGAAGCGATGACATAAGATACCTAACGATTCATACGTAACGAATTAAGTGTTATCGCGTACTAAGCATTCTACATACGGCCACTCTGAACAGTGATCTATCGGTAACCTTTAGTCGGCAACTTCGAGTTTGATGTGATGATAAAAAGAAGCAGTCATTAAATCAGTTTGAAACGTGCATTCCAGTGTCGTTAGAACTATCCTTACTCATACATATCCACGCATACCCTCAGAGTACATCTCATTGCTCTAACCTGCATCACCAACATTTTTCGCACCAAAACCCCTGCAGCTAGCGGTCTACACATGGTATACATAAGGAGCTGACGAGGCATGTCCAATAGCTGCTTGCAAGTGGTCGTATAAGGCACTTTTCAGGTTTCAGTTTTGGACGTTGTGGCAAAATTTTGGCACAAGGCCCCATATGGACAGATATGATTCCATCAAACTCTCAAGCAAATTCAGGTATGGGCATAGTAATTGTTCCCTTGTAAGGTTCAAGTGCATATATTAACTTTATCATTTCAGATATCCGAAATTATTTATTTTTCCTAAGCAAGACTCATAAGTTTAAGGTTGATTTAATGGTTATTTTATTTTATATCTACTTATGTTTCATTTGCCTAGTCGTACTTCCAAGCTGATTTAAAATATTGGTAAGAAAAATGTCAATTCAAAGCAAAACATGCACCAAATCTAGAAATACAGCTGAAAGATGAGAAATAAACGGAATAAAAGAGAAATTGTGAAAAGGAGGTTGTGGTAGATGAAGGATTGTCTACAAACTATTGTAAACCATGAAGCAAACACAAGTGCAGAGCGGCTGTGCAGAAGTAGCGGAATGCATTCCCTGTCGAGGTAACTCGATCTTCTTCTGTTTATTATTCTGGAAACACTTTTACGTTTACATTTATACTTTAAAAAGCAGTGACTAAAATTTTTGAACGCTATTCATTATTTTTAAAGCAAATTTAAGTGTTTGTTTTGACTTTTCTCAGCCTTTTTTAATACTGTTACTGTAAATATATTATTATTAAATCTGATTCTTCCATTAACTTTATGTTAACCAACATAAATGTTAGCAGAGACAGTTGCACTATACCCTTCGTTCTACAAGAATAGACGAAAACCTAGTCCGTATTCAGATGTTTAAAAGCGTATCGATATGTGACAAGGTAAGAAACTGAACAACTATTTTACAACATTCTAAAATACTGACAAAATACTGGCAGACTTAAACTAATAAAACAAACTATCTCAGTAATGGCTGGCACCAAGGAAACATATCATTCCAACACAATTTAAAATAAAGGGTTAAAGGTTAACAAATGAAGGTTTTCTGGTACAAGTTAGTACTTACTGATACGTGCTTCTGACTGC
>CM060952.1:90960541-91345541 GCA_030765055.1 Mantis religiosa
CACATCCATAAGATAAGAAATAAATTTATTCAGATGTTTTTACACTATTTCATTACTTATACATCTGCAGTAGTTGTTAAATGACAAACAAATATAACACGGATCGATTGTCATTTTTAAACTTTGTCTTCTACTTCCTGAACAGAAAATAAGTATATCATAGCCTTTCATGTATACTCTTTGCAGTAAAATGTAGCCATCCTTTGTTTTTATCCTCTGTGGAATTCAGCAATTGATTTGTACTCTATGGTATTCCTTAAAAAGTCAAGGCTATTTTTGTGTATGTTCTTTATAATTTCAACGTTTTCGTACTGTGACTTGTGGGTTCGTGAAATTAAAATTCCAGGTTACAAAACCTAAAAATCACTCTTTATTTCCGTAGAAACACAATTACGTCACATACACATACAACTTGCATGGTCATCGACACAAACAAAGTCTACTTTGAAACGGTACTCTCTTCCTCGAGTTGATTAATTATCTGTTAAGGAATATATGGAAGATGAATTGAATGTTAAAGGAATATATACATGTGTTGAAACAAATATCTTGTGTGCATTGTAAACTTTGTTACGGACTCTGAAGCGGTAGGATTTTTTTCCCCTAGGAAGGACGGACGCAACCATAAATTTTAAGGGTCGCACCCGGTGTTTATTTTAAAGCATAGTTTTGACAGCAAGGGTACATCTTAGGTGGTCTAAAGTGAGGTTCTCGTAAAGGGGACTCCATATGCGTTCTACCGACCAACTAGTTACAAATAATGAACTGAAGGAGAAGCGAAGTGTCATATGACCTATCTGGGAACAAATATATATCTAAAGTCAGTTGGCGACTGAGGGCCAAGCTAAACCATCGTGCGAAAACACGCGAACAGAAATCGCGTCTATTTAAGTCAGTTGGTGACTGAGGGCCGAGCTAAGTCGTAGTGCGATAGGACGCGGATGAAATCGCGTTCATTGAGGTTATTTGGCTACTGTGGGCCAAACTGAACGGACGAGTAAACTAAAGAAATCACGTTCAATTAAAGGTAGTTAGTAGCTGGGTGCCAATCCGATGAATCGTGTTATAGACACGGGAGTACAGCCACGCCAGCGCGAAACCTACCATTCAGAGTTCGTCTAATTAACATCTATTTCGAGAGTAATTTAAATACAACCAATCGTCATAAGAGAATTAAACTGTGTTTCTTTTCAAGTACCCAAAACGCCCTGAATCAAGAGATCCTTGCTACAGATCCTATATTCGTGAATGTTAGGATAACTCCGAGAGCGGCCGAGGACATCGACATTTTCAAACTATCACTGGGGAGGCTGATGACCCAAGGAGTCAAACCCCTGCAACAACTTTTACAGCTTTTCTCGCGCACGCGTCCAATTACCGACTGACTCAGTGGCAGGCGACGGCTCCTTATTTATAGCTACTCACTATTCCAGAAATTCGTGGAATGTTCTCAAACAATCGAGACGGCGCTAGAAGAAAGATGAACTCTCCAGAAATCCGTCTCCTTCTCCCACCGTTTCGGCGAGCTTTTATCTCCGCACTACACTGCCCGTCTCTTTGAACTCATCGCCCACGCCGCCTCGAACAAACAATGCGTTCGCGAAAATATTCAATTACAAGGTTTTGTAAATTACTCTTTTGAGTATGTTTGAAATTCCCATTGCCAAATTCATTTTCTATGTTTAAAATATTAGTATTGATCTAGCATTCCATGCTAACTAACTTTGATTACAAGGTAGGTACGAAGCAAAGCAATATTTTCCTATGTGAGGGTTACATATTTAAATATTTTGGCTTTGACGTTATCTTATTTAACCTGCGTTTGGTGATGTAACAATAATTTTCTAATTCATGTCAAAATCTCTACAGATGTTAAAGTGTTCTTCACAACTTTAGTGCTGCAATATTGTCACCGATTGCATTGTTGTGTTGGAGCTGCGACAAGCCAGTGCCAGTCGTGTGGGCAGGAAAGAAAGAGACAGTAGTGGTGCGCAGAGTTGGACGCTTACCGAGAAAGAAAGAAAGAGAGAAAGAAACTGAAGTTTGGAATTTTCCGCTGTTCTGATGCCACCGCGATTGTTATCGAATGATCTAGTGTATTCTAGAACAATGACTGGGAGGTATAAATAGCGGCAAAGTGTCAGAAGCAGGAGTTGTGTTTTAATTGTGTGAGTTGTGTGATGGCGGACTTTGAACTTACGGCAGTAATTATTTCGCTTGTTAACGTACAGTGCAGCACCGAGTCAACCTGGAAGACTGCTGTTTGCCAATGTCACGTCGTTTTGCTGCTGCAAGGGTTGTACAAAGTTGCTGGTTTACTGCAATAAAGAGTGTTTTAAAGTTCTGCAAACCAGACTTTTGATTCTACAAACCCACGAAGTCACAATATGTTTTCATAATTTGTGGCAATAATCATTGTTGTAATTTAACGTATGGCTAAAAGCAGCCTTCGTACTATGAATACACAAACAAGGGCGTATAAGGGAACAAAATGTTAATCAAGATGAAATAGTAAAATAACTCCGTCAGTTTGTAGTATATCGAACCAAGCTCCGCTCAGCGGCAGGAAGCAACCTTTTGTGCTCCCCAGTGATTAGTTGCAAAAGAGTGATACAAACGCCTTCGAGACGCAACAAGGACATTCTTGACGCTTGTTTTCCCTCGGCCTTCGGAGAATCAAATTGTGCACATTGGAAACGTACGTAATTATTTTTTTATCGTTTGTTATCTCTTAAGTAAATAACTGCAGCTGTAGCTTACGCTCCGAGTTCATTTGTTCAGATGTACTTGCAAAAGAAGGCTCTGTGTGGAACATCCTGACGTTTTCAAAATTGAATATCGAGCAGCTATTGAGTTGTTCACAAAAGAAAGATATAATACAAATAAAGCTAAAGAGAGATTGGACGGTTTCTGAGGAAAACAAAAATATAATATGAATATTCTTCCTTTATAATGTAAGTCTAGCTTTGCGTCTCTGCTAAGTAGGGAAACAAAGTACGATCGCGATTAAGCAGAGGAAATTGGTATCATCCAGCTGGGATTTTCGCTTGCACATGTGAACGGAATACGACGAAAGAGAAACACGCCCCCTGGGATCGGTTGATTCATCGGAGTATCGATGTACGTTCTTTTGTTTCAGCTCTCAGAAAGTTAAGCGCCCTGCAGAATTAACGATATTGGTGTGTCTTTCTGCGGCATATCCGCTTTCTTCCTCTTCCGCCTCGACGCGATGCGGCGCTGCAGAGTTTTATATAGCCAATAATTAAATGGCTGCCATCCTAACTAAAACCAAGAGCCTTCATTTATGTGCAATAAAAGGAGTTAAATCTTATGAACATCTGATTTGTTAGAAGTTTTAATTATTGCTTGCATCAAAGCTGTTTTCATGTTTGCCATCTTTATCCGGAGTCATCGTTAGTGGTCTAGAGATAACTTGCTAGCCTCGGGTTCTATGAGATCTCCAGTTCAAACCCGGTGGAGAGAGACGGATTTTATTGGGCGTAAAAATCCTTAGCATGGGAAGTACAGTAAAGTTAGGTGGTCCCATGTCGTAGATTTACGGCACGTAAAAGAACCTAAACCATATCAAGAGGCCTCTGAGCAAAAATAAGTGTTCTTTCATTCCCAATATAGAATATCACTCTGATAACGAAGCAGTTACAGACCAACCGTAAATAAGGAACTCAGCCTACATGCGCTGAAACCGTGGTATCGAAATTTAGGGTGGACTGCATTTAACAAAGACGAAGTTCGCTTGAAAATATTTATTGTCACTAAAATCGTTGGTCCAATGCTAACTTACCATCATCTTCCGTTTAACACAAATACAATGTTTAATGTTCCTTTATGTCTTATTGGTACATACCAACTTGCACTGCTAGTAATCTTTCTGATGTATGCACAATTTCACATCTTACACGGAGCTGCACCCAATACTGAGCTGTTTTATTGCACTCTTTACACTGCCTGCAGACTCCTGATCAGGATGCTTGGAATATACCACACTTCTCTGCAAAATTCAACTGACCGACACACTGACTCGTGAACTGCTTCACTGCACCGCTCCTCACTACGGACATCCACTCTTTGACTGATACTCGAAACTCGAAAGACAAAAACTTTAAAACTCTCCCTCGACAAATATATATCCATCGTGACAAAATATATGTAATACATCTTACCTGCGAAAATATTATGTATAAGCACTGTTGAACCACTACAAACCGCAATTTGCAATTTGCAATGATGATTTGATGTAAATGAAGCGGAATAAATTCCTTATTCTCGCATTCCGGAGTGCTTCGTACTATTTACGAAAAAAGTCTCATTGAGAAGAAATTATGAGTAACATTAGTATAACCTTATTTGTTCTCAATAACCAACATACGAAAATGTACTATGAAAACACAAGAAAGTTGAAGTAAAAGAAAGCCCAAATTTAACTTTGTTTTTAATTTACGTCCTTTAACTTCTTACATCATATCGCACAATGCATGGAATGGGCTAAATGCTGCTCAAATGGACCCAAGATCCATTAAGCTTAGAGTTACCCGACATTCGTACTTTAGGGTAAGGGAAACCCCGGTAAAATCTTATTCAGGCAGCCTGAGTGTCAATATCAGAGAAGATACCAACGAATATTAAATAAACTTGGTTATTTGTTGTTTTGTGAGATCTACTATGCATAGGATTGTGACGCTCAACCTTCTTCTGCCAAGTCTTCTTAATTCGCAATTCATTTGTTGTTCGTTAGCTCAGCAACAATAGAGGATCGTGAAAAAGGGCAAATCTTTGACACTGGCTAAGAAAAGACAAAACACCATCACCAAATGAGGAGATGTGCCTTACATTTAAATTGACCGAGAGTTTTTAATGCAAATGCGGAATCTCGTCTGCCCCAATTAGACGACGAAGTCGTGCATCCCTCACTTCATTACGCTAATGCCGGTCCGCACGCGCAAGAAGGAGCTGACTCTACGGACTTACATCATTACTGCTACTCCAGAATATTCGAGAATGTCGTTCTGAACAAGACAAAATATTTAAATGAATACATTAAGTAGGAGAAGTAAGTATTCCGCCTATTTCTTCGAATAAAATGGCTTCGCAGAAAAATATACCATGAAAAACGCCGAAAGGTTAACCTTAAAACTTCTTTACTTGTCACTAAAATCGTTAGTTCAATGCTTAAGTGTAATCGCCTTCTCTTTTACACAAACATGACACTTCGATACATTTCCTCAATGTTTCTTTAAGTCTCTGTAGCACGTGCTCTTTGTGCTGCTGACTTACACACAGTTCACCTCTAACACGGACCTACAGTCAATCTTGCGATGTTCTTATACAAACTGCCTCGACAGCTTGGCGATCGCTCACCCGAAGCCGCTCTTACTGACATGTAAACTGTTTCAGGGCTGCCGACTTCTTATCACGGAGCTCGGAATGTACCAAACTCAGTTTGAAGGACCGCACTGCTCTCACTGTACTACTCACTGTACTATTTTACTCACTCTGACTACCTCTTGGCCTGGCATCGGCTTTTATATAACTTCCGGGCGCGGAAGTTCCGTTCTCGAAAAGTTTTTGTGTAGTAGCAACGCAGTTCTGCCCCGGCCTCATGACAGCTTGTGACTGGCTTTGATGGGGAGCCACTCCATTCCTGCCAACCCATAAGGAACGAGGCGAACCCCTATGCTCGCTTCTTCGTGATGGCAGCAAAGTTGACCGATTCAACTTTGTCCCTCCAAAACAGACAGCAATGGCGATGTATCCGCTCGCAGGCCACGTAAACGGCCATATGACTATAATTACTTTATTTGCTACTTAAGTATCAACTATTTCAATGTAGATCGTTAGAATATGTAAACATTTTCCAAATAGAGGGATATTTCTCCACTACTATGTATTTACATGGCAGAAAGCATCTTATGTATTCCACTCACAAGACTTTCTCTACTAATTTTCTAGCAAATTTCTCTCAAAATCTTATTTTATATTTATCTAGATAAATACTGTCGCGGCAACGCACATAGAAGGTTCGCGCGGAGCGTAAACGTGGCTTGTTTACACAAAGGAACTGATAAAGATAACAGTCGGGTAGTGTATCACTGAGACAAGACTTACCGATACAGATAAGTGAGGTAAATGGAAATTTCTAGTGACTTCTTGACTGAGATTAGTGACTTCTAGTGACTTCTAGAGATTATTCGATTTCTGATTTGTTTTAGAAATATCTCGAATTTATGAATAAGATATTGTGACTTTGTGGGTTCGTGAAATGAAAAGTCCAATTTCACCACTCAACAATGTTCTTTATTTCCACCGACTTACAGTTAAACTCTTGCCAATTACACAGAATTACGTGCTGCAACAATTACAATTTGCCAGTTCGTCCGTTACAACTTCCCTTGTACTCGCGATTACACAAACTCCGATACACATACACAGTTCGTACAGCCTTCCGTTGCACAACCCTTTCGTTCATTAACACGTCACTGACTAACACTGCCTTCTTACACCAAGAACTGTCCTCACTAACCAACTGACTGACTGACCAAACCAACAACTGACTAACTAACTCCGTCTGTCTGTAACCCTCTTTATATCGGAATATCCCGCCTTCTGGTGTTTACAGGATTGTTCTAGTAACAGAAAGATCGAGAAACAGGTGTAGAGAAAACAGGCGACACAGTCATGTTTTTTCCCTGACCACAGCCTGTCACCACTACAAGACGAACGAGGAGGAGGTGTGGCTAACCGAACCTCCCCCGCCTTCCGCTGCCAGCTGCTTTCACAGGGTGTTCCAGCGCTCCCGTTACACTGCTCCCTCCTCAAAGCTGTTCGCCTCGAACAGCCCCATCGTAGCGTGCGAGGCGGTCCAGGTGTACCACCAGCATCTGCTCGGAGTCTCGGCCAGAAGTAGCGCTGCCGTAGTTTGTGAATCATTCGGTTCGCTCCCAGGTGTCCTCCTGAAGTACCGGCGTGCACTTCCTCCAAGACTTCCGGGACCTTGCTCCGGGGAAGTACCAACTGTCCTCTCTGCGCCTTCCCATCGGGTGACTCCCATACCCGGAACAGCACGCCCTCTCTGGTCTTCAACGAGTCCCATTGGGCCCAGTGCGACTTATAGGTGGCGCTCCTCGGTGCGATGTCCTCCCAGGTTGGTCTCGTCCCTGCGTCCACTTCCCTCAAGAGTGGCCCCAAGTCTGCGTCCGCCAGCTGCTCCCTCCTCAGGCCTGCGCTATCCCAGCCTTCAGCAGGCACTGCCACAACTACTCGGACTGCTGCGGCACGCTCCTTCTCTTCCACTCTTGTGCGCTCGTGGCCGTCCTGGATCTGCGATAGGACACCTCCAATGCAATGGTCGCTGGCGTCGGTGTCCACAATGAAGGCGCCACCCGGTTGTGGGAAACCCAAAATTGAAGCACTGCACAGGGTCCCCTTCGGGTGCTGGAAAGCGTCTTCGGCGTCCTCCGTCCACACATAAGGCCGGTTTTCCTCCGTCAGGCGGGTGAGGGGTTTTGCGATGTTGTCGGCCTTTTCCTCTAAATCATTAAGGCGGTCGTCTACTTGACCCTTCCGCTTGCCCAGGTTCGTGACGTCATCCCCCACGCCGGCCAACCGTTCCTCAAACTTGGCGGCGAGAGCCTCGTTCGCCACCTTCATTTCGGTAGCCAGACCGTCGTTCGCTGCTCTCATTTCCGTGGTTAACTCGGCCTTCATTTGTTCCATCTTCTCGGCGATGTTGTCCCTAGCCGTCCTGATTAGTTTCAGTTCCGCGGCCAGGTTATTTCTAGTCTCCAGCTTCTCCGTTAATTCGGCCTTCATTTCTTCCGTCATCGCTGTTAATTCGGCCTTCATTTCCATTATCTTCTCCAAAATAATTTCCAATGCCGCGTCCATTGTCGTAATGTTCGGTGATGTTATCTTCCCGCTTCCTGACACCAGTGTGACTTTGTGGGTTCGTGAAATGAAAAGTCCAATTTCACCACTCAACAATGTTCTTTATTTCCACCGACTTACAGTTAAACTCTTGCCAATTACACAGAATTACGTGCTGCAACAATTACAATTTGCCAGTTCGTCCGTTACAACTTCCCTTGTACTCGCGATTACACAAACTCCGATACACATACACAGTTCGTACAGTCTTCCGTTGCACAACCCTTTCGTTCATTAACACGTCACTGACTAACACTGCCTTCTTACACCAAGAACTGTCCTCACTAACCAACTGACTGACTGACCAAACCAACAACTGACTAACTAACTCCGTCTGTCTGTAACCCTCTTTATATCGGAATATCCCGCATTCTGGTGTTTACAGGATTGTTCTAGTAACAGAAAGATCGAGAAACAGGTGTAGAGAAAACAGGCGACACAGTCATGTTTTTTCCCTGACCACAGCCTGTCACCACTACAAGACGAACGAGGAGGAGGTGTGGCTAACCGAACCTCCCCCGCCTTCCGCTGCCAGCTGCTTTCACAGGGTGTTCCAGCGCTCCCGTTACAATATATAAGAGATTGTGACACGCCAGAGGACAGTTGTAAAACAGTCGCAAACAAGCGTGAGCTGTAGAGTGTTGTTGTAACGAGAGCTGATTGTTATTGTCATCGACCTTGGTAGATGTGTGTACGTGACGTACTATTGTTACGTGAGAATTGATCAGTGTATTTCCACGGAAATAAAGAACATTTGGAATATCTGCAACCCGGACTTTTAATTCTACGAACCCACAAAGCCACAATATTTATAGAATTATTTATGTCATATTTCCTTATGGGCACAGTGGAAATATCACAATACAGAATCCTAAATCTTTTAAGAGCTAGTCGCTGTATGATACTTTTAAATTCCACTCTATTTCCACTCTATTTGACAACAGGATAAGATTTTATTTAATTTGAATTCTCTGCTCTAAACGAGAAATATTAAGGTAAAAAAATTATCAAAAGGCTATTCGTGGACAATTTAATAGGTATATATATTCTTAATTTTGATTTAAGCAGTACATATTAAATATATTTACATGAAAAATAGCGGTGATTTTCAAGAAAAAATATTTTCTGCAGGCCTCATCCATTGACTAGGTAGATGTCCTTGAAAAGGTTTGTGTCTCATGTTGGTATATGCTGAGCTCATATACACATACACTCATGCCATTTATCTAAAAAATATGTTTATACAGGGGGTTTCAAGACATTCTGGTGAAATCTTGATGTTAAACATTTTGCTTCTTAGTAAACGCAACAGAAAAGGTAAGTTTCTTTTTTTCGGATTCAAGAGGTTACAAAACGTGTAATCCTGTTGTCGAATGTTTAATGGAATACAGTAGCGTCTTGCTATAGAGGATCAGTTCTCGTTGAAGAACGATGACGTCAATCACGAAAGGAGGCACAGATCACGCACTTGGGGATGCCAGTCCTTAACCTTTTCTATGTCAATATATGCACGCTCACGTGTACTTTACTCTTTACCTGCTCTTGTTTTCGACCTTTCCTGAGCGTGGGCTGATGAAGTACTGCATTGTTGAGCTTACCGCTCCATTGTTAGTAGTACTGTATTTAAATTATGGACATAAATTTCATTATTAGCAAAAGTATATTAAATTTATGATTAATTTAATTAAAATAGGACTATTTTTGAGGAATTGAATATTTGGAAGCATTTTCCAAGTACAAGATTGAGATGACGGATTTCCTTTTTAAAAAGAATAATCATCTCGTGTTCTCAAAATATGCTGAGTATAAACATCAAGTTTAGTATTTAGCTAAGTTTCGTTTTTTATCTAAAAAGTTAAAGGTCTAAACCTTTTTTTTCTCAGAGTAAAACATTTGTGATTATATGTTCCAGTTTTCGTTATTAGTATTTAAATCATACGAACTTATATGATTTTTGCATCCTATGCAACACAGATTAATTAAAGTAAAATAATATTTTTGGTCTTATAGGTCATTTGTGCTCCACTTCGATTCCTAACTGATGGTTGGATATTTTCCTCTGTACAAGATTATTCCTTTTCCAGGATTAGTCCTAGATTTTGCAAGAATGAACGAGAACACTTGAAACCTTGTGTGATATACTGTGCGAAACGTAATATTGCTGATAAAAAATGGAGCACCCGTTATAATTAGAAAGGACATATGCAAAGGAGAAATAAATAATTTTATGCAAAAATGATAAATATATCATTTTAGTTGTGACAGAAGACTGCCCGCTTCGGTATCATGGTGGTAGAGTGTCTGCTACACATTTAAGGGGTCCCGAGTTCGAATCTTGGTCAGGGCGAGTTACCTGGATAAGGTTTTTCCGGGTTTTTCCCTTATTCAGAAAGACGAATATCGGGTAACTGTAAGCTCTATGGACCTCGGACTCATTTGAGCATCAGTTGACCTGTTCCATTCATCGTCCGATATGACTTAAAGTTGGAGGACGTAAAATTACAACTACAAGAAGACTATTAAATATATTTTTGTAAACATTACAATTAAAAACTGTTCTAAGCTTTGGGCACCCTTTTAAATGATTTATGAGTTATGAATTAATACATTTTACCTAAAGTATGAGGCTATAACACACCACGACTATGATCATCGGTCGCTTGACGGGATTAGATGAGAGTGGCCGGCTGAAGGAAGGATAACACGTTGAACTCCCTGATAGCTCGTGCCTGCCGCCTTGAACATCCCCAGGGGACCCGAGAATTTAGGATTTACAGACAGGAAATTTCCCACGATACTTTCTTGTACACCCAAAATAGCCAACCAAGATGAAGTGGGGTGAGAAGGGAGGTGAACTGGAGGGGCAGCGATCAGTGGCTCAGGAAGCATGACCACGTGAGTCGAACCCACGGCATCCCGCCGTTGAGTTACTACAAGAAGAGCGCGTGTGGATCATTGCCGTTGATTGGCAGATGAGAGCAATAAGCCTACGAAGGTCGTGCCTGCAGGTGAAGTTTACCGCAGAGCCACTTTACGGCCCACTTCAACAAAATCAATCCTCCCACAAGACAATCTTCGGGCTGTACAAAAAAAAGCGAACAACGTTCAGCGCAGCATTGATTTCAGACATCCAGTCTGTCAGTGTGCCAGTCTTTAACTTCCTTGTTCACTAGGCCACTGAACTCCGTTGTGGTCTACACACTCACATTACTATATCTACTCATTCTTCTACACGCCACTTCATTACAACCGAGATAAACGTTTTAGAAACTCTTTTACTTATTGAGTTGGTCGCTATGTAATGTCTAATCATATGCCATTATTTTTGCATGTCCGGGACATAAACTAAAGAACAATGACTTTCCATTTGATAAAAGTGTAAGTGCATTCAAACATATAACAAGTGTTTTAACAATAAGTAATTAGTAAATGCTTGTTTAAACTTGTGCAAAGTGATAAAACGACCCCTGATTCTTAGTTGAAAGTTTTATTGGTGTTACGTCATGCGCACTTTTTCATCTTAATATGATAGATTTTTTGAAAATTTTGTTATTCTCAAATATAGCTCTAAAGATATTCATTTAAATACCAGTTTAAGTTATTTTTATTATAAATGGAATATACAGTAACTCCAGAAAATATTCGTCTAATGTATGACTTTACGTTAAAGGATGTATGGATATTGGAAAATCCTCAACATAAGTACAGCAGGGACACTGTCTTATGTATTGATTAGTAAAAATGAGAATACAATAAATAACATATAATATTTATTCACATAAACATAGTTAAACATTCAAAAGTAAATATAGGATGCAAAATAAGTATTCGCCTACATACTGAAAATGCTGTAGAATATTACGGTTAGTACTTAGTAGACCCTCCATTCCTCTTTATAACCTCTTACATTCTCCTTGGCAAAGATTTCATCAAAGATTGCGTTGTTTCCACTGTGATTTTACGCCATTCCTCTAGTAGAGCATTCTTTAGATCATTTATATTAGATATCTGATGATTCCTAATATTTTTGCCCAGTATACTCCACAAAGTTCCTATTGGATTCATGTTTGGGGATTGTTGTGATGTCGACATCCATCGTGGAGTATTATACAATAACCATAGCCTTGCAAGTAGAGCTGTGTGTTTTGGATCATTTTATTTATTTATTGTTATCTGAAAAGGTTCCCAGAGCCATAGCTCATGCTAGGGAACAGTACAAAAATATATAAAATGATGGCAAACAGCCCTTAACAATACTTATATTACATTTTCATAGTAGGAATGAATTACCGTACAAGAATAACATATATGAAACATACAAAGATACAGACATTCACTATAACTCAAGAAATAATAGTAACAAAGAACTTAACAGAAAAATAGAAGCTACATATTCTATGGGACATTAATCCATATTAATTTTTAAACAGTTCAGCTTTCAAACCAGCTATAAATGTGTAACACTTTATCAGCTATCAATATATGCCTTCAGTAAATTTTCAGCAACTTTCCTTTTAAAACCTTTTATGTTCCTGCAGCCTTTCAGTTCCAGTGGCAGCGCATTATATAAGTTGATAACGTGTGAGGTTAAGCTGTTCAGGCCATAAGTAGAAGTGTTCACTGTTGGTTTTGTTAAGTTTCCTTTATTTCTTGTATTATATATATGTGAAGAGCTTTCAAATGTTAGATTGGACTTTAGAAGATTATTTTTTATTTTGTGGAGATATATTATCAAGGACAACTCTATGTTTAGTTGTAATGGTAAAATGTTAGTTACATGGTAGAGTGTTTTTGTGTTTGTTCTAAAGAGTAGATTGTAGATTATTTTCAAGGCACGATTTTGAAGTACTTCGAGGTCATGAATTAAATATTTAACAGAGTTACCCCATAGGATGTTTAAGTAATCCAAATGAGATTGAATTAAAGCATGGTAGATACTTCGTAAATGATTTACACTGAATCCTTTGAATTTCAGCCTGTGAATTACAGCTAACACAGGAAGAATCTTATTTTTTACATGCATGATATGGTCCTTCCATGTGAGCGTACTGTCTAGAATCAAACCTAGATATGTGATTTTTGTTACTCTTTCAATCACTGCGCTATCAACATGTATCTTATTATTTACTACTGGTACATATGATCTTTTATGAAATAACATATATTTTGTTTTACAGACATTTAATGTTAACTTATTGCCCTTAAACCAGCTATTCAATGCATTCAGGTCTTGCTGTATGTCATATATCAGCTGGTGCTCAGAGTTATCTATATATAACAAACATATATCATCAGCAAACATAGTCAATTTACCTTTTAGTCTTAAACATCCTGTCATTTATAAAAATTAGGAATAATATAGGACCTAATACAGAACCTTGTGGAACACCATGATGAATTACTGATAGAGAACTGGAAATGTTGTTATATTTACAAATTGTTTCCTATTACTGAGATAATTCTGAAACCAGTTGAGAAGAAGTCCTTTTACACCAGCATACTAAAGTTTATTTAGTAATAAAGTATGATCTACAGTGTCAAAAGCCTTTTTAGGTCAATAAATAAACCAGCAGCTAAACAATTTCTATCCAGAGCTCTTTGAATAGGTACGATAATTTCTACCGTGGCAGCAAGAGTACTAGATTTGTTAATAAATCCATACTAATGATTGTGAAAAAAGTTGTGTTTTTCTAGATGCTGTAATAACCTAACTTTTACTACTTTTTCCGGAATTTTGGCAAATACAGGAATAATACTTATTGGTCTGTAATTATCCATAATTACTCTATCACCTGTCTTATAAATTGGGACAACTCTTGTGATTTTACAACCATCAGGTACTGAATCTGAACTAAGTGATAAATTAATAAAGGTTACAATGAATGTGTGGAACCAAACTGTACTTGCACTTTGTTAACAATTCATTTGATAAAATATCTTGTGTCAAAATATATTCCTCAGAAACACCTATATTATTCACACTTCTGGACAGATTTGTATTTAGAATGTTTATATAAACCTTATGGTTCATACTTCCATCAATAAAACACAAATTGCCCACACCATTTGCAATCATGCAGTCCGAGACAAGTATTGAACCGTCTCCATGTTTAACTCAAGCTGTTATATTTTTCTCCTCAAGCTCACAATTCTTTTTTCTCAACACTATTACTCGCCCTTTTGACCGAAAGAGCTCAAATTGACTGGCGTCAGTAAAAACAACCTTCTTCCAGAAACCAAACCCATCGCATTTATGTTCTTTTGCAAAAGCAACTCGCTTCTTTCTGTTGATTTTACTGATGTATGGTTTTGTATGGGCTGTTCGGCCTTCATACTCAGCCTCATAAGGCACGTTCGTACAGTTTGTGCTGAAACGGACTTTCCTGTGTGTGTTTGAACTGCAATAACAAGTTTTGGAACACTTAGTTTGGGATTTTTCTTGACTTCTCTAAGGAACTGTCGTTTCTCCATCTCGGATAGAACTGCAGGACGACCGCTTCTTGATTGATTTTCGAAAGTTTTGTTCTGATCAAACCTGTATATAATAGTCTTCACTGTACTGGTAGCTTTTCCAGTGGTTTCTCCAATTTCTTGGATAGATTTTCCTTTTTTAAATAACCTGAAGCAAATTGCTCTCTCTTCTTTTGTAGTTCGATGACGATCTCGATCCGTATTACTTAAAAAGCAGTCAAAGGCTTTGAAAACAGAGATGGAGTTGTCAACGACAGTGGATGAAACACAACTGCATAAGAAAAGGGAAGGGATGTGTATCACTGAGGCACCATACCTGGGAACTTGTTTACTAGAAGAATACTTGTTTGACATCAAATGGGACATGATTTTAAATAACGTAGAGCTGTTCACTAATTAAGCAATATATGAACACAAATTGTGCTTTATTTTTAAATATAGTTGTCAACCGATGTAAAGAATTATTATTGTTCGATTTCTTATATATATATCTTTCTGATTGGGCTTGTTATATTCTATGTGCTATGATTAGGGGTAACTTTTTGGAGTATATGTACATATATCCACAATTTCCTGGAAATGTTCTTAGAAGTCCTCTTCATTCTTGATGAATTTTGTACAGCTTTAAACTTTAAGTGGTAGACAAAATCTTTTTACAAAGAATACGTGAAAAGAACCAGTTTGTAAAATTATATTTTATGTAAAGTAAAACATATGTTATTAGACTAAATTTCAAAAATTGTCTCAAATATGAAGCCGTTATTCAGTTTCTTTTTTTAACTCTTGGCCACGCAAAGAGAATGTAATATCGAAGGCATCACTTAAAGACCTGGGTTGAAACATTTGACTATCGTTTAAAAGTCTGCTGTATTCCCAAGTTCCCCAGGAATGGAGCCCCGAGTTAATACAGACACAAGTAGTGACTTTTAACAAGTAAGACAAAGATAATGATGAGCTTCTAACCACAGGTAAGGTTCCAAATATGTATAATACAACTTGGTGGTGGTGGATGAGGAGGAGGAGGAGGAGGAGGTAGGAGGAGGTGGAAGAGGATGAGGTGGTGGAGCAGGAGGAGGAGTGCGAAAGCGGGAGCAGAAGTGAATGGGTAACCGAAAACTTGCTACTCGCATATAAAAAGACACTACAACTCGGTGTTACGCGGTATCATCGCCCACTTAATTTTATATTCTGCAACCCAATTAACTTTAAATACTCTACAAATGAAAACAGCGTCTATTCAGTATTCTGCGTGGTACTGATACTGCTGGGTTTTAAAATTCATTATGGGAGAATTAGTCATAATCAGTTTAAAATTGTCCTTTATTAAAAAGCCACAAACATAATGTATTAAGTCACATGCATTTTTATACTCATTATCCTTTATTTTTATAAATACTCTAGAAAGTTGTCCTAGTTTCTTTTTTTTAATAAACAGAAAGATATTCATTTAAACATTTCGTCGGTGTGTCCACCTCTGTAGCGTAGGTAGTACGGTGTCTACTTAACGTCCAAAAGGTCTCGAGTTCGAATCTCGTTCGGAATGAGTTATGTAGATAAGGTTTCTCTCCTGGGCTTTCCCTTATCCTGAAATATGACTGTTGGATAACTCTAAACTCTATGAGCCCTAGACTGATTTGAGCACCATTTCATTAATATTCCGATATAACTTAACGTTGGAGGACAATAATAATAATAATAATAATAATAATAATAATAATAATAATAATAATAATAATAATAATAATAATAATAATAATAATAATAATAATAATAATAATAATAATAATAATAATAATAATAATAATAATAATAATAATAATAATAATAATAATAATAATAATAATAATAATAATAATAATAATAATAATAATAATAATAATAATAATAATAATAATAATAATAATAATAATAATAATAATAATAATAATAATAATAATAATAATAATAATAATAATAATAATAACAATAACAATAACAACAATAACAATAACAACAACAATAATAATAATAATAATAATAATAACAATAATAATAATAATAATAACAATAACAATAATAATAATAATAATAATAATAATAATAATAATAATAATAATAATAATAATAATAATAATAATAATAATAATAATAATAATAATAATAATAATAATAATAATAATAATAATAATAATAATAATAATAATAATAATAATAATAATAATAATAATAATAATAATAATAATAATAATAATAATAATAATAATAATAATAATAATAATACTCTCTTTCTTTGATGTGAGAAACAACAGACTAACACATGTAAAAGTTACAAGACATTGGCAAATTTAAACCACTTACACATGTATCTTGGAAATTGATAATGCTGTAAAAGTGTTATTTCAAATAAGCTGTGCGTTTATTCTAAACAGAAAATTCGTTTTCGATCAAGGGTTTAGCAGATGCCTTCTAGAAATTTCGGAGTATACATTGTATTTTCTAATGTAGGTATATTGACGTCCATATAGATATATAATATAAATCTTTGAGCTATTTTTGATTAAAGGAAGTTTTAGAAACATTTTCTATATAGAAAAGAGCTGATAATCCAGTTCAAGCGTCTGGTTCGAATCTAGGTGTCAAAATAAATTGCTAGGGAGCATTGCCGGACGTCCGACGTAGTTCAGAGGTAAGCTTCAGGTGACTAAGGCGCTAAAACACAGGGAAACGTTTTCCAGAGTTGGTAGAACTCCCGCTTGAGTAGTTTGTAAACACTGTAGCAGAGGTTAAGTAAATACTTCACACACAAGAGAGGAAACATCGCTTTTGTGTGAGTGGATGTCGTTCACATACCTTGACATACTATCGTCATGTCCTCCAGGTATACGGAGGCATATCCATAAACGAAAATTTGGTTAAATACCATCCTTGGTTTGCATTCTCCAAAACATATACTTTTATTAAATAAGAACCTCATTGTACTCCTTGGATATGTAAAGAAAACAGATTTTGAAAACCGTTACATATCGGCTTTAAAACATATATCACTTAAAGTCTACTGTATTCCCTTGTACCTACAATGAGATAATGCTTATCTTAATTAACATGAAGTAGATAGAGGAATAAGTGTTTGTAAGAATAGTTTGTATAAGAGTAGAGAGTCATTAGAGTGTAACACAGCTGTTTTTAAAAGATACTCAAAGTATAAGAACTGTGTCTTTGGTGATGAAAGATGTACGAAATTAAAACTCAAATTCCGGTTAATAAGATGGTACGTAGGTAAAAATGACATTTACGTATATTGAAAATCAGTCACACTTTGGTGTGTATTAGTTTACTATTGGCAGAACCTACTTATTCAAACAATCTTTTGAGCCTATCTCTCTAGAAGAAAAAAATTTGCTCAGATAGCTAAGCCGTTTTAGAAGATTGGCAGGAATCTGGACTGGTGATTTACTCGCCCTCCTTTGAAGTCCCTAGGTATTAGGGGTAATGAGATGGGGATATGGGGGTTCCAAAAGTAGCTTTATAAGGCTCAAACCTTTCCCACTGGAATTTTGAACCTAGCTATTGCCAAACAAACATACGAATAACATTTGGGCCCTGGTAGTTGTAGGAGTAAGATTCTCGTGAATTTAAGTCGACATAAAGGAAGTTGGCTACCCACACTGCAATTGGGACCTACACAGGACCTTCATATGAGCAGTTAAACTTTTATAGGAGTGCGAATATTTCGACATTCACTTGTAAATGTGTAGCTCGCAATTGTATATTCCGAAAACTTGGATATAAGCAGATAAATAATGGAACACACAACTAACTTTATTCGGATCATAGACCCTAGGCCTATTAGAGCCTACTTTAACGTACAACGTTCTTAGAATAACATCTAACTATATAACTAACATTTTGATAATGTGACATATATATTTGACCTTTAACAACTTTTTATTTGTGTAACAGTCAAATCAGCAATGGTATGCATTCCATTATTTTTTCGCATTATTTTTCAACATAAATACATTTTCCCCAAAACATCAAATTTATAACAATTGATTTTTTCCACGATTTAGCTAAGAACAATGATCTGTTACAACTGATTTATGAATGACTTTAACTGTATAACTGGATTAGTTCGGAGGAGACTTGGCACGGAAACTACACTTAGTTAATTGTACCTATGCCCCCAAGTGGAGCAACTCCGGGAGGAAGGAAGAGGCGAGAGGAGACAGAGGGCGGCTGTCCTTTCATCCAGTAGTCACGACAGTGCAGAGGGCAGAATCCCTACATTTCACTTAGATGGAAACTTCTCACGACAGGCCAGAACAACGGACATCCTATCCTACTGTAAACTATACCCCTACGAGACGTGGGTTCGGAGACCGGACCCACTGAACTGTCCCACCATGAGACCTGGGTTCCGAGACCGGCAAACGTCCTACTAAGGAGGAATTGGTTCTCTCAAAGCCTATCATCCTGCCATACCGCGCCGACACACCCGTCGACACTTTGAGCCTGAAGGAGACCATCAGATAAGAAATGATGTGAAATGATAATGGAGATGAAATGGAAGGGCTGGAAATTCGGGGGATGTAATTGACCTACGAGAACTGTTCAATAAAGAATGATCACAATTTCTTTTGACACCGTACCTTTATTCATCCTCACAATTTTGATGGTCCTTCTCAAAATAGTCTCCCTTGAATGCGATGCACTTGTCCCGGCGTTTCTGCCAGTCTTAAAACACATGCTGGAAACAGTGCTTTGAGAGATCCTTCAAAATCGCCTCCGCAGCCTTCACCACTGCTTCTGATGATGGATAATGCCTCCCACGAAGGCGTTTCTTCAAGTTAGGAAATAGAAAAAAGTTACATGGGGCTAAATCCGGACTATAGGGAGGGTGAGGGATGCACTTCATGTTGATTTTTGAAACATATTCCGCAACATTGGCAATATGCGGCCGCGCATTATCGTGGTGCAGCATCCAGCCTGCTTCACGGAAATGTGGTCTTTTGCGCCTAATATGGACTTGCAATGTTTTCAAGACATCCCTGCAGTATTATCCAGTTACTGATGTGTGTGCAGGTACAACATTCTGATAAACCATTCCATGAATATCAAAGAATGAGATTACCCTAACTTTCCCAGCAGAGGCAACCACTTGTGCTTTTTTGAGGGTTGGTGATGAAGGAGATTTCCACACTCAGCTTTGCTGTTTGCTCTCAGGATCAAAATGAAGTAGCCAAGTTTCATCAGCAGTGATTACGTTTGAAAGAAACTCCGGATCTTCCTCTAACATCAACTTTAACTGCATGCAGGCCTACATGCGAATGTCCTTTGATTCGGGAGTCAACAGTTTTGGAACCCATCGCGCATAAACACGTCTCATGTGTAATGTTTCTGTCACCAACGTGTGGGTGGCACCCAATGAAATGTTCAGCATTTCAGAAAGTGATCTTAAGGTAATTCGTCGATCCTCTCTCACAATGGTAGCAGCAGTGTTGATGTTTTCTTCCGTAAGAGGAGTAACTAGAGCACTGGTTCCACCTTCCTTTGTAATGGAGCTGTGCTGTGCTGTGCTGTAGGGAATAACAAACTCTCCATAGGCCTCCTGTAACATTGTATAGGCCTCAATTGAAGATTTGTTGAGAGGAAAGCAGAATTTCAAAACCGCATATTGTGCCTCGCATGTTACCTCCATTGCAACGGTAGGCGATACTGAACATGTTTGAACTTGCCTGATTCTCACAGGCAGGAACCAGAAGTACCAACAATGAAACTACTACGGTGTGTTTGTTTCAGATTAAACTAATAGAATATAATAAGATTGAATTTTAGGGCGAAAAATTATGACCGTAAAAATTATGACCATTCTTTATTGAACAGCCCTCGTACCTAGCGTTCTCCTAGTGATCCGGGAAAAGCCCAAAAAGCCATAGGTTTGGTAGGTCGGCCACTGGAATTGAACCCGGACCTTCCGAATAAGGGCCCTTGACGAAATCGCCTGAGTCATCCCGCTCGGCTATCAATGTGTTTTCATGTAATATATCTAAAATGTTCGTTCATTCTAGTTTCAAAACTACGTTTAGTTTAACCAATTATTATTAGTATTTAATAGCAATATTAGTAATTAATTTTTCCATGGAAAAAGTGTCTTCAGCTCTCGTTATCAACGAACTCTCTTATTCTTGTGATTGCTAATTTGGTCATGGTGCCCCAAATTCAAATATCCCACGTCTTTGAACCTCAACACTGTTCTCTACCTTACAGTAACATTTAAGCAATGACAGGATAAATGCCACACCATGTTTAAAAACAACTAATGTATTTATATTCTCTCCATTAAATTCTGAATTATAAATAAAGGAAAAGTTTTTGACGTAGGTTTTTAAGAATGGCAGCAAAATATGCGCTATTCAGTTAAACTCTATGTTTCTGACCAACCTTTTTTTTTCTCACAAGTGTTATTAATTTGAATAATTTTACATATTTAACATATTTTATGCTAAATAAAATACATATCTTAAATTTTGTGGGAATAACCTCCGAAGTCCTCTTTATCTCAGGTGATTTTTCTATAAGTGATAAACCGCAATATACAGAAATTCTTATAATGTAGTATTTTTGAAGCACATACCTTATGTCAGATATTATTTGTAGAGCTAACGAATTTTAAAATAATTGTTCTAATTAATTTTAACTTTCCAAATGGCTCTTTTCTCAAACAGAAAGTCGTTATTCGTTTTTTCCCTCCTAGAACTGAATTTCTAAGCTAGTGAACAGCTCTCCCTGGAAGATTTGTTTATCACTTAAGCCATTTATAGAAATGTATACCTCAATTAATATGAAATAAGTAAAAAAAATATTTTCAGAAATACTTTATTGAACAGAACCAGAAAAAATAAGATGAGTGCAATATATAATTTTCTTTTTATTGGTGAGTTGCGCATCAAATGCAATACACCCACAGGCAATGTATTTACGCAGCATTTAACGCACAATTAATATTTCTGGTTCATTTACGCCCGCAACGAATTTTTCATTGCAGTCAATTATTGAATTTACAAAATGAGGGTAAATGTTGTGGTACGAATTTAATTGACGTAAAATATTAATTAATTAGAGGGGGTATAGAAACACTAGTATTTAATTTTCAGTAACAAACGAGTTTTTTAACAATATTAATAGTAGCAAATACAAAACCATACAATTTAAAATTCTGGAAATAACTTTAGTGTTACGCTACCTTCTAAATATTTTTATTTGGAATCATTGTTTAAGTTCACGAACAATTTTTTATTCAGTGGTAGAACACCTGCCTGGCGTTCTAAGGGTCCCGGGTTCGATTCCTGGCTGCGGGTGGGGAGTTTTCTTCATCTAAGATGTTTCCCCATCTTCCTCAGACTCTGGAAGTATGAATGAGAGTGTGAATGTGTGCGTGATCTAATCATTAAAACCCAACGAATACGAGTTAACACCTTCGTTATACTCCAAAGGAAAAGGGCTGCCGATATGACCATTGCAATTAGAGGCAAATGAATTATAAAAATCATTAGGCGTACAAATAACTTAGGGGATAATTTTTCAAATCCCTACATTATGCTCAAACAGTAACAACGTCGCTTAGACCTTGACATTGACAGAAAACAAAATTCGTTGTTATTTCTGAATGCATATTGAAACCCTTCCATTATGTGTTTCAAACGGGAAGAGTTTTCGCCTGTAGCGAATCAGATGCGTTACAGCCTTCACCGCTGCCACCTCGTTATCTCCACTCTTTTTATATTTCCCTCTCTCTCGCTCACTTGCGAGTGTTCGTAGGGAACGCGAACTGAATTTTCCAAAGTTTTATAATAATGTGGTTGTTGAAATCACAATTGTAACATGAATATTCGTATATTACGCAAATGTTTTAAACATTTATTTTAAAGTTAATTATAGTTTATGAATTACTTATTTTTCAAATCCAACGAAAATGCCAGCGGTGCATCCGTATAACTGTGAATGTTACCTACGTTAAGAGATAAGTCGTCATTGTGTTTGTCTTCAACATCTGGGTACTGCAAATTTATGATGATAGGTTCCAAAATCTCGTTAGGTGCTATTTCTTTCCAAAAGTCGTCTTCTTGTAGTTAATCTGATGTCTCACGCAGTTTTCCCAGACTTGTGTTCCTTGTTAATTTCTTCGTGAATAAGTCGTTCAACATCAGTCACTTTAAAAATATTACTTCTATTATCAACATAAATTGAGCCCAAATTAACTCTATTGGATTCTTCTAGCAGTAGTAAGGGAGGGAAAGTGGATCGTGTCTCATTGATCCAGCTGATACTTTTTCATGGAAGAGTAACTGAATAATACTGCTTTGAACTCTCTAGAGTAAATAGAGATTACGAACCATTCATAAACAAAGATATAATGTGACCAGACACGTTCTGCCAAACCAGCAAGAAGCGTATCGTTTCCTCTCATCGAATTTAACAAACACCTTGGCTTATTCAAAGTACATATTTCTTTTATCACGTCATGTCAAATGTTTACGTTTCAGTTCTGAGTAATTTCAAATATACGTTCACGCATACATGGCACTCAATAATGATATTCATTACAGTACTTACGTCACAATGAATTGTTATAATATAGTAGTATCTACTTTACTTATTTGTATTAGGAAAACTGTTTGAGCTAAAAATATTGGCTTTTTACGGTTATGTTAAATACACTACTCTCTCCTTCCTCATGGATCAATGTTGTCAAAATCTGAATTTTTATCTTAGCGCGAATAGTATTTATTAGAGATTGATTAGTTTGGCGTTCGTCACACACCACTTAGGGGGAATGTAGTACGGCAACACCGCAGTACTCCGATTGGTTGCTCAGCTAGTAGCGCTAAAGGACAAATACCTACCCATTTGAAACACATAATAGTTTCTTATACTTTTATGAAATGGGTATTAGTTATTTGCAAAGGATTTGAACCAGTACTTAATCAACTGAGCCACCCATCCCAGCTAACACATAGTGACCAGCTGGTAAACGGTAAGAGACATACGAAATGCATATCTCGTTAAAGCATACAATTTGTCATATATGTATTTTTTTCGTGGATTCCGACAGCAACTGGAATACGTGCTAATTAGGATTTACCGGTGAACGGCAAGCTTCATTGCCTAAAGTCATCTTTAAATAATACTATATTTTTATTGGACATTCATTTAAATTTTAAATTAAGATTTCAACTTTTATATTGTATTTTAATGGGATGAAATTATTTTTATTTCTCAAGGAAATAGAAACGAATGAATGCTTACGAAGTAGAATTAAAGGCATATTAACTCATAATTATTTAGTGTACTGGTTACCAAACTTAATTTTGTAACTTGTCTAAAATATTTAATCTGGATTCTGAGTGTTTTAGTATATGTTGCATATTTAATGTATTAAGGAAATTTTATATTTAATTTACGAGTACCAAAGTTAAGTCATATCGGACGATGAAGGAAATAATGTTCAAACATACCGAGGATACATAGACGTTCATCTTTCAGGAAAAAATACGGAAAGAGCTGATACATATATCTCACACTGAACGAGATTCAAACTCGTTATCTTGAACGTGAGACAGACACGCTACCACCACGCCACAAAGGCGAGCTGAATGGCATTTATCTATTGCGGAAACGATAAGACAAAAATAATGATCATTAAAGTGTATTTAACGTTTTGTTGAATTATTTAAGTTTTATGGTTATATGGTTGTGTAGGTGTGTATACCAAATTGAACCTTGTGCTGTCAAAAATTACTGTTGGCCACTTTATTTTCTACCAGCAGAAAGCTCTTCTAAATGGCGGTGCAGCTAATAAATGTTTTAACTGCACGTCTCTACGGCTTACGTTGTCCATTTTTGCAGCCCAAAGCTTCCTGCGATTCCATCACTTCATCCATTTCTCACAAGGGTTTACGGGCAGAAGATCCAATTCCAAACATTCCTTTCATAACTGAATCTACAGACCTCTTTATTTACACTGTCAAATCTTATGACAATTCCTGCTCACGCTAAGTGCTAATTTTGTTAAAATTTGCAAGGATAGCATGCATTTAATTTACATTTATTAAATAAACTATTCAGCTGTTTGTAATATCAAACTCTTATAGATGCACAGTTACAAATGGTAAACAGAAGTTACGCTGCAGTGTTTTGCTAGGTTTGCAACACTGTCATTAATTTTCTTCTCTAGTGGCTTTCTGTGTAGCAAGTTGCACTGCGTATAGACCCGACGCCATAGATAAAACAGTTTGTTTTAATCGTGACAAGGCCAAAATTATGTTCCCTTTGAAACAGACAACACGTTTATTCGATCACTTTTAGCTTGCAACTAGAGGCTCCAACACTGCAATACAGTAACAAGTAATTTCCGGAATTATTACTGCGTCGCGGCGCGCTACAGAAATGAAATGCATTGTTTTGTGGCCCTCATTGTCGGTCAGTACAATCGCTTGTCATTACAGAAAGAAGGAAAACCCATTTCTCTGCTGCTACAGCCCCTGTCAAAATTTTAGCAACAAATTGCACAGTCATACACAATTAGCTTTCCTAGGGTGACATGTGGTGCTAGATATCGTTAAAGGCAGAGTTCACGTGCAAACGTTAAACTGCAGTACTTTCAGCTATTGCCTATGTCCTTTAATTAGAAAATATTTGTTTTAATGTACGTCCTCCAATGTTAAGTCGTATCGGACAGTGGATGAAACGTTACTCAAACAGCCCAGTATCCATAGAGCCTAGAGTTACCCGATATTCATCTTTCAGGATAAGAGTGAACCTTTGGAAAAACCGTATCCAGATAACTCACCGAACCTCTTGAACATGAGGCAGACAAACTACATAGGCCACATACTTTTCTCAAATGAACTGTTGTTATTTTTACCCACGATCCTGATTCATACAAAGAGAACGAGATGTCAAAGACATCGCATAGTGACGGCTCCGTAACATTTGACTATAGCTTAAATTGTACTTGTTACCACATTACCACTGTATTTTCAAGGAACTACAAAATAGTCATTTCTACAAATATCTACCTTTATTAACTGTGGTTAACAGAAGATTAAGGTTTCTTAACAGTAGAATGTTAAATAAAGGTGGAAGAATACTGTGAATGTAACAGATCAAATTTTTGTTTGGGTTTAGCGTGCCTCAAAGGTATGCTTCTTACGGAATCTGTTTGTAGGGGTTTTGGATAGAACACAATAACTTTTCGGATTTTTTTCTTACATACTAGAAAAGTAGAACATACTGTAAACTTATATGATCTAATTTAAGTTTTCCTATCATTTCAGTTCCTTCGTGATTTAACAGTGTAGAGAAATACCGCGAAGTACTCTTTCCTTCCTTTGGCTTCACTCAATGGATACTCAAACACTGGACCTCTCTAATCCCCTGCAAAAGCACTACTCACTGTACGGAGCAACTATTGCCTAAACTTCACTCTTAGAACACACTAAAATAAAAAGCACCTTATGTAGCATCAAGAAGAATTCACTGACTCGAGAGCACGTTCACTTTAGAGAAACTGGTGTTCTCAAGGGAACTTTAGAATATTACTAGGTCAATAAAGAATAATCACACCTTTTTTGACAACGTACCTCTACTCATACTCATAATTTTGATGATACTCAAAATATTCTGCTCTGAATGCCACGCACTTGTCCCAACGTTTCTACCAGTCTTCAAAAACACGCTGGAAACCATTTTTGAGAGATCCTCCAAAATTGCCACCGCAGCATTCACCGCTGCTTCTGATGATGGATATTGCCTCCCACGAAGACGTTTCTTCAAGTTAGGGAATAGAAAAAAGTCTCATGGTGCTAAATCTATAGGGAGCGTGAGGAATGCACTTCATGTAGACTTTTGCAAGATATTCAGTAACAACATTGGCAATATGCGGCCGCGCATTATCGTGGTGCAGAATTCAACCTGCTTCACAGAAATGTGGTCTTTTGAGCCTGCTGTGGACTTGCAATGTTTTCAGGCATCCCTGTAGTATTGTCCAGTTACTGATGTGTGTGCAGTTACAACATGCTGATAAAACATTCCATGAATATCAAAGAATAAGATTACCATAACTTTCCCAGCAGAAGCAACCACTTTTGCCTTTTTGGGGATTGGTGATAAAGGAAATTTCCACACTGAGCTTTGCTGTTTGCTCTCAGGATCAAAATGATGTAACCATGTTTTAACGCTAGTGATTACGTTTGAAAGAAACTCCGGATCTTCCTCTAGCATCAACTTTAACTGCATGCAGACCTTCATGCGAATGTCCTTTTGTTCGGGAATCAACAGTCTTGGAACCCATCGCGCACAAACACGCCTCATGTCTAATGTTTCTGTTACGAACGTATGGGTGGCACCCAATGAAATGTTCAGCATTTCAGAAAGTGATCTTGAGGTAATTCGTCGATCCTCTCTCACAATGGCAGCAGCAGTGTTGATGTTTTGTTCCGTAAGAGCAGTAACTGGAGCACCGGGTCCACTTTTCTTTCAAATTGATTGTGTTCCATATTTAAACATTTTAAACCACCTTTGAGCTGTGCTGTAGGGAAGAACGGACTCTCCATGGGCCTCCTGTAACATTGTATAGGCCTCAACTGAAAATTTGTTGAGACGAAAGCTAAATTTCAAAGCAGCATATTGTTCGCGCGTGTTACCTCCATTGCAGCGGTAGGCGATAATGAGTATGTCTGAACTTTCCTGGTTCTCACAGTCGGGAACCAGGAATAGCAACAATGAAACTACTACGACATGTTTATTTCACACTAAGGTAACAGAATATAATAAGATTGAATTTTAATGCGAAAAATTATGACCGTAAAATAATTATTACCATTCTTTATTGAACAGCCCTCGTAGAAAAGCGAGGAGAATGAAGGTTCCAGAAAGAATGTCTTTCTCATATTAATGCTATCCCATATAGTTAACCCCGGAAAAAAACCTTATGCAGATAACTCACCCGGACCGAGATTCAAACTCGGGACCTCTTGAACGTGAGGAAGACACGCTACCGAGGCGGGCGGCGACTGAGTAGGAATATGAACCCATGTCCGGAAACGTATTGTTTTGATGAAAATTTAGTTCAAGTTCAAAATGACTTTCCATGTTTCACTTCACTAGTTAGTGAAGTAGTGATTCCACGGGATGACACTGTAAAATACATATTTTCATATACTCCCCATGACATCTGGTTTTGCTAACTGATTTTTTCTGCCTACAGAATGCATGCAAGGAAATCTCTGCGAAACTGTCATAAACAAAGCACCTGTGTGACCCTAAAGGAAAATGTCGGGAGGAGTTATATTGGGCGGCCGTGCTGGCTAGGTAGTTGATACATTTAGATCTATCCAGCTTTACCCACATGTTTGGTCCACGTGTTCAATTTAACTATAACCCGTCTCAGTGCAACTGACTGTAAACGGAAGACACCGAATATAAGTCGCATACACTGAAGAACAGGATTTTAAATCGAAATGGTAATCAAATTCATTTCGTATCGAAATAGCACATCTCCAGAGTTGGACTCTAATTAAAATGTTATCCACTCGGAGCAGTTGTTTTTAATAAGAGTTATAAAATATTAAATAATGTATAAAATAAAATATATAAATTACAAATTAAAGAATTGTAAAGTGTATCTTAATTGGGGTAATATATAACGATTTGAACGGCTTATTTTCCAGCTATAGTTTTAACATTCTAACTAGAATTTTGATTCAATTTTAAAAGTGTGGATCAGAATGGTAGCAAGGAGAATTGAATACGCATCCTAAACGTTAAATAACTTCCGGAAATACCAGATTCAATGCTATAAACCCTCGTGGAACTACTCTGATAATAGTATACTTAGAACATGCACTGGAGTGAGAGTCCTCTGTGAGACCAATAGGTGATTTAGTAAGGTAATTAGGTTAATTCCAATAGCACCTTTTGGAATTCCAGATCTATAAAACAGAATCTGAATGGTTAGCTTCACATTAACTTTTCTATACTTTTTCGCGTATGTAAATTACACAATTTTAACAAAAGATGCATATCTAGGTGGAGCAGATATTACGTTCCAGTCAAAAACTACATACCGAGATTTTTTTTTTTTGCAAGAATTACAATTCGGTTTCATAGCTGTTGTAGGAAACAACCTAAAGCCGAGAGGAAGTCAAACCATAAAAATATATTTCCATATTGGTGACCTCGCGTCCTCCTTCTGAGAAGCAGAGCGATAACAGGGAAATTGATAGCTCCGCTACTGTCTTCTGCTGGCTGGATAGGCGAGAGGGGTGTTTTTTCCAGAGAGTAGCCAGTAACAGTCATGAAGCTGTAAGCGAGTTGCATTATTACTGCGCAAATACCGTTCGATACTGTACCACAATGTAATTCGAGAACATTCTAGTCTGCCGCTCCCGGCAGGACCAAATAAGCGCCGTTGCAAGGCTGGCAAGACAGTGGCTTAGTGTACAATTTTAGTGCTGTTTGTGTGTGTTTCAAGCTTCGAGTATCAATGAACGGGTACGGCTCCGTGGTGAGGACTCGACGGAGTAAAGCAATTCATGAATGAGTCAGTAATTTGAGTCGTGTGAGTCAACAGAGCAGTGCAGAGAAGCGGGTTCGTTCCGAGCTCTATGGTAATGAGTCGGCAGGCCGTGGAATTCTGCAATGAAACTGTTCAAGACCAAATATCGTAATTTTTCTGCTCAATTTCGGTGTTTATCTCCGTGTAGGAGGTGGACCGATGTATACATCAGAGAGATTACTAGCACCATAAGATAGAGCAAGTTAGAGATACAAAGAAACATTAAATAGTCGTGTTGAAGCCATGTATTTGTGTAAAAGAAATGTTGATTGTACGTCAGCATTGGCTGACGATTTTACTGGCAAATAAAGAAGTTTAAGGTAAACTTCGTCTTTTTTTTTCTTTTGGCCCTCTTCGTCACAATTGCTTAATAATTCAAGTACCGTACCGCATAAATTAAACCTAAATTATATTGTTGTCGCTTTCGTGAATTCATTCTGGCAAGAAAAATGGTACATACATACAGAGTGAGTAAAAAAAAAAAAAAGAGGAAAAAAATACACCGATAGCTGTTGCGCAGGGCATTTTTTAAAGAAGACACGATGCCCTTAAACGCACCGTTTTGATGCTGTAGAGCGTCAAAGTTAGAGAACTGTTATCCTAAGTGCATGTTTGAGCGCATGATAATCCACATAGGCATATCATTCGAAGTCACCAACACACGTTTAGTATCATTCTATGTGCTGGAATGATTGTTGTGCATATCATTGGTCCGTATGTTCTCCCAAACAGACTAACAGGACCAATGATATTTTGCCTTATAGATATGTTGCCTATCCCACTACACATTCGGCAGGTAATGTGGCTGTAACACGACAGAGCTCCAGAGCCCTTTGAGAGAAATGTGTGGAATCACTTCAGCGTTACATACTCCAATCAATGGATTGGTAGAGGGGGATCAGTTCCAAGGACAGCATGATCACCTGATCTGACACCACTGCACTATTTTCTGTCGGATAGTATGAAAACCATAGTGTTCGCTACTCCTGTAACGTCAGAGGAGCACCTCATTGCACGAATACATGGAGCAATTGCCGTTCTTTCAGGTCAACCACAATTATTAGAGCACGTACGTGAAGCTGAGAGCCGCCGATGTAAGCTTTGCACTGACTTAGGGGGTACACAGCTTTGTGCTGCATACCGTTTAATCGTTGTATTGGCGACATGTGGAAGGGACACTTGCTGCGTCCAAACCTTGCGTTTCCGGACATAGGTTGCTGCTAGGAAAATTATCCGTTTGCCGAACTGCAAAACATCCTGCGCGTTGTCGATGTTTTTTTGACTTATCCGATATAAACACTAATGGAATTAGCCTTACTGAAGCCAGTTATCATTATTACTCAAGAATGACGTTTTAGGTTACAAATTTAATATACGCAAAATACTACCAGAGATGATAAACACTCATAAAACATATAATTATTTGCAAATACTTATCAGTACACGTTAGGAAAAGGAATCCTTTATGAAGAAGACGTTATAGTGGTGTCAGCCATAATAAAATAAAAGAAGGGAGACTATGACCGATAAATGACATAATATACATAATGTGTAGTTTTCTGAAGTTTAAAATTTCTCACTTGAATGTTTATTTTATATAGATAAACTAGTGTGATAAATAAGTTTTATTAGTTCAAAATTATAATCTGATCCAGGCATAGCGTATTTTCCTTCCTGATTTTAAATAAAATGTAACATCTCTCAGCGATATTTTGAACTGACTGATCTGTTTTAACCCGTTTGTCGCAGGACTACCAATGAATTATAGTAAAGATATATTATCATCTTTAATACAGATCCACCAAATAAATACATACATGTTAATGAATATAAGGTTTTAACGTGCCTTAATATTTAATGCAAGTTCTCTGCAATCCTTCATTTAGTTTCAAAACAAGGAATGGTTGCTTGAACAATGTTAGACAGCATTCTATAGGAACTACTGCACGTGTTGTTGTAAATTTCGCAGAAAAGTCGCCAGTGAAGGTAATTACTGGATGATTACAGCATCATTCAGAGACCCCTGAAAGGTAAAATTTGGTGAACGTGACGGGAACTCAAATGCCCATTTTCTTTTTGTCCGGTGTCTCTGCAGATTCCCTTGGTGGTAATTCCCCGTCCTGTTAGTAGAACTTACTGCTTCCATGAAGTGCATACTGTTGGAAAAATTGATATATTTAATGTTTCCAGATATCTGGCATCAGTATCTTTAAAAAGCGAAGAGTCTTACATAATAGCCTACGTTTGACATTCATCCCCGATAGATCGACAGGCTTGCCGAAACGAATGTTTTGGTGCTTAGTAACCACAATTATGACGATTCAATGTTCAAGTTTGAACTGGATATCATTGAACTAAACAATCTGATTAACAATATATTTATTGTTATTTACTGTTCACAAAATTGTGAATTTGGCAAGGATCGTCCTAATGGACTTTCAGAATGGGTCGTACGGGCGATGATGTCTGAAGAATCAGAAAATGTAGCTATACGAGGTCCTCCTGATGTTCTGTTTTGTACGTCATAAATGGTTCTACTTGTCACAAAGCCGTAAACTTATGAAGCTCTTTTCAGAAAACATCAAAGTACGTATTCCACAGATACTCTTCAACTGTTGGACATACAGAGATAGCAACTGTTAAAAGTACGTATAATTGTCGCATCGGATCTTGAGAGTAAAACTCTTAATGACAGCTTAAAGCGAGCTAAGCCGGGCGACTGCATGCTGAGGAGTGCCTGGCATATCTCTACCAGCTAGGTAATATATTATTATTCCAGTAAATATTTAATATTTTAATAATAGTTTAATTATTTGCCAACTCTCAAAACGAAGAAGAAATTATAAATATGATAATATATAAAAAATGATATGCGGGCTGAAAAAAGAAAAAAGGCTGGGAAAATTTAGATGCATATATAGTTTTTTTTTTTCCAAAATGCAGTTACCCTGCGGTTACCCTGAGGTTCACTAAAGAAACTGAAAATGTAGAGCTAATGACAGATGGGGATAAAAGATAAAATAGTATAAAGGAAAGTATAATTCTGGTTCAAATTAAACATATTAGAGGAAATGTAATACTAAAACGTGGTTACACAAGAAAATTCAGAAAAACGAAACTTAGCTGCACAAGATACAGATAACAATGGAAGAAATAGGAATGGGAGAAATATAGGAAGATATAAACAATAAAAGTAAGAGTTTCTGGAAATAGATTAATACAGGTGTCGGGGAAATTGAAGAAACAGGAAGTTTTAATCAATTTTAATGATTATAGATATTTACAAATAAAATAGTATAGCGAAAAGTACATCGTGGTTTGTAAAAAGAGGCCAGAATGATGTATGCATGGGCAAGAGCATGTGTAATGAATTTAAATGGCGTTACATGCAGGCAGACAGGGTAGAGATGTGCTAAGTGTAGTAGATTGTGTTTCTGAACTGAGTGATACACAAAAAAAGGGGAGAGAGCATATTTTACTAGAGGAATGGAAAGATTTTCCAACAGAGCTAAAAGTTCGGTAGAGATTTAACTTTGGAACATATAAATATGTGGGGAACGCAGGAAAGATATGCTTAAAATGGTTAAAAGAGAGTGAGAAAAAGTGGTGTAAAACAAACAGAAGAAACATTATACTTTTTCTTGATATATGCAAGAAAATGTTAAATATAAAGAGAAGAAACACAAATAAGTAAGTGCAAGAACTAGTAAAAGTTGTGTAAAGTAAAGAGATAATATATCATTCATAAAAATACAAAATAAGCATTAAATCACAACCGGATACTTCCATGGTAAAGCATCATATTACGTATGTAGCACAACGAGTTGTTTACGCAAGCTTGTCGCACATACACGGTGAGACTGTGTACGTACACTCTGTGCAGATGGAATCACAGCAACGTGTCTTACATTGACAGACACGAGAAATTGTACCAGCACATATTTATGTTTGAATTTATGTAACGTGCTAAGCGACATATATATGACTTTTGCCTTTGTTGAATGCCTTCTAATGGATGAATTGCAAAACAGTTTATAGAGGAGGGATAGATAACTCAGTGCATAAGTTTTCTATGGGACAGAAAGTACTCACTTTGTATGTCAATTACAAAAACATAATACTCAAATACAGAGAGCTGCAGTAGCAATTTTAGACGAGCAAACAATAACATTGGAACATAAAATTGCAGATCTACACAATGGGAACAATTGGCTTTAAATTTTCAGCGAACATGTGTTTTCGTTGTACAGTCATGTCAAAAATGGTAAGAATTAGGTAGACTGTTTTTCTTTCTTTCACAAATTACGGCAGGTTTAGCTCATACACTAATTGTAATGGTGGATTCAGTTATTTTATTTGCGTTAAAACGAACACAAGCAGTTCAGGACACTGTTTGAAGCTGCAAAAGCCGTGCAAAGATCCGAGGTGGGACCTGAGGTTGACGGTTACTTTTTCGTATAGAAACCTATACTCGCAAGTTGACGTTGGATAAGTGATATTATACAAGTTGCTTCACCATTCTGCCACTGTAAGTTGGTTTCAAATCCCTCGTGTTCAGCTTGAAAATTTTATTACCCTTTTCAAATCTTTCGTGTTCAGCTTGAAAATTTTATTACCCTTTGTTTTACATCATGTGGCCTATAATTTGATATTATAATACAAATAACATTTTCATAACATTATAGCTATTTATTAAATACAATAATCGCCATATTTTCCACTGACAGTTATAAATTTATAGTTCGTAGTAGATATTTTATTATGGTCGGTATTATACTTGACCCATTCAAATAGGTTTCAAACATTTCACAAATGCAAAGTGAAACATAAGATTTAAGCATGAGACAAAAACTATTAGATTTAATGTCATCTAGATGCTGCTAAAACTGAAAGCTAACCGGGTAACATGGTTTACAACACCAGGTACAGTAAAGATTACATAGTTAAAAATGATACCTAATTAAAGATAAAGATAGCCCCTAGTTTCCCTTTGAAGGGTAAGGATCTCTTTTATCTGTTGTAGGGTAAGCTAATCGCTGTAGATCCCTAATTATCGGATTGTAAGGATTGTAATTATTTTGTCTTTGGCTCACAAGAGAACCAATAGCAACAATAAATAAATTAGTAACTAAAATACAGACAGAAAAGAATAGGAGAACGAAAAAAAGCAGAAACAAAGCGATGTGATGTCATTTCGAACCTAGCTCCTGCATCAGCATATTCTAGCAGCTAACCATCTTGACCAGCTGTCACGTGTTCTTTATCGCTCTCTGGGAAATATTCGTTTATCACCTTGTTAGTATTATATGTATGAAAAGACGTCGTTTATTTAAGATTTTCACAGCTTCTTGGTCCTTATTCAGGGCTGTGAATATTAATGCAGGGTGCGTATAGTAAAGAATAGAAGGACAGAGCTGCAATAACGGCTTTTTCCCTTGAAATGTCAATGTTTGCACATTAGACCATAAACTGCAAGTTGCACAGATAAGAATAAATAGGCGCAGATGACTCACCTGGTATATAACGTGACTGAATATTGAGACAAGGAAAAAGAAAAGGGAATAAAAATCTCTTTGTTTCAATCGACTGCAACAGCAATTTACATTTGTATATAATAAATAATTCACTAAGGCTTCATAACAGACACACAGCGTGTTTCCTCGCTTACTCTACGCCAGATTACTAATACTTCGCTCTTCTATAAATAAGATAACAAACCAGTGCAGCACTGTGTCACTGAAGGTTAATACGTCTCTACGCTCTGCCATGCAGTACGAAACACTTTCGATTCAGGCTAGATACTTGTTGCTCACTGTGAATAAACAAAGATATCATATTGCCTACTGCGAGTAATTTAAACATAAAACAGATCTTAATTTCGACTATTGGGGAAAAAGTTTTGTGCACACTATACGCAAGTTTTTGAGGGGTCTTATCTAGGAGACTTCACTTGTTTTGACCTACCACGAGGGACTTTATGCGAGGCGCTGTGCACTGTGTTTACATCGAGACGTACCTTTTGAGATAACCTCTGAAGTTTTCACTGTTGACGATGTTACCTCCTCCGAAGAAAGTCATCGGGGTGATGAACGCTGCGGCATCACGTCGTCTCACCACGGTGGACACAATGCATCTCCCAACCAAGAGCAACCGAGGTTTTTGGAGTGTGAAAACGATATATTACGTATGGATCGCTGCTTTGTGTGCTACACGTTTAAAAATCGATGGCATGCGGGGGAGACGACATTCCGCGGTTCATAAACGATGTACCGAGATATCCATTCACAGCGAATCGATCAATGAAGTTATCGCAAGAACACTTTCGGAGTACTTTTCTTTGTATATCATGTTCTCTTTAGCGGCAGGTGCTGAAGGAAAAAGCTAGGAATACGTGCTCTGTCTTCAGTAAAAGCATCTGTACCAAACCTACCTCAGTATGCAAAATATTGTATTATTTACACACACACACACACACATACACACACACACGCGCGCGCGCGCGCGCCAAGTTTTTACGTCAGACACGCATTCTGAAACTAACTAAATCCATAAACACATTTTTGGAAAAAGTTTCGTGTGTGTTGTCCCTACAGTTTTTCTCCAAAACAAACCTGTTTTCTATTAATTTTCTATTGACCCTTAGAACATTAACTCATATCAGACGATGAATGAAATGATGCTCAGGTGCACCCAGGGTACATTGAGTTTAGAGCTAACGGACTTTCATATTTTAGGATAAGGGAAAACATTGGAGGAAACCTTACGCAGATACCTCACCGTGACAGAGATTTGTACTCGGGACCTCTTGAATGTACGCCAAGCATGTACTAACCTCACACCACAGAGGCATGCACAGAAACAAGGTAATGTACATATTACACTGGGCAACAATGAAAATGCTTCGGGCTTAGAAATACTGAATTTACATGTGTTTCCATCTGCTGAATTCAAAAATCACCATTAAATGATAGATTAGCGCTTGTTTTGAAGATAAAGTGACATATATTTTAAAGTGAAGATTTTGTATTTGGGAGAATTTCTTTTGGGAGTTGGCACACCTGACAAATAACAAAACACAACCAGAGAGAAATTTTGGAAATTAAATGATGCAAAAGTTAAGGAAGGAATTTTTGTCGGACCACAAATAAGAGAACTTATAAAGGATCAAGCATTTGACCAAATTTTGGAGGGGAAAGAAAAGGAAGCTTGGGAAGCCTTCAAGGGTGTTGTTCATGGATTTTTAGGCAACAAAAGAGATGACAACTACAAGCATTTGGTGACAGTGCTCCTGCAAAAATTACCGTAACCTTGGATGCATTATGTCCCTTAAGATCCATTTTCTCCACTCCCACCTAGACTTTTTCCCTCCTAGTTGTGGAGCTGTTAGTGATGAACATGGGGAGAGATTCCACGAGGACATTTCTGTTATGGAACAAAGATATCAGGGCCGTTGGAATGAAGTAATTTTTGCGGATTACTTTGGTCTTTGTATAGGGATTCTGCAGAACTCCATCACAAGAGGCAAGCTAAAAGACGACGAAGTCAATAGGCCACCACATGATTCTCTTCAGACACGGCTATCTGCGAAGTATTTTCCAGCAATTAAGAACTCTTAGCAGTTAAAAAATCGAATGCACTTTCATTGTTGTTAGCATGCATGTAATTAAAATGTATCCTTTTCTCCCAATCCGTTACTGTGCAATACTTCCACCTTGTGTATATCATAGAAATTAGAACTAATAAAATTTTTTCGTTGTTATATTTGTTTTTCTCAACCCAAAATTTGTAGGAATTGCCTCATGAAGTGCTCGAAACTTTAAAAAATTATTTTTATTGCCCAGTGTTATTAGATTCGAACTAGTAACAAGAGGACGTATAAACGGATTTAACTTCACAAAATATTGTTTCACAAAAATCAAGTGATATAACATGATCTGCACTTTTTGTGCAGTAAAATTTAGAACACCTTTAGCCGTTTGATTGTGCACATGCTTATTTTGGAATTGCGGGATTTTCTTAAAAATCTCCCTGTCGCAAGAAATACATACTTTAATTTTTGTGTCTCAGCCCTAAAATGTTTAAAATGAAGAATTATATAATTTTCAAATATGAGATATAAACTTTTGGAAACTAATTCACTTTATAATATTCTTGAACACCATTAGTTCTCATACCTCATCCTTGAAAATGCTCATCTGAAATATTGAGTTTGACATTTAACATTTAACATTTTTTAAACTAAGCAGTTCACATAAACACGCACCATTTTCCAAAAGAAATGTTACAATTTGGAACATCAAAACGAGGATTTGCAGCGAAATATAAGTTGTATATAATTTTAAACCTGAAGAATAATATTATTGTGGAAACGTAGAGTCAGACTGAAAAATTCAATGCCATAGCCGGGATTTGAACCACGGATCTTCTGGTTTCCGTCCAGCCGCACTATCATTGTGCTACTATGGCCAACGTGCCGATATGACATTAAATTCTCCAACTGACTCGTATTTTCCTGGTAAACCACTTAGGAGTTCTCATAAACACATGAGACAACTACCTTAATGGCGACTTACTACATGTAAGTACTTTAAGGCCCGGGCTTTATAGTTAACCACTATTAGGCTAATTAATGGAAATTAATCATTCTTTCACACTGGCCGTGTGTAGGCTAAATTGTGGAAACGTAGAGTCAGACTGAAAAATTCAATGCCATAGCCGGGATTTGAACCACGGATCTTCTGGTTTCCGTCCAGCCGCACTACCATTGTGCTACTATGGCCAACGTGCCGATATGACATTAAATTCTCCAACTGACTCGTATTTTCCTGGTAAACCACTTAGGAGTTCTCATAAACACATGAGACAACTACCTTAATGGCGACTTACTACATGTAAGTACTTTAAGGCCCGGGCTTTATAGTTAACCACTATTAGGTTAATTAATGGAAATTAATGTGTTTATGAGAACTCCTAAGTGGTTTACCGGGAAAATACGAGTCAGTTGGAGAATTTAATGTCATATCGGCACGTTGGCCATAGTAGCACAATGGTAGTGCGGCTGGACGGAAACCAGAAGATCCGTGGTTCAAATCCCGGCTATGGCATTGAATTTTTCAGTCTGACTCTACGTTTCCACAATTTAGCCTACACACGGCCAGTGTGAAAGAATAATTAATTTCCAATAATATTATTTTAATTTTTTTGTAACCAATCCACTTCCACACCCCCAGGGAGCTTTTTTTTAAAATCTATTTCGAATCATAGGTTCCTAAAACGTGTATTTTCAGTGAAACCCTGGCAGAACGCAATACCTTCTCTATATACTACGTGGAGAGTAGTTAAAATAAGGTTCAGAGTTGTACACCTACGCACATCGATAAAGTTGTGGGTGTACGAACAGGACCAGTTTTTGCTTGGGTGCTTGCGGAATAACGGGCGATTAGATGCTCAAGTGCGGTAATCTGTGTAGTGACCTAAGTAAATGCCACGGAAATGTGAACCAAAGCCATTCTCCATCTCGATCATTCTCTCCTTCTCTGACTCTCATGAAATGTTTGGCATCCCAACCCAAATATGTATTAGAGCTGCACGAACTGAGAGGTAAAAATTCCTGCCTGAAACTTGCGATTACTTTGGTACACAATTAGGTACTATCCCGACTTATTTATTACTCCATATCGCTATGCGCCTATGAATGGCATAACTAGAAAACGAATACCAAACTCGGTATTTAAATTCTGTGTTCTAAAGATGCAATACGAAGATTTTAAATAAAATCCTTCAACCCAAACCACCCTTAACATGGAACAATTTTTAACAATTTCAATTCTGTCATTTAGGCTCCAAAGATTTAGTTTAAAATACAATAACTTTAAAATATTTTTATGACAAGTAAGGCAATTTTCTGGATAAAATGAGGTCCCCTTTATATTGGGGGACGTTTCCATAACTGACAAACCGTAAACAAATAAATATTTTGTAGTTCTCACTAAGACACGCAGCTTAAGCTTTTATATACGAGGGCTGTTCATTAAAGAATGATCACATTTTTTTTGACAACGTACCTTTACTCATCCTCATAATTTTTATGACCCACTCCAAAATAGTCTCCTCTGAATGCGATGCACTTGTCCCAGCCTGTCTGACAGTCTTCAAAGACATGTTAAAAACCACTTCTAAAGAGATCCTTCAAAATCGCCTCAGCAGCCTTCACCATTGCTTATGATGTTGGATAATGCCTCCCACGAAGGAGTTTTTTCAAGTTAGGGAATAGAAAAAAAGTCACATTGGGCTAAATCCGGACTATAGGGAGAGTGAGGGATGTACTTCACATTCATTTTGGCAAGATATTCAGCAACAACTTAGGCAATATGCGGCCGCGCATTATCGTGGTGCAGCATCCTGCCTGCTTCATGGAAATGCGGTCTTTTGCGACTGATATGGACTTTCAATGTTTTCAGGACATCCCTGTACTATTGTCCAGTTACTGATGTGTGTGTGTGCAGGTAAAACATGCTGATAAACCATTTCATGGATATCAAAGAATTACATGACCATAACTTTCCCAGCAGAAGCAACGACTTTTGCTTTTTGTGGTTTGGTGATGAAGGATATTTACACACTTAGCTTTGCTGTTTGCTCTCAGGATCAAAATGATGTAGCCAAGTTTTAATCAGCAGTGATTACTTTTGAAAGAAACTCCGGATCTTCCTCTAACATCAACTTTAACTGCATGTTACCTCCATTGCAGCGGTAAGCGATACTGAACGTGTCTGAGCTTGCCTGGTTCGCACATGCGGAAACCAGGAGTACCAACAATGAAACTACTACGGCGTGTTTGTTTCACATTAAGCTAACAGAATATAATAAGATTGAATTTTATTGCGAAAAATTATGACGGTAAAAATTTATGATCATCCTTTATTGAAAAGCCCTCGTAGAAAAAAATTTTGGGATATTTCTGCTTTATTGGTATGTTATTTCAAATAACATAGCTCATCTTAAATAGAGAGTTTTTTGTTTTAGGTTATGTGCATGCAAATATAAAACTCAGCAATTAAAAGGAGAGAATTTGGTGCAAAGTAAAGGAGAATCGTATATGATTTAACGTTAGGGTGTGCAAGTGATGCCAATGTAAATATATTTTAATAAACCTCGTATGATTTAATTCCTTTGTAATTATGTTGTAATCAAATTCATTAGCAAGGCCTCCTAAATAATTGACAAAGAAATAAAGAAAGAAAGTTGCTAACATTGGGTACCAATAGAGATATCTTATAATTAACAACTGATTATATATTTTTCACAATTGCCACAGGAGAAAGTTAAGGAAATCACATTTTTCATCTGTTTTGGTCAGCCTAGATGACTGCTATTATTTCATAAACAACGGTTAAGGTAAATGCAATTTTCTCTCTCTATTTAATTTAGGTCAACGTAATACGTGGTCATACTTGTTAGGAGATACCATGTAGTTGGTTTATTTCCCATATCGTACCATCTTGCTTCTTTAGGCGCACACGGATTGCTAGTCAACTGTATTCCTGCTTCTATTCGTGCCAGCTAGATGACATTAAAACCACTAAAATCTCAAACACAGAGTTCTCGATCCACGGATTTGAACGGGACCTACAGATTGCGCGATAAAATGGAATTAATTAATTCGTTATTTGAGAGATCAAAAGGCTCACCTTGGTAAATCGGGTAAAACACAATATATCAAAATTACTTAAACCTAACAATAAAAAAGTATGAATTATGTACTCACATGACTTTCCCTCCTTTTGCACAAATTATTCTTACAAATGCTTATTCCTCCTTTAATCGAAATAAACATTATATTATTGCTGATTTTGTAGCAGATGGAAGCGACTATAGGTTACAGTAGGCTTTAAGCGACAGTCAAATCTTTTAAGAGCTGGTTGCTATGTGAAGGCTTTGAAATAATTGCATTCTCCTTGCATGCCAAAAGTTTAGACACATGAGTAATGTCTTCCCATTCGAGAATTGTAATAAGTATTGTAAAAGTCGGACTAATAACAAGGAATATCGATGAAATGATTCACTACCTACAAAAAGTATTACACATAAATTATACCTATTAAAGATATTTACATTTTTGTGTAGTTATATAAAAGTCGTCCGGAGCACATTCCCAGAAACCTCAAGGTATAGTTTTCCTTTATCATGCAAATTAATCAATATAATAAATATCATTAGGGGAATTTCTGAAAAACTAAAATTTTCAAAAAAATTACACATAAGGCGGGTTAGCAATGGGGTAATATTCTTGAAAATCTCTGAATTTGAAATTCTGAAAGATGCTGAATTTAAATGCTAAGTTTAAACCGAGGTTTTACTTTGAAACGCCCTGTATCAAATCACTTGTCAGAAACTAATGTAATTCTTCCTACCACCAGAAGGAAGAAAAGCAGAATAAAAGTCGAAGAAAGGCGTGATACAGGCAGTCAAGGCAAAAGAAATTTAGATTCAGCTGCTCACTGCACATGGACTGCAAAAACAGTTTGACGGGATGAGTTATGACAAGGGAGAGCTCTCTGACATGGCCATAAAAACACATGTCCTGCAGAGTTCTGTTTCTTTTGCTTTTTACGTCCAGAAGCTGAAATACCTACACTGAACTTTTAGCGTGTGCTATGAGACTAGAAAAATGTTTGTTCTCACGTTTTGCTTTGAACATACCAGTAAAACCTACAGCATTTTAACCTTTAATATGCTACAGTCACATTACTATCTCTTCCGTTATCGTTTAATCATAAAATCAGTAAGCATTCGCAGAAATAGCTCAATTTCATAGAAGGTCCAAGGTAAGATACAGGACAAATTAATCCTAGTCAGATGTCAGAATACCTCGATCTTCAATTGTCATAATCCTACCAAAACATCGGGAGGAACAAATGAATGGTGATAATACTTTTAATGTACGGAAATAAGATGTCTCGAATCTCGGTCAGGGTGATTTACCTGGACAAGGCTTATTCCGGGGTTTTCCCTTATCCTAAAAGACAAATGTCGGGTAACTCTAAGCTCCATGGACCATGGTCCCATTTGGACATCATTTCACCCATTCCCTTCATTGTCCGATATGACTAAACGCTAAAGGACCTAAATTACAAAAAAAAAAAAAAAAAAAAAAAAAAAAAAAAAAAAAAAAAAAGATGTGTCGAGTATGCTACATGTTATAAATGTGTACATATTTTACCATAAAGTTAAGACTTACTTTTTATTTGTCATATAAATATCGTAAATATATGTCATATTGACAAAAATAATTAGCAATATCTTAGAAGAAAATATACATATTGGGATTACCAATAGCATCACCTAATGGGGCAGCACAATTAGAACTAGGCAGGCATTCTACTAAAATTAAAATCTTGTCAAAGGGCAATGAAATATCTATACAGAATCACTAACTTGGAAGATGGCAATATAATTAAAGAATGTTTTCATATTCAAAAGAGAAGTAACTGGGTTGGGTCTTGGGCACATAAAATGTACGACTTGTTGAAGCAGATAGGTATGGGTCATTCTTGGATAAATGCAGAGTATGGGTATAGAGGTTTCTGGAAAGAGGTTAAGCTAAGATTAGAAGATATTGACAGACAAGATATTTTTGCCAATATAAGTGACAAAAGCTCACTAAGATTATATAGAGAAATAAAAATAACCTGGGGGAGGGAAGGATATATAGATATATGTAGTAAGTTAGGGCGAGAAGGTTTTGCTTGGGCGAGAACAGGAGTGAGAAACTTGAAAGGTATAGGTCAAGAGAGGGAGCTAGATAAATGTCCATTGTGTGGAGAAGAGAATGCAGATTTCCATTGTATATTAAATTGTAGTCAAACAAAGATATGGAGAGAGCAGGCTTGGCTACGTAAATGGGACAGTTTGGGGGGTGAAGTAGTAATTAGAAAAATGTTGTCAGAAAAGGAGAAAAGAACAGGAGAAATATAGGGAATTATTTAGGGAAAGTTAAAGAGAGATGGCTAAGAACAATTAAGAGAAAAATGTAGAGTGAGATAGGTGAAATGGCAGAAAGTGTAAAAAGGAGCAGAGGGCCTCCATTACACAAAAACCTAGGGTTAGGTGTATGGGGGCTGAATTACTATTCAATGGTGGGCAACATGATAACATGATAGGATTTTCAGGATTTAGGAATATATGGCATATTTCAGCATGGATTTTATAATTGTAATCTTGATTTTGTATTTCCATTTGTTGATGTAAAAGGAAATAAATTACTAAATTACTAAAAAAAATTACTAGAAAATATATTTAACAAACATTCCTTGCTAATGACGACTTTCATTAAGATCATCATGCTGCATATTTTGACAACGGTAAAGCGATGACGATGATGATAGTAGTAACAACAATAGTAATAATCTATCCTGCTACAGCACTGGCTGATCCTATTATATTTTTCAAATGGGAAGAGCTGAGAGCTGCGGCGAATGATATGCATTTGCGTGTTCAGCGTTGTAATATCGTTACCCTTACCCTTTTCATATTTCCCTCTCTCTCATACACTATCCTAGAGCATTCAAGTCTTCTTGGCGCTAGACGTAAGGGAACCTAAACTGAATTTCCAAAAAATTTTAAATAATACAGTGGTTAAAGTCAAAATTGGAAAAAGTATGTTCGTATATTATGCACACGATATGTTTTAAACGCTGCAATTAAAGTGTCTGTTTTCCTAATTCAATGGAACTTCCAGTGGCTCATCCAAATCGCTATCAATGCCACTTAAGTCAAGAGACAAATCGTCATTGTCACTGTCTTCATCGCCTGAAACTTACAAATTTATGAAGATAGGTTCCAAAATCTCATCAGTGCTATTCTTTCCAAAATCTCGTCACGTGCTATTCTTTGCAAAATTATTATGATGACAATATTATTCTTATGGCAACGCCGCAGTATCCGATTGTTTGCTGGACTAGTATAATTCATGGTAACCTGATAACCCGCCTGCCGACTTCACGCCCACGTACCGCAAGTGGCGTGCACAGCAAATAAGGTACAAACCTAAAATCGAAGTACAAATAAATGTTTCACTTTGTGACAGTTCCGTCTAAGGTTCATGATAAAACTGTGACAATGTCCATGTTTACTGTACAAATATTACAGCACTGAATTAGCATTTTATGATTCATTGTCGTAGTTGGTCTGCCGTTGTATATTTGTCTCTCATTACTCGGGTTTCATTTTGCTTTCCACGTTGACACGACCTTTCGTCGTTTAATAACGAAAAAGCAAAATTAATGTTAAGCTTAATGATGTTAAAACATGGTACATACATAAACCACTCCCGTCGGAACATTGCGTACATTTCGGATACTGGCTTCATTAAGGAGACAGACAAGAGAATGTCCTGAATTTCATATTTTTAAACTGAAAGATCTCCTATTTGTACTAAAGTACTCTCTCTGCAAATTTTATTACTTATTTAATTAAGAAAATTATAGTACGATATAAAATAATTCTTATGAAGCAATTTTCGTTATAATATTTGATAAGCATATGCTGATACTGTCATGGCGAGAGCTGGTGTCCGCCGTGGAGAAATTAACTGTGAGACGAATATCGCACTATCTTTGTTTATAACAGCGAGAGAAGCTAAAAAAGAAGATAGAAGAAAATCCCAAAACTTACATGATTTCTCAAGTATTATACAAAATATTGTTACAGATGCTTTTTTTCTGTTTCTGATTTATGTTAACTAACCATTATCTTATTGCTAATTTTCGTATATATACATACATACACATATATATACATACATATATATATATATTAGGTATATACCAAGTGATACTAAAATGTTTTGTTGACTTTTAAATTCCATTCTTTTTGAATGAGCAAGAGTTAAAACACTGAATAAAGTTTTTTTATTTTTTAAAAGCTTTGGAAAATTCAAATTATGTAATTGATATAAATGGTGTGCTTTAACGAGCTCGACGTATTTTGTGCATATTACTTTGTCTGTCTCTTACAGTTTACCAGTTATGTAATCATCCGGAATGAGAGGTCAGTCTCAGAAAAAAAAAACTGTCATACATTTCATTTTTCATTTTCCATTTTTGAGATAGTGGAAATCGTCTGCCTGCCATGCGAGGGGTCCCGAGTTCAATTCTAGGTTGGGAGTGGAAATTTTTCTCCAACGAGGATGATTCCCCATCTTCCCAGAGTCTGGAGATATGAATGAGAGTGCGTATATGTACGTGATTCACTGATTAAAGAAGTACTACCAAACCAACGTCTACGAGATAACACCATCGCGATATGTTCCAAAGGAGAACGGCCGCCGACAGGACCATTGCAAGGGGGGCGGTGTAAATGGAATAATAATAAAATAGATATCTTCGAATATTTCATCTAAGGACTAATCTATGATTAGAGAATTTTTTTAAAAATCTATATAACGTATCTAGAAGTAATTTGAATTTATATATCAAGTTTTGCATTTAACAAACTTTTGTTCATATATGTAATCAGACACTTCCTTAAAGTTTTATGTTAGATTCGGGGTGTTCAAAACGTGAATTTTGGTGAAATATTGGTATCAGAGCCTTGTGAGATTTAATCAATAATACTGACGAAGATGTATGTTCTCGAAGTGAGTTTTATTAACATTTTCGAGCATAATAGCTTGAAAACGATCTCTGGTGGAACGAGGAGCCAATGCTGCACTCTATGAATTACCCTAGTGAAGTGCATGTGTATATATAATCGATAAGGGAAGTTCTTGCGTAACCTCAAAGAGGTGATTGACTTGAAACTGGATGTTCTGTGTCCTTCAGTATGTAAATGAACTAACTATACCAACCTAACGACGACCAGATGTGCTGCTATAACAGAGCAAACATGTTCATATGTAAGAAATAGAGATGATGAATTAGTAGGAGAAACATGTGAAAGAAACAAATAATAATTTTTCTAAAAAAAAACTTATGGGTATATTCGCGCAATTTTATCTAGTTTAGTTTACTTACTTCATACTTACCATATGTAGAGCAAGGGTAAAAAAATTCGATGCCTATTTTGAGGCTCAACAAAGATTAGAAGACCTTCTCAAATTATTTTTAAAAAATGTTTCATTTTCTAAAAAATGCTTACAATAATTTTCATCAAATTAACATATGTTAAAGGTATTTTCAAGTCATTTAAAATATATATTATCAATTTTGTATGAATATCTCTGAACCTGTCATTTATTAAAGCACACGATGTATGTTAAATACATTTTCATACACTTTGCCACTTCCCATTTATTCCTTCTCATTCTTTTAAATATTCTAATAATATGTTTCCTAAATTAAAAAAAAGGTTATTTTATTTTCTCTCCTGATTATGCAAACACAACATTGTTTTAAAACCATCACATGGAGCCCAGCTTTTAAGACACTTTAGCCTACTGTATACTATGTTTATTCAAATAAATATATCTCTACAAAAACCCATCTTGATTGAAATGAAGTAACAGAAGAAAATGATTAATGGAATGTATGTTGAAGAAAGAGTAGAAAAATTCATATGAAAGTAACATATTCTGTTGCTTTCTTAGACACGAAAATTCAATTGAATATCAATCTTGGTATTTGAGTGTAGCACTTTACAAGGATAGGAAACTTTTAAAGAAAATCCCTTCACCTCATGTTATTTTAACGAACAGGGAATACCTCAGAAATAACATTGTAACTACATAAAAAGTATTTATCATAAACCTGAACATTGACGAGATCTGCAATGTTATATTATGGTTTATACAGATGCAGTAACATACACTTTGAGAATAAAAGGAGAAAGTGATGAATTTATAAAAGAAATAACTAAGATATACCTAGAGTAATAAAATTTTGTCTAAGAAGTGAAAGGAGTAAAATAACAGAGATGATAGATGAGAAGATAGTTTTAAGGCAGGGCTGTAAATTAAGTTCGATTTTATTTAATTTGTTTATAGGTGTTATAGCAGATAGAGTGAAAGGAAGATATCAACACTGTCTGATAATACAAAATAAAGAGATACCAGGTTTGTTATATGCAGATGATCTGACGATAGGAGCAATAATACCAGTAAGATTACAAAAAGCAATAAATGACATTAAAAGCTGTTGTGATGAATGGGGAATTAAAGCAAATACAAAAAAGTCAAAAGTGGTGATATTTAAAAAGGGAACAAAATTGGAGAAAGAGGAACAATGGTTCTTAGAGGGAAAAAATTAGAAGTTGTGACAGAATTTCAGTATCTGGGGATTAGGATGAATAATAATGGAAAATGGTAAGCCTCCGGCAGGAAGGTGGTTGCCAAAGGAAAGGCAGCAGTGGCAGAAACAAGGATATGCAAAGCGAAACTTGATATGCCAAGTAAATGGTTGTAGAGAATGTATGAAGTACTGGTGGAGTCAAGGATGCTGTATGCTACAGAAATTTGGGGAACGTCAAACGTAACAAATAAAATAGACCAACTTTACAAACAATTTGTTAGAGAGGTGTTGAGATTTCCCAGAGCAGTTCCAGGTGAAGTAGCTTTAGTAGAATTAGGTAAATCCAAAATAAAACGCATACTTACTGAAAGAGTTTTAAAATTTTGGTATAAATGATGAACAATGATGATGAAATCCTAAAGGTATGTATGAATAAGCAAAAGAAAATCGGAAGTACGAAAAGCTGGCGTAAAAATCGGTGGAAGAAATAGGAATGGGCGATTTGTGGAATCTAGAAAATAGGAATGTAGAATGTTTATGTAAAATGATCAGAAATAGACTGGAGGATACAGAAAGGAAAGAAATATGGGTAGGGTTAGAAAACAGAAAATCATTGTGTAACCGACAGGTGAGGGAAGGAATGGCTTGGATTAGAACAAGATTAATATTTTTATTGGGACTAAGAATTAACAGTGTAGAAATAGGCGAATTATGTGGAGAAACAAAATTTGTAGTTCATATTTTGACAGCCCATAAAGAGCTAGCAGCATGAAGACAGGAAGAATGGGAGAACAAATGGGAAAAAATGCATAGCGAGCTGATAGCCATAAAAATGGTTACGAGGGAAAATGAAAGTAGAAAAAGAAATGTAGGGAACCTGTTTTGGAAAGCTAAAGAAAAATGGATGAGAAAAGTAAAGAGCGTAAAAGAAAATAAACTAGGACGAAGGAAACAGATAGCAAACTGGAGTAGAGGATGGAAGAGTGACTATGCTACTCAGCAAGGCTAAAAGCCTGGGAGACAAGTAGGCTGAGATAGCAATGTTAATAAGGGAAACGGCACCAACAATTTATGCAACTAGAATACGGAACTGTAGATAATAATATTGTAAATAGCAAGTTATATAAATAAATTCAATTCATGTAATGGTTTAAGAAGCATCTAAGAGTAAAATTCTTCATAAAGAAACATTTTGGTATTATAAAACAAGTAGAAATTAAAGACATAAGCACTAATAGATTTCGGTCCTAAAAACGTTTACATTGTGGTAAATATTTCAGGAGATATAAGGTTTTAATGAAAATGTTAAAGCTGTGTTTGAAGAAATAAACATATTTACCAAAATGAAAGGGTAGAGCCAGACTGAAAAATTCAATGCCATAGCCGGGATTTGAACCACGGATCTTCTGGTCTCCGTCCAGCCGCTCTAACCATTGAGCTACTAGTACCAATGTGCCGATATGACATTAAATTCATTAAACACATTAAATACACGAGACAACTAACCTAATGGCGACTTAGTATGCTGTAAGTACTTTAAGGCCCGGACTTTATAGTTCGGACCACTATTAGGTACAATTAATTTCTATATTTACCAAAAGTTCCACGCCAGGATATTTTGCGATGGGAGGGTTATTGAAAATCTTTGTATATACTTGAATATTCAAAGTTTATTATTATATGACTTTTTTCTTTTTGAATTGCGCTCTTAATGTTTCTAAAAACCTTTTTTCCCCTTTAACTATACTGAGATTATGCAGTAAGTAGTTGTTTCGACATTTACTCCTGTTTGCAACCACAGCGAAACAGTTATGTGAGGTTAATGATGTCGAGAACTGGCTGAGTTATCTCAACGCTGCGCTTGTAGTGATATTTGAAGAGTCGGTTTTATACAGTTGCAATATTGCTGCTGTGAGGGTTTATATGAGGTCAGAAATCGACCGCAAGACCTGTTTATAGCAGGGTACACCAGATAAATGGCGAGGCACATAAAAGAAACAACAGTCCTTGCAAGTGAATTTGGAAATCGATAGTGCCGCCAGATTTTTGTGGGTACTCTCGTGGAATAACGGCGTTCAAACACGTTACTGCAAGAAACTCTCTTAGAAATTCGTTCTCTGTGCATCGCCACGGAGAAACGAAGTAATTAGTGATTTTCTCTTGAAAAAGGTGTACGAGATTGAAACCTTAAACTACTAAGAATACCTGGGAAATGCTTAACGCTTCATAAAATAATTTTAAATAAACTGTGTGAACTAACAACATCTATATTTTCATTTTATATACATCTTGGGGACCAGAAAATTATGCCAAAACGATGTAGACTTCAGACGTTGGTCTCAGAAAGTTCCAAATGAAATGATTAACAAATTTCCTTGTAAAAGTAATCTAGAGAAGGGAAATTTTGATGAAAGCTTTCGTGTTAAACAGTTGGTAGAGAACTTCACGTGAATGTAACACATAATAGTTTTTTGTCTTTTCCTGTTTATTACATACACAATTGTCACTTGCCTATGTTAATAAACCCGTTTATTGTGCTTTCTGTTTCCTTTGCCCAGAAGGTATACCCTATGGTTTTAGATAGTTTAAGAATTCTTATTGTTGTTTAAAGTTCCACATTCAGCTTTGGGTTTTATACATATCACTTTATACGTGCCTAATGTGTAATACGTATAGATAGCAAGGCTATGCAATTAGTATTCAGTACTTTGTATCATTAAAACGGCTTATTATAACTGCATAAATCATACGAAATTTCCTTTTTTTGGCACTAGTGCCAGAAAGTAAATAATTACCATGGCAACAAGAGAGCAATGACGTCATCGCAGCCACAACGTATTTCTCTCCAATGTGCCTGTAGGAAAACTCTCGCAGGTGCAACAACTTCCAGTTGCAACAGTTACCTCCTTCTTTAACATTTTTAATTGATAAACTATCAGCATTCTTGGCTTAAAGTGGAATACAATTCATGTTTTCAATGATTTTATCATAGCCTTCCATTTTACTCTATAAGTGTTGAAATAAATAAAATATCTCCATAGCAACCATATTACAACATACATACATTATAATTTTACATATTTCAAATTTAATACATGTTTTTACGCATTTTAATGATACAATTGCACAAAAACGTGCAAGTAACAGGTGTATAATCTTTTCATTATAATACTGGTGTCTCATAATCAGCAGATTGTACCCTGGTCATACAAATAACTATTCTTTACCTTTATAAGCATTGAATAGGAATGATACTTTAAGATATAAAAAGATAACTCATTTTCACCTTGGTATGCAGTTTAAAGGAAAATAATAAATTATGAAGCCCAGGACAAAAGTTGCGATGAGAAACAGCACATGGCCTGCCGCAAACGTTAGACATTCAAATTTTCTTCGCTGCGGAAATGACGATGGAATGGTAGAAATATTGAAAAAATTTAAATATCCTACCTACGAGGGTCGGTTGATAAGTCCTGGGCCTCCCATAGAGATGGCACCTCTGGGCCAGTTTGACGGACAACATCATATAGCTTAACACTAGACTGGCTTGTATCCATAGTTGCATGTCAATAGTTTGTTTAGTTTTTGAATGACAGCATTTTAAACAATACAAGTGTAGAGTTTTTACGAAAATGGAGGATTTGGAAAAAACGAGCAGTGATTATGGTAAATACTTCCCTTTGAAAGCCTTAACGCCTAAAGAAATCAAGGAGGAAATGGGAAGTACATTGAAAGACTCTGACCCTTCATATACAATGATTAAAACATGGGTTGCAGAGTTTAAAATGGGACATACGAGCACTAGTGATGAGCCTCGCTCTGGACGCCCTGTAGAATTCACAACTCCAGAAATCATTGAAGAAAAATTAATCGTTTAGTACTGGAAGATCGCAGATTTAAGTTGTTTGAGATAGCAGAGACTATAAACATATCAAAATACGTACAGGTAATATTTTAACTAATGTTTGGGCTTTCACAAGGTCTGTGCCACGTTTGTTGACATCTGATCTAAAGTTGCTAAGAAAAACTATTTCTGTTAAAAATTTGGAGCTCTACCGTAAAGAATTAACAGTAAATTTTAAGATGGCTTATTACCATCGATGAAATACAATGCGGAAAGTAAATCACAGTCAAAAGAGTGGATTGCGCCAGGGGCCCAACTACAAAATAGGCAAAGTCAATTTTGTCAGCCAACAGCGTTATGGCGAGTGTTTTCTGAGATGCACAGGGGAAATTTTTATTGATTACTTGTAAAAGGGTAAACGTATCACTGGTGACAACTACGTAAGCTTACTGCAATTTTTGAGTGATGAGGTCAAAAGAAAAAGACCTCATTTTCAAATGATTTTGTTTCTTGACGACAATGCTCCAGCACCTCAAAAACTTTCTTGGAGGACGAATATTTCTCAGCAACGAGGAGGTCATTGATACGGTAAACAGCTGTTTTGAGGACCATAATAAATCATATAGAGGCGGTTTAATTAGATTAGAAAACCGATATGACAAATGTATTAGCTTTTCTGGAGATTATGTTTAGAAGTAAAGGAAAAATCTTTAAATATTTTTTTTTTAATGTGAGGCCCGGGACTTGTCAGCCAACTGCGTTAAAATTTTGTGAATTAAATTTTTAATTAATTATTTCTAAGCATTTTAGAGCATGCTGCCATAAAACTCTTACTTTCATCTTTTTCAAGAGCAGCTTGAGTTGAAAATCTTATTCTGTTCAACCTTTATTGTGTGTAATTTACGTCCTCCAACGTTGTCATATCGGACGATGAGTGGAATGGGTGAAATGATGCTCAAATGAGCCCAGAGTCCAAAGAGCTTAGAGTTACCCAACATTCGTCCTTCAGGATAAGGGTAAAACCCGGAAAATCCCTTATCCAGGTAACTCACCCTGATCGATATTCGAACTCGGGACCTCTTGAACGTGAGGTAGACACGCTACCACCTCGCTACCGATGCGGGCCAAACTTCTGTTCTCGTCATATGACTTTCCAGACTCATTCATGTAAAAAAAAGTTTCTTGCAAATTTTTATCATTTTATGAATGTTATGCATTTGAAGGTCTGTTCTCTTTGCATGACTAGAGGAACAAACCGAAGAACGACTTCCTATTTGAGAAACGCACATAAAAATTGTGTTTTTGAGATAACAATACAACTATAACAATACCATACGAGTTTGTGGTACTTACGTGGAATTTGTCAGGTAATGGCAGGGTGAAACATAAAGGCGGGGGGTGGTTCTAGGAAAACCACGTACGTTGCAGGCGAATTAGTGCAGAAATGCGATGATGGGCGCTAGACAAGGATTTAATTAATTAAAACTGAGCTGCTCGAACGATCCCGAATGTCACAGAGAGAGGAAAAAAGTTCAATTAAAGTTCATGAGAACGGTGACGAGGAATCGAGCCTTTTATCCCCTTTTTTGTGGTAGGGGACATCCCCGGGTTTGTTTCCTGCATGTCGGATCTGTTTGATGCACTCTCTAACTGTATTACGTAAACCATTTAGCACAACTCTTTTGGTACTGTAGAAGCAATCATTACAAACCACGTGCTTTACAGAAATGATGGTATATAAGCAAGTACTGAATGCCGTCTGTAAATAAACTATATTTACTTTAAAATTAATATTTTACTTTTAATCTATAGAAGGCATGTTTAGGAAATGTCGAAGGTTTTGCGTTTTTCCAGATGTGGCTCTAACGATTTTGATTAAAGCACCATATATTTAAGATACTTTCAGTTACCCTTGTGTGGCTGCCAAGTCATAAGGGAATAGAACGCAATGAAATTGCTGATCGCCTTGCGAAAGAAGGTGCTAATGCCCCTTTTATTGGCCCTCAAGCTTTCTGTGGCGTACCAAGTGGCTATATCAAAGATAAGATAAAGGCCTGGGAAATCAAGGAAGTAATCGCTATTGGGAAATTGTTCCAAAGCAGGATCATGCAAAGGAGTTCATTGAACGCTCTGCAAAGAGATACAAAAGGATCCTCGCTCTCAACAAACAGGAGTTAAGGCTAATAATTGGCCTTCTAACTGGACACTGCCCTCTAAGGGATCATCTCCATAAGATGGGTAAGATTGGGACGAATATTTGCAGAGTCTGTAAAGAAGAAAGAGAAACGACAAGACACATTCTTTGTGAGTGTGAAGCCATTAGCTGGAAAAGATTAAGGCATCTGGAGTCGGGTTTTCCAACTCCAGGACAGATTGCCTTACTAGCACCCCAAAAAGTTACATGCTTTTTTAATAGCCTTAGTATAAGCTGGGACTTGTAGAGTAGGGTAATGCACAATAGATCTACTAGGTCGCAGTGCTGAGAAGTCGCAAGGGCTTTCACTACCCCTTTTCAATCATCATCAAGATACTTTCAGCAATGTGAGGTGTATATCTCTTGAACTACTTTCTGATATGCTCTTCATTCTGATGACTTTTGCTTAACTGGTAAACCATAAGAAATAGACAAAGCCTTAATACATAAAAACCTGATCAGAAACTAAATTTACACAAATACTTTTTATAGAATTAACTACCTGCGTGATATTTCTTGTTGCTGGTCTGAATTTTAGAATACTTGTACTTTTCTTAAATAGTATTTTTCCTCAGTTTGTTCTTCAAACACAGCTGTCTATGTCTTTGAAGCTCTGTTCTCTTTGCATAGAATTTCAAAGACATTATAGAGAGAGACGTACGAGTATTAGAATATTCAAGAAAATATTAAGGAATAATTTCAAAATGATTCAATACATCAAAAATGTATTTCACATAAATGCTGTTTTCCCCAGATTTATATTTCTTTGTGTAATTAGGCCGAGCCGTGAATGAATGGTTAGACCGCTCGGAGCTCACCAAGGCTTTGTTACCAGACGACCACAAAGTGAGATTTGCGTTGGACAACACGGCGCTGTGGCGAGTTTTCTGCGGGATATCCGGTTTACCCCGTCATCTCTTTCTACCGGTACTCCATCTTCATCTCATGCATCATGAGTGCCTGCGGTGCCGTATGTAGTAAAAGCGGGCGTTAAACACCAAACATTTACACATTTGTGTAGTACGATTTTGTGTATCGCTTATGATTTCTCTCCAGAATGAAGATTCCTGGTGGTATTCTCAGAAAATTGAAGATACACATTCAATTTGTCATGAAAATATCTTAAACGTATGATATTTTAATCGAAATCGTTAGTGTATTTTTTGAAAGAAATCAAAATTTTCAGAAAAGTTCCAAGTGAATGGCAGTTTGTGGTAGGGAGACTTCCTTGGAAACCTTCGTTTGGTATTGGTGAAAAATCGTGAATTTAAATATCACGTTTTATATTTAACTGAATTTCGTTTTGTAACCATTTTGTTCGTACATGCTGTTCAGAAAGCTAACCGTGCAATGCCTCGTAAGCCAGCTAGTCTCAAACGAAATTTGGTGCATTTAAAGTAAACATATAAACCACCAACCAGCTTAAATACTTCTTTCAAGAACTGCTCTTATCGACTAATTTCAATTCCAAATGACAATAGTAATAAAGGAATTTTCAAGACCTGTATACCAACCGTCGCATTACTTAAAAACGCATATATGGAAGTTAAGGGAAAGTTTGGTCGATGTAAAGTTTGTCGCTGTTGAGAGAATCTTCATCAGTTGAAAAGGTCTGACCCCCAATGTTTTGAAACTGTTTCTCTTTGATGTGAGTGAGGAAGGAGCCCAGAAGGGAATTCTCAAGTCTCATAACCACAGAAGTGAAAGTATTCCTGGGCACGAAAACGTAAAACTTAAAGATGTACGTTACGATACGCTGATACGGTTTTAAAGCAACACAATCTTTTTTGTCTTTACTTTCTTCGGTGCATAAGTAGAAGAAGTATGTTACAACCACATGACTTTCTCTAACCATTCAGCTGACTGCTGTTATAAATGATATTTCTGTTCCGCTGGACACAATTAGATTATTTACCTCCTTGATTGATAAAACAGCAAACGAAATAGAGCAAACGTTCGTATCTGAGAGTTATTAAAAATATACGTATCAAAGCAGATTAGCTTCTTTTTTGTTTTGCTGTTGCTAACATTGACCATGGCCAACTGCTATTTAATAAATGCAGTCGGCCATGCTCTGACCATCTGCATAAATATTACTTGGAGTGAAACAACTGCGCATTTGCTTTATTTTACATCCCCTTTTTGTGAAATAATAACCACTATTTAATACTCTACGACGATCTCAAACAAAAAAGACAGTCTTTGCAAGGCGTTCCTTTTACAATTCCAGTGTGTTCAAAATAGAATTAAATTGAGCTTTATTTAACTGCTATGGCTTTGAGCGTCCCAATATATAGCTTTGCCCTGTGCAGATTTTCCAAGCCTCTGTAAACCTTCAAGCGGTATATTTTGCCGCGTAGGGCTTCCTTTTGTTGCCGGTAGTTCCTTTTTAGATGAGTGTACCTGAAGCCAGCCCTATTTGGAGTTGAATGATGAATAAATAAAGAGCTTAAACCAACAATGTCTAACCGTTCTAGAACTCAGCATACATTCAGTGCCCTCTACCGAGGTCTTCACGAACATGCAGTGTTAGATATCAGGAACATATAATTGTGTGCAGGAATATAGATGTACGAGTACTTTCTAATAGGAAACGTCGTTTTCAGATCTTCTACTACTTACGTTGGTTTGGTAACGTAGGAGGTACAGAATTCTAACAAAAAATTAGATTCTAAGATTTAGTATTTATGTTCATCATCTTTAAAGCATTCAACACGCACATTTTAATAAAAATCCTCTCCACCGCTTTACTTGTAAACTTGCCATTTTTTTTTTCAGAACGGCTCCGTTCATTTTCATTACAAATCTATGGATCTAGAATTTTCTAGAAGTAGGCTGCATGTTATTTCCATTCTGACTAAAATGTATACTGTTGATAAAGTGTAAGATATTGGTAGTATATCTTAGTGCAGAAAAAATGTATATCTTATTAAAGAACAGCATTTTTGTCACATACATACTTTTTCTGTGGTGGTAAACATTTTCGAGATATGCTTTGCTGTTGGCTTTAATTTTTAAATATTTCTGTCAGTAGTGTTTTAATACACATTTTTCCTAATGTTTCAGTAAAGAGCGTAGAATTTCAAAGTCATTACAGACCATTGTGCATTAGTCCCCTGCAATGGATTATATGTATAATGAAAGTTTATCTCATGCAGCAAAACACAGATAAAAGAATAGGCTTTTGTTAGAATACGAGTAGTTTGTGGAACAATGAGTGGGAAAACGCATGTGAATGGAACATATCAAACTTTTTGCTTTTATTATAGTTTGTGTATTTTATCTGAAAAGCTGCGAGCAGCTTAACATTTTATACAGTAGCCATTTGAAATTATATGCTCTCTCTACAATTTTTGGTGAAGGGTCTTCGAACATTTTGTTACCTTACCTACAGAAGGAATTACAATAATTTGTACTTTAGATCTCTCTTCTCTAATATCTTGAAACCATATTGCATTTAAAACTTTAAGAATACCTTTGTGTAGAGCTTAGCACGGCATAGTACAGATAGTTTCATGTTGTGACGAACCGAGGAAATCATTCGAAAACTTTTAAAACATGGAATACATAAAATATTGAAATGAGATGAATGTCCAGCATGTTTGTTTTAAAATGATTTAATGAAGGATATGTAAATCTACTATTGGCCAAGAAGATGAAAATAACTTAATTGGAAAATATAATTAATACACCAGATTCCAGAAAAAAGGCACAAGATCATAGGATCTCCCAGAAAGGTCAGTGAGTTTATAGCCTCTTCTCATGAATTACAGAAAATGTACAACATATTTCATATACTTAAGATGATGTTATTGTTTTCCTTTGACTAGTTTTGATTGTCACTTAAAGCTCACTGTATTCTTGTATTAGGAAGTTATTTTTTATCCTTTAGCTTTGCAAAAGGAATGCTATTTCAAATTCATGAAAAGGTAGCTCAGAATATTTGACTGTCACTTAAAGCTCATTGTATTCGGCTATCTCGATTGTATCTACAGGAAAATAAACAATACAAATATTTCTATAAATATTTATGTAGAATAGCATACTGCAGATAAAAGAAGAGGTTTTACTGCAATAGCAACAGCCATGTTGGTATAACATATCAGATTTTCAAGTCACGTACTGCAACGGCTAATCTTCATTTTTAATATGACCTAAAAGTTCATCGACCTGCATTTTGTGATACGGCAGTGGTCAAACGAAGCTAATATAATGCAACATGGAACCCAATATAATATATGAATGCACTACCATGTGAAATTGGACATTTTATTATTAACATTAATTACTGGCGATAATTATGCGATTTTTAAATGCCACAGGTATGGGGGTTTCCCAGCAGCTGTAATTTATAATTCCACAGTGGTATATCAGTTCGTGCGGTTACATAATTTGAAACCACGTGCGGTGTAATATTGTGAGGGAGTGACAGCCGAGTGTCATAGAAGTGATAGTCGTTATTTTCATTTTGTCCTGTATCGGATAGTTGTGAATAATTAACTTTAAATACAGAATTTATAAAATATGGCGTTTAAAATAGTAATTGACACCTAATAAAATTATTTTAGAGTTGTCCGGATAGTATTCTATTGTTATACAAACTACTCTTAAGAAATTTAAGAAAAATAAATATGAAATGTTCCTTTTTTATTAAAGAATTTTTATTTATTCATCAACATAAACTTCAAAGTAATATAATACACTTGTGCCAGCACTTTTTCTAATTATGGAAGCACTTCTGAAACTTAAATTTTCGTTATGGGGTGCTGCATTCTCTTTTATGGCATCAGCCCATGATATCATCACGACGTTCTTCATGGTTTTCTTCAGTCTAGGTAAAAGAGAAAAGTTTCAGAGGGTCATTGTCCGGGTGAATACGGTGGTTGAGACAGTGCAACAGTTTTATTTTGCCAAAAAATTGCGAACAATCAGAGGTGTGAAAGGGAGCACTATCGTGATGTAATATACATCATTAGTTCTGTCATAACGTTACTAATAGTGACATGACAATTTCCCACAACCATTGTCTTTACATTCTTCAGTAATTGATGTGCTAGGGCGGCCACAGCGGTCGTCGTCATCAAAGTCATCTCGATCCTCTTTGAAACGTTTGTAAACCCTTGTCTTACTCATACTAGTTTCGTCTAAAGCCATAGCCAGCATGTCAATTGCGGTTCTGTACTTCTACCTATTTTACAACCAAAAGTTATTGCAAATTTCGTAATATGTCGCCGAGCACTCGAAAACAAGTGTAAAAATGTTAGACTATTACAAAATTAACAAAATATTCAAAAGAGCTAAAATGCAAACATAAATCAGGAGCATGAGTATACCAGCAAGAATATTTTAAAGTGAATGTATAAAGACTACGAAATTAAGTATACCCATTACTCCATCACACCTCGTATAAAAGAATTCACCATATAGAACATAAAATACAATCTTTAGCCAGTCATATTAAATTCAGTGGGAGTCGCGATTTAGAGTCCTGCCTTGGATCTATTTGTCAATTTGCGTAAATGGATCAGTAAAGACCAAAAAATAACAAAGCACGGAAAAAGTACAATAAATAAGTAAATAAATATAAAGAAAGATAATAACGACTTCCCCTTTGAAAATAAATATAGTTTTTTGAGAACACAAACTAATAACAAGGAATGTTTCAGAAATAATTAAGTGTACGAAAAACGTATTTGGCACAAACTCTCTGTTTAACGAGATATATACTTTTTTGCAGCAAGAATTTTTCTATTTATACAAAAGTCACCCAGAATGATAAGAACTTCCCAGAACATCGTCAGAGAATTCAACATATATTCATTTGTAATGAAGATATATTAAATAGGTATTTTAATAAAAATTGTATCAGCAATTTTTAAGAAAATAAAAAAAAAATCATGTAAAGTGTATTTCTGAGCTGGGAAAAGTTCTTGCAAATGTTTATGTCGCATCCTTGCAGGATCCTGAACGTATACACTAAGTTTGGTACTCAGTGATTCTTATCTTTTGAGTTATGTCGTTCACAAACAGAACAGCTTTTGATTCTTCTTGATAATCTTATTCTTCTTTATCTTATCCCTATTATAGTACTTATGAGGGTGTTAGGGGTTTCTTGTTCCTTCGTCCCTTAGGGCCGTGTCCGATGAACCGAAGCTCTGGGTCTGCTAAGGAACCAGGATGTGTGATCAGCCCGATGCCTGGTGTGAGGGTTAGAGAAATGGATGACAGAATGAGGACGGGATGAATGATATGAAAGATGATGATGCAGGAATTGGTGGAATGATGACGGGAAATCGGAGATCCCGGAGAAAACCCGCCCAGCGCCGTGTTTTCCTCCCCAAATCTCACTTTGCAATCACCTGGGATCGAATCCGGGCCACCTTGGTGAGAGTCGAACGGTGTATCCACTTGACCACGGTGCGACCGCTTTTGATTCAGAAATATCAGAACATGAGAAATTTCTTTGCCAAACTTTTGGGTGAACAGCAGCACTTTATCAACTACCTGCAAGAAATAAAAACTGACTATTGATTTTCCGATTTAAACGATCAATAATCGAGTCAACTCTGTTTAAATTATGCACAAGTTTAGGAATGGAAAGTCAATGTACCAGTCAGTCAAATGTTTTAATACTGTATACCTATGTCCCGTGGAGTTCGCTAGTCAGGTGCCGCTAGCTACTGCGGAGGAGAATTTCTGCAAACGTAGTAAAACAATCTCTGAAGATTTCAAAGCCAGAAATTCTCTACTGAGATACTAAATTTTTTATTTTCTCTAGTATATGTTTTATATAAGTAGAAAAAGTATTGTTTCCCACAAAAATGTAATAATCCCCAATATGTCATCGGAAAAACGTATGCTTTTAAAATTCTCCAAATCCTAATAAATGCATTTCAGAAAAATTTTATTTACAGGTTCGCTTGTCTGTGATAAGTTAATTGCAACACGAAGATGGTTGAATAAAAACTTGGTATTTAAGACCTTTAAATGGTCCTTCGCCGTGGTCTAGAGGTAACGTCTGGAGGTCATGTATTCAAATCCGGCGCAAGGCCATGGATTTTTACGGGCGTAAAAGTCCTTAGCACGACTTCTTTTGGAAGAGACGTAAAGCGTCGTAAATCTGCGACACTTAAAACAGATCCAAGTCTTGTAAGGGGACCTTTGAGTAAAATTAAGCTGCCATCTACACCCGAAGTAGAATTGGACCTGAAAACCACAACAGCTTAAGAGAGTCCGTGAATAAAAATTAATTGCATCAATCATCGTTCAACGATACAATACGTAAACTTCCAGGAAAATTCCACACTCGAAACTAAACCTTACATGTAATAAAAAAATCACTCAAACTAATTTGTTTAAATTATTTAATGTTTACAACATTTTCATGACAAATGAAAGCTATACTTTGAATTTTCTGGGAATATTCTCTGAAATCCTTTAGTATATCTCTAAACTGTAAGAAATCGACAATAAATGTTATTACGAAAAAACAAACAACTCTTTAAAGCTTTTTTTAAATTATTTTTTTTTGGGGGGGGTGGTCTGAAAACATACATTTCTGGTGAAATCTAAGTAAAGGGGTTTCACTGTAAGTAATGTAATGAAGAAAGTGGACACTACATCGATCATAACATTTTAATGCTGAAAATTCTAAAACTTAAAAAGGCAATGAAAAACTAGATCATATTAGCAAAACTAATATTCAGCTTGTGTAAATTAGTCTGTATGTTTACTTAAAATGGGTAATTTTGAAACTAACATACGTGAATAAAATTTAGTAAATACGCTTCAAGATTTTTTTAGAAATGTCTAAAAGTATTTCAGATTCATTACGATGTATTCCGCTTAGAATTATTTAAAACTTCAAGTATGTAGATGTAAAGATGCCTAGATAATGACATGCATTAAAATATTACAGAAGGAGGACGGAATTGTAGTTTTGATTGTATTTGTAATTGTGGATTAGATGTGTAAATTATTTCGGCACGGAAGAATGTAGTGGACCTGCTGTGCACACCTCTGAACCTCCGGAAGGTACAGTGAATCAAAGGTTAGAGAAAACGACGAGAAACTCATTACCATTCTTACAAAATGTACAGAACTACTGTATAAATTTAGACCATTTACGCACATAATGCCTGTAAAAATTGAGATCATAATGTTAAAAAGTTTCTGAAATACTGGGTCATGAATTTAGCGGAATAGTTGAAAATATATTTTATTTGCTAGGGACGCTGTGAATTTCCGGGATAATATCATGTACATTTAAGTAACATCAATATAACTTCGTGTATTCTCAGTAATGAATATACACACAGCTACCGCTACAGAAGTAAATCAAAAGAAGGGAAATATAACATTTGACTGTGTTATTATTTAGGGGAGAGTCGTGCAGTATCGGCCGGTATGCAGTACTGGCCACTACTGTGATTTCCCTTTTTCTTTTTTTAAGTAGGAAGTTAAGGTTACATAATCTCAATAACCGAGTTGACTGCATCTGCTAATTGGGATGTCTTTATCCAAAATTTGCTTTTTGGGGACCTTTTTTTAATTAATCAGGATCACAAAGGAGAAAGGTAGAGTGGGAGGGCTGGTTTTACTTTATTTATTCATGTTTAGTTACATTTTTTGCAACATTTTAGAAAGAAACGGCGTGTACACCCGCGCAAAAGTTAGCAAGTGAGATTCAGTTGATCATTCAACTCGGTCCACACCTCATGATATCTACGCATTTTGTATCGCTCTGTTCTGAGTAACTTTTTGAATGCAAATAAATTAGGATTCTCTGCACTCAGGCAATAATGATAGAAAGCCATTATCAACCGCATTTGAGTCCGTGCAGTGTTGCCTTTCTTAATATTCCAGGATAGAATTACTGACACAGTCGTATAACCCGCCCTGCTTCCAACCAACACGCCGATTTTATTTTTAGTCCATTTCCAGATCTCAGATACGTTTTTGCAGGTGGTAATTCTGTGTATCTGCGTGTCCACTTTTCCACAACGTTTACACCATGGTACTGTTGCTAAATTATGTTTACATTTCTTTAATTCCGTGGGGATTAGTTAATTCACAAAGAAGTACACGGATACCTTCCAATCAAGTGGTAAGTAGGTGATTCGAAAAATTTTCCATGTGCGATCCCATGTTGTATTTGGATATTTTGCAACAATTGCTGGCACAGACAAATACTCCTTTAACAACTCGATGTACAAGTGGTCGTAAGACATCCTGACCCCGTTGTAATCAAGGGTAATAGATGTTTATAGTCCTTTACTACCTGTCGAAATGCAGAAGGTGGGGTCGTATCTGAGAACCTCAGGCGATGACAAAAGTCCATGTCCTGACGACTTCCCTGTAGGTTGAGTGCGCCCAAAACAGAACGCAATAACAGCACTCTGCACTTCACGTACACATCTGTTAGATTCCAGCCTCCTTCAGTTATTTTCCGGCGTAACTGAGTTCGAGCTACTTTGTAGAACTGATTCCGCCAAATATAATAACCGATTGCCCGTCCCATACGCTGAGAGTATTTTTGGTGTATTGGTATTACCTGCGCTGCGTACCATATTTTGGCGAAAACAAACGTGTTCACATGTCAAGTTTTTTGAACAAGATTTAATAATCGTGTTAACTGGGACTGCATGAAGTAAATGCAGGTATTAACAATTCACATCCAATTCCTCTCAATTAGGTCTTCCAGTTTTGTGGTGAAGGTCAGCCCTAAGACTTTTAGCGCCCTACTGCGGGTAAACAGAGTATCTTCCATTGGCCAGTCATTCAATGTTAGTAGCTGGATTTGCCAAAGTTGATTTGTGCTCCGGACGCCCTTTGGCATTCGTTTAACAATGGTGTAACAGCATTAAAGTCACCTTTTCGCATCCATTTGGCAGAAGTTTCCAGTAAGCAGTAGCAAGCTTGTGCAACCACGTGCGCTATAGTCAGATATCTTCTTCCTTTCTTCAGCTCTTGTCTGCTCTGAGTACTTGATAGTGGCTAGTGTAGCTCTTAGCGCACGGAAAATATTCTGAGACCTATACAGCGTTATATTTGTGATCTCTGTAAACCAGTGAGCTAAACATTTGTGAACTGAGTAGAAATAGTGACAATAAGTACCCGTGATTTTGTATTCTACTATTGTTCTACATGTGGCAGTGTAATGTATCACTGACAATCTATATTGTAACAGAAAAGACAGTAGCCGATACTGCAAGACACTTTCTACAAGCCTTATAATTTTAGTTTTTTTACTTTCGATGTAATAAAGCACTATAAATAAAAAATAAAAGCCATTACATTATACTATCTATAGAACATGCCTTGAGGTAAGAGAATAAAGTAAGATTCCGAATAACTACCACAGTTGCAGAGTAGAGTCAAAAAACATAACCCGTCCGATACTGCACGACCTTCCCCTATAGCATAATTGCCAGATATTATATGAACTGGTGTTCCCTTATTATTTTGTGAGTCGTCAAAAATAATTACTCTTATGTTGACAATGTTCACTACTAAAATATAGAAGATATTGGGAACTTTTATTAGGTATTGCCTTAAATTTAATATATTTTTCTGTGCCACAAAATTGGAGCAACGGCGTGGAAGACTATAAGAAACACACACGCACCTTTTAGTACTTCAAGATTATAGTGGGCATGATAAATTGCTTGTCCTAGTTTACTAATGCAATATCTATGTGAAAAATAAACGCCCTGTACATGGTGGCAAAATTGCATCAGTTGTCGGCCAAGGTCGCAACAAAAGCGCATGTAGAACGACAAAAGATTCTGTCACGCTGCAGAGGAATGAAGAAAGTGAGAAACAAATGACGACCAAGTTTTATAAATATGCAGGAACATGGCGAGGTATTTATCATTCACAACGTGTTTCATTTGTGTTGTAAATTTGCCTCCCCGTGCAATGCTAGAAATAACGGTTCGATACAAATGCTCCTAAGTCCTGCAATGCGGGCAACAATTGTGTCATCTCACACTGTCTTCTGCAACAGCCCTGCCCCCTAACCCATTTTTATTCCGCACAGAGACCACTCCAATTAAACTTTTGGTTCATGGTTACGGTTTCTTTCACAGAAGAAATTAAAAGCAAGCCTTTTAGGTACAGAGCCTCCCATAAACTGAGCAGTCTCTTAAACAAAAAGATCTGGTGTGTGATATTTACATGACTTTATCCACTCTACATAATTTCTAGAAACTTGTTTTCCAAAACTCTCCTCTTCTCTGTATGTTTTCTTTTCGAAATACATTTTGTAATCGAGTTTAATGTAAATGAGAGATGGAAACTTGAAACATACCTCAGAATTATATGACGATGTATTAATACCTACCTCAAACCAAAGAGTTTCGAAAACTTAATTTTCTCAAACATTCCATAGGTTTTAGATATGGCCTAGGCAGGCAAGTGCCTGGCAAGGTGCCGTCGAGAGAAGCAAAAAAAAAAAAAAAAAAAAAAAAAAAAAAAAAAAAAAAAAGGACGGGATAACATTCAAGAACACCAACTGGCTGACGTCACGAAAACGGAAGCGTGAGCCGCGTCGTTAACCAGCGACATTCCTTTCAGATCCTTCGATTTCCAGAACGCGAGAGATTTCGGCTTCTAGAACTTTCTTACATAACCGGCCGGATATAAAAGGAGATGCAGTCCAGTTCAGTAAGTCGAGTGTTTAGAGCAGTCTGAGTTGTAATTCGGTCTGCAAGCAGTGAAGTAAGCTCCAGCTCCATAGTGAACAGTCTGCGGGCAGTGCAGAGGAGCAGTTCTTAGTTGTCAGTTGGCCAGTGAATATTGCGGTTGTGACAGAGTTGGCAAGCAGACCAGTGTAAAATGGAAATGTTCTGTGTACGTCGTATAAATTACGAGCAATGCAAGTACGAGTGTGCTACAGAGGCACAAAGATACATTGGTACTGACGTATTGGTTCTGTGCGTTAGAAGAAGTGAAAAATAAGGGTAAGAAACCACTGTACTCTTTTGGTAACACATGGAGTGGGTTTAATACAGCTTCGTGATGTCATTTCGTCACAGTTTCATTTCCAGTATAATAAAATAATGATCTAGTGAATGAGTCATGCCATAGTTATCCATTGAATATACCCCACGTTGTTTTATATCTACTAAAAGGCTTTACAGGACAATGTACATGGGTTTATGAAACTATATGCGGCTATAAATCGATATGGGACTAGATGACATTTTTTACACTGTTTAGCCTACATAACGATGTATTATATTAACATTTTATAAGCTTAAAATCATCTTAATCAAAACAAAATGTATTTGGATATATTAGAAATATATCAAGAAATATTTTGATTACAAAACTGTTCAAACATGGACGAAACTAAATGTATAGACAGATATTTAAAAGTGGGGCGCTAAATGCTGCCCTTTATGTTGCGTAATCTTCCCATCATATCCTGGAAAAGAACTGAATAGAAACAATACTTTCTCGGAAATGAATGCTGCCACAAAAATGTGTTTCACATGAAATGAGTGCCCAAAAGAGAGGAATACGTTTACGGTGTACTATCATGCATCTATTAATGTTTGAAGCTTAGGGACCCCTAACATTTACAGAACTTCTGTCGGTTATTACTATTATTATTATTACTATTATTATTAATCATTATAACTGACAAATGATATATACTAATCAGAATATTAGTAGAAAATTCCACATATGTGGTTTATTTGTCGTAAAGTACCTTAAAATATGGAATTTAATCAAACCACTAGTTATTTTGTGAAAATAAAAATATTTGAAAAAATATAAAGTTTAATTGGGGGGAAATATTTCTTAAAAATCTGCGCATTGCTTATTTGCAATCTATGGACATTTTATATAAAAATTAATACGTAAATTAAGATGGCCTCGTTTTAGCTTTTCTTCAATAACAAGTTACAATGTTGAACTTGATTTTGAGCGTGCAGAATTTTGAACAATGGATTACTTACAAAAAAAAAAAAAAAAAAAAAAAAAACACACACATACACACATAAATACTAGCATCTTTCTAAAATGCCATTTTTATTAATAGGACGCTGACATGACACTTCACAAAACTTCTGGGACAGCATCCTTCCTAAGAACTATCTATTGTACAACCAGGGTGGCGTACAAGAGCAAGCCAGCCGAAGTAAGGGTGGTGTTATGCTGAAATTATTAGGAAACCTGACTTAACTACATCCTGGTACGGATCTGGTCACCCGTCGTATCTTCCCTTCGCCCTTTCCTGTTAATGAAGCACGGCGGAGGCCCACTGTGACCTAGGTGCGTCACTGGAAGTCCCTCATCTCTGTAATTTAAATTTGAATTTGAATTTCCTTGTTCCAGGACAAAAGGTGAGCTTGTTGTACAATCTGATAAGCTGGACTTAAGAAGGATATGAAAATAAGATGTTTTATCCCGGCATACTTAGTGTGTGTCAGAAAACACCACAAAATAAACTAATATTATGATGCCCATTTACTTATAATATTTGTGATTTTACTAATGAGAACCTGGTATGAACTAACATCATCGCGGTGCAAAGCTATCTGCCGGTCGCCGTGGTTAGCGTCCATTCGCTCGGCTAAGTGGGCCAGGAGGCGGCTAATTACCGATCTCCTTCAGAGCGATAGTCCGTTTAGAATAATAACTATATTTCGGCCGCTATGAGCAGCTTTCTTTGTATTCTGGACCTATATAAGAAGTTGATAAGCACGAAGCGAACAGTTCAGTCAATTTCAAATGAATTGTTCAGGAATTAGTGCAGTAGAGAACAGTTGAGAAGAAGCTGACGGTGACAGTTGATAGAACTTAATTGAGTTCAGTGGTAAGTGCAGTTAGTATATGTGAGTTCTGACTTTTGTTTTGAGCGCGTGTATCAGTGATTTAAGTGTAACATTTCCGCTACCCTATCACGTCTAGTCGTCACCATTATTCCCTCTTACTTTACTTTCAAAGCGTTGTTTGAAAGGTATTCCGTCCATCTGAGTATCAAATATGAAAGATATGAAATATGATTAATGCACAATGCAGCGCCCGCACATTTTAGTGCCCTTTGGATGATGGATGGGTCGAGGGGAACCTGTACACGGCGGCCACGCCCTCTAGTCCTGTTCTATTGTACGTTTTTTTTCCCCCACCAGGAAGACTTTCAGTTCGTACGTTCTACGAATTCTGTTTTTACCTACAACAAAATGATTGCCAGTGTAACAGAGTTTGTCTAAATTAGGAAACAGATACAATAATTCACAATTCTAAGAATTGTTTCCAAAAGCGTGTGTATAACAGAAGGCGTTTTAATAAAGCACTGCCGTATATAAATTGACAGTAAACTTCAAGGGACCATCCCAATGTTCTGTGCTGTAGGTAATCCTTCTTCAAAAGTCTGCACGCTCAAAATCAAGTCCAACATTGCAACTTGTTATTGAGGAAAAGTTAAAACGAGGCACTCTTGAAAGTTGTTCAGCTTTTTAATCCAGTCGCTTTGCCCCTTCAATACAGATACCACTTTCTGAATGTTCCTGGAGTCTTAAACTTCCTACAAAAATCTTTCCATAGACGCTGAGTTTTACTTTCTCCTAGAGAGAGCTGTTTTTCCAACAGAAAATAAACAGAAAATCCCACCACTCAAAAGTATATGAAAAGCATATAAAAACGACGTATTTTAAATACCAAATATGGTACATAAGTTCATAATCTTGAACAAAATTCCTCCGCTTAAAACACTTCTTCATATAGAACATTTTTGTTGTTGAAAAGTTTTAGTTCTCTCAAAAATGGCTACCTTGATTTAAATGCCATATGTTTAAGATATCACCTCAATAACTACCTATATCCCAAATTTCATGACAATAGTCTCTTTAGTCCACTTGGTCAATGACTTCTAAATGAACTGATAAACTGTAACAGATGGCCAAAATCTTACTACACGAAAATATAGAGCACACAGTTTATGTTAAACGATATTTTCTGTGGACGTAACCACTTCCGAGATATTCCTTGTTATTGATTTGCATTTTTGTCTAACTCGTAAGTTGTAAGAGATAGAAAAGTGCTGTAGATCCTCTTAAAGCACACACTTTACCTCAAATAAATTTGATTGTGCAGTACCTATTTCCGAGTTATTTCTTATTATTGGTTTCTGTGTATTTTCGTTTTACTCATGTGTGTTTCGCTTTTTCTCCCAAAGGAATAGAACTACAAAGCTATTACGTAGCAACTATTCCTCTAATCTCTTTGTACGTACCTCGATTGAAATGAAGTTGAAGATTTTGACCAGTGTTTTCGACAAATAACATTTATATGAAATGTGTCCATAAAATGAGGTCTCAAATTTTATTTAATATAGAAAACATGTTTATTGTCAATGAATATTACATTGATGAAAAGACGGAACTTACAGATATTTCTCAACGTAATCACCATTGCTATCGATGCACTTTTGCATGCGCTGTGGCAGTTTTTGTATACCATTGTCATAGCACTCTCCCACCAAGTTGCGCAGGTAGCACTCAACCTCGTTTTTCAAATCTTCGTCGGTCTGGAAATGTGTTCCAGCCAGGTGTAACTTCAACTCAGGAAACAGATGATAGTCACTAGGTGCTGAGTCTGGACTGTAGGGGGGATGGGTAAGGATGTCCTATCCGAAATAGACCAGGAGATCAGCTTCGGTGAGCATTTTGCGGACTCACCTCGCACACACCTTGCGGTAATGCAAATGTTCGGTCAAAATCTTGTCATCGTAGTCTTACTGACTTCAGGGATAAGTTCGCACAGCTCGCGAACTGTCACACGCCGACCTTTAAGCATTTCTTACTCCACTTTTGCAATTGTTTAGGCTGAAACCGAAGGCCGACCAGAATGCTGTTTTTTTTTATTATTTTATATTTATTGCAACAAAATTTTCTCAACCTATAATAAATTCAAAATATTAGAGCACAACGTTGCAAGGCTTTGCATTCATTTCTTCAACCTGAGGTACATAAAATTGTTACCTTGAAAACATTTCTAGCTAAAACCTCACATTCTATCCTACAACATCCCGAAAAGAAAAGCCCTACGTGCGGTAAAGCCCTTAACGGGTGGGCACGCAGGAAATAGCTTCTGGCTTTATACAGCCAGCCAGCACCTCGGTCGGTCGGTCGGTCGGTCGGTCGGTCGGTCGGTCGGTCGGTCGGCCGGGAGGTTGCAGGTCTTATAACGGGTGACCAACCAATCTCAATAGGTTCTTTTGAAAGTTTATTTATATCATTATGTCAATACTAGATTGCTTTCTTTACTTTCTGCGACTTTCAGCCCTCTACTTCATGTCACTTCGTTTGAATCCGGCCTTTATTGGTCAGAATTGCTACAGGAGTGATTATGTTCTATGTGGAATTTGCGCTGTGTAACTTCTGTTTCTCGTCGTGGTGGTGATGTGGTCGCCTGTCTTCGTCGACTTTTTTTTTTACTTGTATTACTTGAATTCATTATCAGAGAATGCTAAATAATTTAGTGTATTACTTATTTTTAACAATGATTTCCATCTTTTTTTCCTTATTCTTATTATATATATTTTTTACTTTTTTATTTCTGTTAATCTTGGGCATCTGTACGTCCGTCTTTGAACTCTCTGACCCACTTTCGCACGTTTTTCACGTCCATGTACTGTGGTGGCCCATAAACTTCGCATAACCGACGATGAATTTCAGTAGAGTTATTGCCCTAGGCACTCAAAAACGGATCACGCCACGCAACTCGCACTTGGCGGCGGAAGTGATGGGAAGCTTCATCACAAACGGCTGCCCAGCCAGGACTAATGGTTGCAAAGGGTTCGTTGTGGTGGGGATTTGAAGGGTTGAAACCAAGCTACACGCCAGTGTTGCCGGATCTTGCGTAATATCGTTCCTCATGGCTCCAGCACCTTGGAGACTTTATTTTACGGACGCTCCTCGTATATTATTTCTTAAGTCCTTTCTCTTCAAAGTACCTTTCATTAACTTTATTTAATAGTAAATCTTAAGATGCACACACAAACATACAAAAACATTAAAACTCACTTTAAATACCCAGTTTTGTTCCATATAAACTTTCTGTAATAGCATTTATTTCAAAGGTATCCGTTACTGAATTTTTCAAAACCTTTTCGTTTTTGTAAAATGCTACTGCTATTTGGTTGTTTCTCGGGATATCAAGGAAACAGTATTGAAATTCAAGGTCGTTATATAACGGCCTACTTTCATCTACTTCATAGATACAAGAAAATATAGAATATTTCATTTATATACATATTTATCCAGATTAACACATGTTCGTAAGATATAAATCGTCGATTTTGGGTAGAGAAATCTCCATGAATGTAACGAACCGGACTCTTATTTCTTTTTAGATATAACAACTGTAGGCTAAGAACAGTTTTTCATATAGTTTTGTGCTCTTTTCTCTTTGCTCGTAAAACTGACAGACTGCGATATTTTGCAAGTCCATTGTTGGATCATATCTTTCAGACGATTGTGTGTGAAATGGTCTAGAGGAAGAGATGAAAAGAGCAAATGATGAAAAAATGGACGATTGGGAAGCAGCATGGAAATAAAAAAAAATGGATGGCAGATGGTGAATGGTCTTTATGCAAAAGTCATTCAGAATAAATGTGACTTCAGAGGCTTTTCCAAGAAAATTTAACATATTCTGACAAAAGACGAAAAAAATTCTTAAAGCTTATTTATTTTCACCAAAAATCATTAGCTTACTGCTAACGTATCAGCCTTGCCCTTTGTACTGCTAACCCACACAGCTCCATCTCCAGCACGAAGCTACACAACTCTTAACACAACCCCGATATTCACACGTACAATTCTTTGCTGCCGGTCCCACAGCTTGGCAATTCATCACCCGGAGCCGCTTTTATTTACCCGTAAACTACTTCCTGCTCAGTCACATGGCCTGCCGACTCCTTATCACCGAGCTTGAAACGTCACAGACTAAATAGTCACTGACCTTTACTCTGGCCAACTCACTATTGACTTACTGACTCTGTCGGACTTCCATTGGATTTTATACAAGGGGCGTCCAGAAAGTAAGTTCTGTTCAATTTATCTCCGCTGCAGCGCTGCGATCGCAGTTCCGCACATGCGCGGTAGACGCTCTGTATCAAGGAGAAGAAACGTGCGCAATTGTGAGATCGCTGTCAGCCACGTACTCTTTCTTGTGCTTGTTTACAATGCTAGGAAAGTGAAACCAATTGAAATTTATCGGCAAATTTGCGATATCAAAGGGTGTTGTGTTTCTTCACGACAACGCACGATCACACATTGCAAATTCGACGAAAAACTTCCTACACGGATTTGGCTGGGATGTGTTTGAGTACTCCGCGTACAGCCCTGACCTCGCTCCTAGCGACTTTCGTCTGTTTTTGCATCTCAAATCTTTCCTTGGCGGTCAACACTTTCACAATGACGAAAATCTGAAAGAAAATGTTTCCAACTGGTTGAAGACACAGGCGGAAAACTTATATGAAGAAGGTATACAAAAACTTGTGCCTTGCTATGACAAATGCCTGCAAAATTTCGGCATTTATGTGGAAAGGTAGTTAAGAGTTGTAGAATTTTGTGCAATAAATGGTTTTTCTATATCTGTACACAATTTAATTTTATTACCAAACAGAACTTACTTTCTGGACGTACTTCGTATATCCGTTGGGCGCGGTAGACCTTTCTCGAATTGGAAGCTTTGGAATTACAGTCACAAAATGTCTTTTGCGCAACGTTCTTCCTTCTCCTGTCGTCACCTAGATAGCCGTTAGGTGTCTTAGAGCGCGTATTAATTTCTCACATTAGAGTTACCCAATTGCCGATATGACAATATAATTTAACCTACCACTTCAAGTTTTTAAACATTATTTAATGAAAATCGTAACAGGAATTTTTGGGGAAAAAAAAAAAAAAAAAAAAAAAAAAAAAAAAAAAAAAAACATTTTTCGGAGAGTTTTACACATAAAGAGTAGCTTTGGTTGGAACATATATTTTAACAATGTTCATGTTGTATTCAAGAAAGTTTGATATTTAACCGACTTTCCGTTTTTAGGTTTATGCTCTTCACACACTGGCATATATAATTCGATCACTTTCTAACGGTGCTTTTTTGGGATTAAGGGAATCTCAGAACGTATTTCTTGTGAAAACTTGGAATTGGATTTTGGATTGAATACTTTGTCTACTTCCTATAAGTTTGCATAGGTAAAGTAATAAGATAGACTGTACATTTGCTTGCGAATTTTCAAAATTGTAACTAACACCAACTGGCTCCTTGGTAATGTGTGACGCTTGCATTCCGTAGGTCCGAGTTGATTATTGTTAACCGACCAATTAGACACTTGGCTTTTTGTGTTTTCCCTGATCGGTGGGCCATGTTATGGTGGTTTCTTATCTATGACGATTTCATTTCTATAATTTCTCTTCCATTAATTTTCCCTCTCATGTTTTATGTGCTAAGTTTCAGGTAAAGGGCACATTGTGGCAACATATTTTTTACTATGGATACCAGACCTAAGGAGTCTACAGAATGAAGGCAGACAAGCCACAGATACAATGTTCTACCGCCTAGGGAAAACGGCGAAAAATCCGAGGTCAGTTTGGGTAAAAGAGAATCGAGCTAGGAGCAATCTCTCGGCAGTATTTTACGTCAGCAGATACGGGGAAGTGAAAGAACGTTTGACAATTGATAGGAGCTCTGTAGTTGTAAAGCAAATTTAGGTCGAAGGCTTTAGCACGGAGACTGAAAAGAATGGGAAGTAAACGAAAGATATGAGCCTTGAAAACATCTTCCGGTTTGTACAGCACACAAACTGACACTGCAAAGGTTTCACGCCAAATTGTTCTTTGTCCGGCTTCTTCCGACTCAATTGTTTTGTGTGCATTCCTCACGGGTATTAGCATGACAATGGAAACTTGTGTCACTTCCATATACAACCTGCCTCAAAAGAAATGAGACATACATGTTTTTGTAGATTATAATGATTCCTGTTCTTCTACGATGTTCATACACATCTGAACCGAAATTTAGGTATTTGAGTGTTGGATTCACATGATATTCTGTACTTAGTCTTCCATAAACTACTTTTCAAAAGCATAATTTAATTACGAATTTACACATTTCATTCTAGGTACAAGAAGAATGCAGAAGGTTAAAAGAGAGAGATGGAGGGAAACAGAGGAAGGGGTAAAAGAAGGAAGACGAAGAGAGAGAGAGAGAGAGAGAGAGAGAGAGAGAGAGAGAGAGAGAGAGAGAGAGAGAGAGAGAGAGAGAGAGAGAGAGAGAGAGAGAGAGAGAGAGAGAGAGAGAGAGAGAGGAGATATAACATTTTAATACATTCAAAAATCCAAATTTATAACTGAGATTTTCTTTGAAACATTTGTGCTGCATTCTTAGAAGACAGGGAAATTAAATAGCAAATGAGTACCTTGGACACTAATGATTTAAGTTTTCTATTTTTCAATTAGATCATATTTTATTCTATGTAAAGCTGGGATTATTTTGGCATACCACTTTTCTCAATTCGCGAGTTTGAAAAGCAAACATCACTTTGAAATCCTATGTGTGTTTCTTGAAATTTTGTGCATGAAATATACTCCTTATATTTCAGTTCTGTTCTGATTTGTATGGAAAAAATGCAAACACAATCCACGAGGGCTGTTCAATAAATGACCAAAATTGTTTTTACAACGTGCCTTTACTCATCCTCATAATTTTGATGGTCCTTCTCAAAACAGTCTCCGCTGATTGCGATGCACTTGTCCCAGCGTTTCTCCCAGTCTTCAGTGACATGCTGGAAACCATTTTTTAGAGATCCTTCAAAATCACCTCCGCAGCCTTTGCCACTGCTTCTGATGATGGATAATGTCTCTCACGAAGGCGCTTCTTCAAGTTAGGGAATAGAAAAAAGTCACATGGGGTTAAACCCGGACTATAGGGAGGGTGAGGGATGCACTTCACGTTGATTTTTGCAAGATATTCAGCAACAACATAGGCAATATGCGGCCGCGCATTATCGTAGTGCAGCATCCAGCCTGCTTCACGGAAATATGGTCTTTTGCGCCTGATATGGACTTGCAATGTTTTCAGGATATCCCTGTAGTATTGTACAGTTACTGATGTATGTGCCGGTACATCATTCCGATAAACAATTCCATGAATATCATTTTTGCTTTTTGGTGGGTTGGTGGTGATGGAGATTTCCACACTGAGCTTTGCTGCTTGCTCTCAGGATCAAAATGATGTAGCCAAGTTTCATCAGTAGTGATTACGTTTGAAAGAAACTCCGCATCTTCCTCTAACATCAACTTGAACTGCATGCAGAACCTGCAAGCGAATGTCCTTTTGTTCGGGAATCAACAGTCTTGGAACCCATCGTGCACAAACACGTCTCATGAGTAATGTTTCTGTCACCAACATGTGGGTGGCACCCATTGAAAAGTTCAGTATTTCAGAAAGTGATCTTAAGGTAATTCCTGGACCCTCTCACAATGGCAGCAGCAGTGTTGATGTTTTCTTCCGTAAGAGCAGTAACTGGAGCACCGGGTCCACCTTTCTTTCAAATTGTTTGTCTCCCCTCTTTAAACATTTTAAACCACCTTAGAGCTGTGCTGTAGGGAAGAACAGGCTCTCCATAGGCCTCCTGTAACATTGTATAGGCCAAAACTGAAGATTGAGACGAAAGCAGAATTTCAAAGCCGCATATTGTTCCTCGCGTGTTACCTCGATTGCAGCGGTAGACGATACTGAAAATAACTGAACTTACCTGGTTCTCACAGGCGGGAACCAGGAGTAACAAAAGTGAAACTACTACGGCGTGTTTGTTTCACATTAAGCTAACAGAATATAAGATTGAATTTTGGTGCGAAAAATTATGACCGTATAAAAATCATGATCATTCTTTATTGAACAACCCTCGTAAAATGTTTTATCTAATAAAACCATTATGTGTAGCATTAATGCTCCTTTGAGCGCACTGTACTTTTATTATTATGAGGATTATTATGATTATTATCATTCTGATTATGATTTTATATTATTATTATTATTATTATTATTATTATTATTATTATTATTATTATTATTATTATTATTATTATTATTATTATTATTATTATTATTATTATTATTATTATTATTATTATTATTATTATTATTATTATTATTATTATTATTATTATTATTATTATTATTATTATTATTATTATTATTATTATTATTATTATTATTATTATTATTATTATTATTATTATTATTATTATTATTATTATTATTATTATTATTATTATTATTATTATTATTATTATTATTATTATTATTATTATTATTATTATTATTATTATTATTATTATTATTATTATTATTATTATTATTATTATTATTATTATTATTATTATTATTATTATTATTATTATTATTATTATTATTATTATTATTATTATTATTATTATTATTATTATTATTATTATTATTATTATTATTATTATTATTATTATTATTATTATTATTATTATTATTATTATTATTATTATTATTATTATTATTATTATTATTATTATTATTATTATTATTATTATTATTATTATTATTATTATTATTATTATTTATTGGCTCACAAAACAAATAATTTGCAATGAAAAAAACATATACTTTTACTACCAAAGCAAGGAGCTATATTTACATTTTTTAATGTACCAAAGTATCAGAAAATGTCATTGTCATACAAATGTGAATGCGGAAGACAATTTTAGAACATTTGTGTTTTTTTTTCTGAAATAAAATTACTTGATTTACCTTAAAAGCAATTTGAGCTAGAAATTTTAGGTTTTTCACACTAATTTTCTGGTTTATTTGTTTTAAGGGTTCAAAATTTCAAGTTAATCGCATTAGATCTGCAACCATCAGGGATGCAATTTCTGATTTTACTAAATAACCGTTATCAGAATTTCCCCTACAAACTTGATGTAAATGTAAATGCAATAACACATTGTGCAGGAAAACACGATAATTCGATTCTCATGTACCAAGTCCAAATATGATATATAGAGCTGCAGACGTCAAATATGTCTGATATCGTTTGATTTATTGCCACAGTCCAATTTTGTTGAATTTCCTCTGGTGTCTCTTTACCTCACCTTTCGCAATAAATAACACAGATTTTAATACCTGCTAAATTGTGTACATTGAATTCCTACAAGAACGTGATTATGAAGAATTGATTACGTATATCCTAAAATAAATGCACACATCTGTAAAAGAAAACCTTAAATCTACAATTTTGCTCGGATTGACTTTAAACTTTAACACAATTATTGCAGTTTTAACAATAGTTCACATACAAATTTTCAGGCCTTTGTTCCAAACAGTTCCTGTGATATTAATATGTTTATAGTGTTTTATTGCCGTTAAATTAAACTGTTCCACACGATGAAATTTTAGTTTGAGAAAACTAATACTTATAAGTTACATTCATAAATACATTATTAGTAAAATTATGAGATGAGATTTGAATCTGACCGTTGGTTTAGAATAAAAAGTTTTCAATTCTCAGTGCATTAATTTGTAATATTTGCTTGTGAAATATGATCTTTGTTATTTAATTTTAAAAACTCTGAAGCCATTCTAAAAATAATCCATCAGTTTCTTTTTATGCTGATTTTATCAAAGCCAAAAATTTTCAAGATTCTATTTTTAATATTGCATCGTTTGAAAAGTGATGAAAATTAAAACCGCAAGAAAATAACGAAAATAACTGATTTAAAGCATCACACCCACTTAGTCAGTCATTTAAATCGTCACATGATACAGCTTAAAGGGGCGCATGGCATTACAAAAAAGGATTACTCTATTTAATCGGGAAAACAAAGTTTTTGTCATTTTATTCAGTTTTTGACAAATTTTCACAGATAGATGGGTATCCGTTGGAGGGAGTTACAATTTTTTCAGTGAATAGAAAGTCATTAGTAAGCAAACTTAAGTGTTTACTAAAAGAAATTAGTATACGTCATCACTTCCAGGGCAATCAGGCGTTCCACTTAACTTACCTCATTAGCTAACGTTTTACTTGCTTAGGTTCACTAACAATTTAATTTTTAAATCTCAATCAGTGACTCGGTTCAAATTACTCATTAACTAGGATGCAGTAAATTTATGCTTTTATTTTAAATAATAACTTACAATATTTATATTTATGGGACGAAAGTAGTAGATCCTAAGGCACTAGGACGATAGATAGGCAGGAAATAAAGAAACTAAAATGTATGTATCTCTAAATAGAGGCTGAAAAAAGTAAAAAGTGTTTGTCAACTTAAACCATCAGTGAAGAATTGCTCCGAAATGGTTAATGATCAAAAGAATTTCGTTGTGCATTTGAATGAAGTGTACTAGAGTACCGTGGCTGAGAGTGTATACTGTGAGGTGCCAAAACATTTAAGATACATAGGTTACTTTTAATGATATACATTAATTATATATGCATTAATAAACATGTTTACAGCCATGTTTAAAAAGAAAACAGACACGACCATTTTTTGTTGTAAGGAGCATTTTGGAGTGGATAAGATCTTCATGGAAATTTTCGTGTTGTGTCGTTGAAGGTCTTGAACGAAATATCAGTTTTGAAGTTGAAATCGATTTCACGAATTCTTGTTCGCGTCGTCAGTCAGAGAAAACCACAGGAGAAAACACATTCGTCGTCAAGGAAGTTACTATGTTCTTATGTTTTTTCAGACTACCAAAATTTGAAAACGAAACAAACTTAAGAACAGAATCAACTGCTATTTCAAAATTCATTACGTGATGTTTATTTTTTAAAATAAATATCTAATGATGTAACTTCAGGATTTATTTCATGGTTAAATGACCAAAACTAATCTGCTAGGGTTGATTTATCAGTTTGTTTATACTAAATGTTACGAAAATGTTCTTTCGTTCTGGTTTCCAAATTACGTTTCGTCCTACCAATGTAAACCCTAAACAATCAAATGAATAAATACCAGATTTTTAATATAAGGAATTTTATCTTTTTTAGAGAAATGCAGTACATTTTTAATCTTATATTTGTTTTGAGGAAGCAAAGTTATACCAAACTCTTCAAAAACGTTTTGAAATTGTTTAATAAACCAAGGACAGTAAATAAATTTTTTAAAATTATAATCGCTTTTTATTTTTCTAAGGGTAGAAATATCATTAATAGTTTTTGATATTTAAAATGTTCAATCTTCTTTTGTATAAAGTCTTTATTAAAACCATTAATTAAAACCGTATTAATAATATGTTTATATACTTTATTAATTCCTCTTTATTCAGGGGTATATTTATTAATCTATAATTCAAACTATTACTCGTAAAAACAGCAAATGTATGTGGAAAAGTTTTAACCCTTTTGGAAACTAGAACGAAAGATTATTTTCGTAACATTAACTATAAACAAACTGATAAATCGGCCGTAGCAGATCATTTTTGGTCATTTAACCATAATATAAATCCTGGAGTTAAATTATTAAAACAATTAAATGGTCCGATAGATTTAATTGTTTGGGAAAAGATATTTAGTTAAAAAATAAAACGCATAATGAATTCTGAAATACCAGCAGTTGATTCTGTTCTAAAGTTTGTTTCGTTTTCAGATTTTGGTAATACTGAAAAAACACAATAACACTGCAACTTCCTTAACGACGAATGTGTTTTCTCCTGTGGTTTTCTTTGATTGACGACGCCAACATGGGTTCCTGAAATCGATTTCAACTTCAACTAATTCAACTAATAAGCAAAATCGACATAATTTTTCTTAAGAAAGGTGAAGTTTTTTGTTACAAATAGTTATATTTGTATAATACTTATTGCTTCACTGAAACTAGCTTCAGTGTCTACGAAAATATAAGTTTGGCATTACTCCGAATTTTTCTTTTTGAGAGATAAAAATAAATAAAAATAAAAAATAGAAACACACAAGTGTTTTTCTACAGATATCTTTCTGTATTTCGCTACCACTGGATTTATTTCCCTTCTAAAAGAAACCATGCTAAGGATTTTTAAAACAATTTATCGGCCTCAGCCGAGTTTAAACCCGTGTAATCGGGAACCACAAAGATGACTTAATGTTCAATTACACGAAGAATGTAGATTTAAAACCACTAATGTGTTTGCTCACGAGATATTTAAGGCCTTAGGCGTAGAGGGCACTAGTTAGAAGGAATCTAATAAAACCTGGAGATGTAATGGATAGTTCTTAGCTAACGGTATGAAATATGGGTAATGGAGGAGAATGAAGAGATAAGATTAAGGAATGAGTTGGTGCTAGAAAAAAAGGAAGAGGAGATTCGCGAATAATCACTCGGCATAAAAAGCGAGAGTAGTTGGAAATGCTTTAAAGAACGAGAAAGGAAGATTGAAACCTCGTGAATGCTATTAAATGATAAAAGGCCAGAAGAAAGAGACGTGACACCCATAAGGGCATCGTATGTAGATGGAGGATGATTAAGGAAAAGGAATGTTTGAAAAGACAAATCATTTGGTGTCGTGTGCAGTGGCAGATTAAATTAAACAAAATTCTGAGAAGTCACACTGGGAGGTTCAAAGACGATCCCACCCCTCATCTTGGGATTTTCGTGGGGTTACCTGCTCGGTAGGCAAATACTGGTTTGGTTTTTAATCTATCACTATTCCTTTTCCTTAGTTATATTTCATTTCGTGACGTAAGTTTATATTGTACAGATACTCACGCTAAGAAACAATATTCCCTTGAACACTAGAGAGCGGTCTTTGATCACGTATAAGGGCAGTTCCAGTAGCGCGACGGGTCTTCCCGGGAGGATGGTTAACAAAACAAATTTGTACTGAAGATGTCCGCATCTATAACGTAGGTGATAGCGTATATGCCTCATATTTAAGAGGTCCGGAGCTCGAATCTTGGTCAGAGTTGAGGTTTTCTCCAGCTGTTTTCCCTTATCCTGTAAAATGAATAAGTCTAAGTTCTATGGACCCTGAGCTGATTTGAGCATCCTTTAATTCATTTTCGTCAACTGTAATTACTACAAAACATACAAACGAATACCCAGGTAAGTTCAAAACTTTGTATTTATGTTCAGCATTCTCTAATATACGACACGAAGATTCTCTAGAACACACCATAAGATATTTGCATGATAAAGGAAGTGTACTTCTGCCGAGCAAATACTGTTCATTGTGAAATATATATTTATAATCCATAAAGCACGACACAGATTTATACCATAAAAACATATGATCTTGTTAAACAGAGAAATTATAAATAATAGGTTCTTTTGTTTACGCTAACAGTTTATATTTTTGGGAGAAGCCCTTGTGGTTTATCAGTTATGCAAAAGCCATTTATAATGAAGAAACTTTCAGGGGACATTTTCAAAAGATGTGCATTGAATTTCTCACGAAAATATCTTAAACATTTAGCAAAATCGTTAGACATTTCTGGTAAAATCAAAACCAACGAAAAATATTCTATCTAAATAGTTTGCAACGCACGGCGTTTTCAATTTTTTTTTATCTCATAACCTTGAAAAGTAATAAACACAAATATCAGGTTTGGAATTTAACTCACTTTTTCTTTCTGAGTTATACTTTTTACAGAAAGACAGACAAATGAGGAGAGAAAGAGACGTTTGTCATTGCAACAAAGTTATTTGATGTAGCTGTGGACACTTTTCCACAGAGATCCAGAACGTTTAACTGAAGAAACATCCAGAAGATTTTTCTGACAAAAATAATAAAAATGAAATACTTTCCTTTCTGTAAAACTAATAACGATAGTTTTCGCATGTGACAAAAGTTTTTAAAACTTAGATAAAGATTAAATATTTAGAAACCACAGTGGGTTCCAATAATATAAGCAGATATTGCTGATGGATATATTAAATATAACTTAATGAGGTTATGATCCTAGCCTAAGACATGGATCGCGCAACCATAAGCCGCATATCCTGATTTCTGAGACACCAATCTTTTTGAATTAAAACCGGGTAAGTAAAACAAAAAGTGTAGTAAAAAGTTGAATTCTGGGCCAGTGTCAAGAGAGAAACTTTTCTTTAAAATTCTCCAAACTTTTTCGAGGGCTCTTGGGCGTTTAATTAGCCTTAGAATATTACTCTGTTAGATATCTGAAGCACATTTGCTCTTGAAAACAACTGTTTAAAGGAAATTAACTCATTTCCTGAAAATTTCGGTTAAAATTTCCTATGCTTGGAGTAAGATAGGGTTGAGACAGCCATACAATGAGATTTGTAAAAACACGTCTGACATGTCCCTAAATGTGCAGTACCCCAGGGACAATTGTTAAAAACGACGTCCTCTTTCTCCTTCCTCCACATCCGTGACCCACTGCATGTTTCTGGCAGTACCTCCCGATCAATATTGTTGACGATATTCTTCTTCAAATCTTCAATTGCCCTTAGACGATTCGAATAAATTTATTATTTCAAGGCACATCGAAATGCGATCATTCAAAATTTTAAACAATTTATCATGTTTTAAGTGCTGTCGCTGTTTAATTGTTCCTGGTGTGGAATGGTTATGGAATTCTAAATATTTCGACTCTTTTATATCATTTGTACCTTTATACAAGCTTTAATTATAATGCATCTGCAAGGGTTTATTTCGATAAACACAAGCAGAAAAAAATGAGGTGTTACATTCACATGGCTTTTTCTACTAATGTTTAAACAAACTATTCTTTAAAAAATCTTCGTCCTACACGTTAATCGAGATAAAAGTACACATTTATCTGTCAATTCTCTTTGCATAGCCAGAACGTAAGCACCAATAACGACTTTCGGTTTGAAAAGAATATAAGTATTTAAAATGCAAACCGAAAACAGGCATTGTGATAAAATGGTTACATCTTAAAAACATGTCCTTTGTTTATTTTCATATCCAGTAAAATTGTACTTTAAATTTAACTGTAAATGGCCTCTGGTGACCTTTTCATTCTGAATGACTTTAGGCATTTTTTTTTACTTACATCCTCCAACGTTAAGTCATATCGGACGATGAATGAAATGATACACAAATGAAGCCAAAGAGTACATAGGGCTTAGTGTTACTCGACATTCATCTTTAAAGATAAGGGGAAAAAGTTATATCCAGATAAATCACCATGACCGAGATTAAAACTTGAATCACGCTACCACCACGTTACAGAGGCAGAAAAATTTTTAAAAGTGGTGACCCTTAAGAGATATATAATGTCTTACTGTGAAAAAATATATATCTCATTAAGAGATTTGGGGATTATTTTTTCTCATTTGAACTTGGAAATATTTCTATAAACTGGAAAATCTCTCTCTCTTTTTCCCACGGTCATGAAAAGTGGCTGAATTTAAAAGACATCACATACCGACTAGTTCTTAACAGATTTGACTCACGTATTCCCAAATTCCCCTTCCACCTACGATGAATAAACATATTTATATACATTTTTATCTAAATTATCATGAAGGATGGAGAAGTAAAAGGTTTTTGTAACAATTTTTGTGGAAGAACGTGTAGAGTAATTCGTCCGAATGACTTAAATTTTCACTAGGACAAACGCCCATAGGAATGCTTGTAAACGACAGTTAGAGGTCTCTGATTCCTGAAAGGTCGTATTAGTTTTGGATGCTCCCGAGAGCCAAGAGGATATTAGACCTTCAGTGGAATTTATAAAAGGATGCGAACACTCCAGGCCTGCTCCGAACAGGATACGGGCAAGAACCATCGCGTCCATTCAGTCTTGTGCAACCGAGAACATTAACCGAGCCATTACGCGAACGCTTGGCAAATATCCCAGACTCGATACAGCAAAAAGGGAAGGGAAATTTTGCTTTAACATTAAATGCTTAGTTAGCTTTCGGCTGGTGATTTAACATTACTTCTTGACAGTATTTATTGACTTCTGATATGTACTCAGTGCGGACTGTTCCACGTGACATATATACCGGCATGAAACCCACTTGAAGTAGACAAGGTTCGGAGTGGGGATTTAACACTTGCAGAAGTCCGACCTGAAGCGCTGCGCTCCCCAGGAGCTAGGGGTGAGGTGAGAGGACCTAGGAGATAAGAGTGTAGAGAGCAGGTACCAATACCGGCGGCAGTTGGTACTATCAGTTCCCTTTCTGTTGGACAGGGTGCCTTGGTAGATCAGGCCATTGAAGAATAAAGAAGACAAAAATAAACATATTCTATTAATAAGTGGTTCAATTGCCCTTCTTGTTACTAATTTTTATAATTTTTATGGTTTAAATTCCATTGCTGTAAACTATTTACTGCATATCGTTTTCTACTATCATAGTCCTTTTGATTATCATATACCCTGGAAATATGTGAATTGTCGACAATACTTTGCAATCTTTACAGTTACGTTTCAAATTTCTTAACGTTTCCATGTTGCGAATTCATCTAGAATTTGTCTGGGTTAGCCTCTCTTCAATACTGCTCGTAAACACAGGATTTACTGTTTTAAATTACCAACTCCGACCTTCGGTTTTTATCTCATTAGGCAAGTGCTGGGCAGCATCCCCCTGCATGACGATACTTTTGGCTTCCTTTAGTGCTTTATTTAATGTTGGCAAAATCTCCTTATCTGTGATCACACAAGTCCTAGATAAGTTTGATTTGACGTCAAGTCAAAGTGTCATAATACCTTTTTTTGATACTCAATCAACATTTTCTCTTCAAGATTAAATTACCTTAAAATAGTTCATCATATCATATGCTTTACATTAACCCCTTTCATTATTCATGATTTTTCAAAAGTTGATAGTTTAAACTTTGCTTAGAAACATATATAGTAGTTTTATTTAGTACATTTTTGAGAGGCAGTTCAAAAGATGTGAAAAAATTACTAAAAAATTACACTATGAAGGCGTTTTAGTATGGCAAACGTTCTGAAAGTGATTTACGAGATAACGGGTTTTGAGATTAGGTGTGCTATTATAAGCATGTGACTGTCTACTTAAAACTTCTGCTAAATGCTATTTTAAATCGTTTTTAAATAAAGTGAAACATATTTAATGCTTTAATTTTTCAAGACGTTTCGTGCAATTTCACAAATGCATTACTTTACCTAAGAGCTTAAAATTCGAACTCCTGTCACTGAAGGAAAAAGAACTTAAATCCTAGTTTTGCTAGTCAAGGAAAAAGTGCCCTCATTTTACGGGACAAAAGGAATAATTAATTTTCAGGTGCAAATATGTTTCATTATAAAAATTAACGAAGCATAAGATAACAGACATGAAATAAAAAATCTCTGCTCTCTAGTTTCAATTATGTTCATCTATTATTTCATACCACTGAGTGCAAATAATTTTCACGTAACCATGGCAACCATGCTTTTGAGCGCAGAGTAAATAACAGCTTTTTATACAGTTGCATGATTTTTAGTAATGGAAAAAAGGGTGCATTGGTAAAAGAACAGCAGACAATCAGTTGTTGATTTAATAACGGTAGCATTGACCTAACCAATTCTAACAACTCAGCCAACCTACTAGTTTGAGGCCAGTTTTTTATACAGAAAAAAAAAACAGAAGTGACACACCTGTTTAATTCATTATTTACTGATTATTGTTTTTACTACGTCTACTTGAGAAATCAGAGGCATTATTAAATTCCACCAAAACTTAGATGTACTTAGAATTTCACAGAAAATAGACGTTTTGAGACTTCCAGAACCTCAAACGTATTTTTAGAAAAAGGTATGATTATCTCTCTGTGACTTTGGGTAAATAAAAAACGAAAAGTCCGTTCCAATCCAAACCTGGATTTTAATGCAATGTCTTTCAAGGGATCAAATCGAAGATTTGCTCAAAATTGGTTAACGATTGTGATTAACTTAACATATGTTTAAAACATTTTAGCTACCTGAATTTTCTGCGGTGGTCTCTAAAGCCCTATTCATTCTAAATTATTTTTCCGTAAATTGGAAGCAGCAAGAAATAGGCAAAATCTTACTCTTCAAAAGGTATAGATCTCGTTATGTGAAACAAACGCTTTTGTGTCATTTGTCATTTCCGAAATATTCCTTGTTATATGGATATTTCAGTTTTATGTTTTTCTCAAAGACGAAGCTTTATTAATTTCTCCCTCCTAATGACTAAAGAAACGTGACTAAAGACATCACATGTGACTGACTCTGTAAAAGATATGACTAGTGCCAGTGCACTAAGAAGGAAAAATGTTATAAAATCATTTTAAAAAATATGATGTTAATTAATATGAAGAGTAACTGACATATAAACACTTGTAAGAATATTATGTAAACCTTTAGTGAGATGAGAAAGTCATGCGAATGGAACAAGCTTATCTTTGAATTTAGGTACGGTTGCAGCTACCATCTTGCATTTTGAATCTAAGGATCGTAATGCGCCGAGTGTCTTTTATTATCCATAGACTGTTAACAATCACTTCCTCGTATGCGAAGGGGAAAAAAGACAAAACAAGGTGCAGTTCTTTTGGAACGATATCATTTGCATCCAAACTTGGCATCAACGGAAACGATTGTGCCATTTGCATTCTAGAATGTAGAGCTTAGTTCAAAAACTCTGCATAATGCAAGAGTTGGACAAAACGCGGGATTCGTTCACCTCCTGGAAGCGAGGCAGAAATGAATAAATGTGTGCTAGTTGCAAGATCGTTCAAAGAATGGTTTGTGTTAAACAATACATCACTTATAGATCACAAAGATAAGAAATAGAAGATTATCATAATAGTTTTCATTTTACGGGTTTGAAGATTTTGCAAGTACTTAATAATATTGCCTCAAAAATTCAAACTGAGTTTTTATTTTTGGGTGACATTTTACTGCCGTGTTACTGAAGTCATATGCTATTTTGAGAGTCAAAGGCCGCTTGATTTTGCTCAAATGCCTTCTTATCAGGCTTGAGATTCATTTACGTGTCATGAGATGATCAGCTTTATTTTCTTTCTAAAGAAAGCCATGCTAAGGATTTAAATGCCCAAAAATATTCAACGGCCTCCACCAGGTTTGAACCCGCGACCAGAGAGTTACCCTAGAAAAATTTACTTTCATGTTTGAAAAATGTGATAAGAAGCTGGGAATTAGTAGCTTGATATATGCAGAGCACTCGTGCCTTCTGATTGGTCCCATTTGAACTTTATAGGAGCAGATGTTTTGTTTAAGAGTTTGTCTTACTTGTGCTGTATAATACGAGCGAGAAAAATTATGTTTACATAAAAATAAAAATAAATAAATCAGAAACTCTGAAAACTAAATTAGTTATGAGTCAAACATATCTCAGGTACCTGTAAATAGGCTTAGTGCGTTAGTGAGACGATATTCAATTTTGCATTTCATGGTTGCGCGCATTCTGTATATTGATTCAGCCCGGTACACGTAGAGCTCCAACTTCACAGTTTTTTTTTTTTTTTTTTTTTGCTATTCTTGGAATAACACCTTCGTGAATTGCTCAGCCTGGGATGTAAGACAATATCTTGGGCCGCGTGTTGAGAATATTACAGGGGCTTCATTTGTTTGGTTACCATGGCTACCAAGCAAAGCTTGCCAACTCTATTGATTATGATTTACAGAAGAGTAACTGCATAAAAATTGCAGTGTATTTAGAAATTAAGATGAATGTAATTTAAAACTGAATCGATCTCTCTAGACAGTCACCGAATAAACGGGGATATTAAATTATTTTCCAACATTTTACCTGTTTGAACAAACTATACATTCAAAATAAATAATTGCTATTAAAATTTGCACAAGTTAGTCTTAAATAGGGTCCCAATGCAACTCTTTATATTTTAGCTTAATATTAACTTAAATTTATATGTTTTGGTTATGCTGTGAAAATATCGATCGACATGGGGAGGTGCCAAATTGAGAATCAACTATTTAAATTTAAAAAAGAAAAAAATGAAGCAAATATGTGTTAGCTAAAATATAGGTCTTAAAATTATGTAATTCATCACTAATTTATTATTTAAAAATGTAGACTTGGTGTTATTAAAAAAGTAAGGTAAATATACTATAAACATATAATATTAATATTTGCTATAATCTGTATAAATAATAAAACGGTAAGAGTCAGCTTCATCCTAGCCACGCCCCTTTTAATCTTATACAAGTTTTCACGTAAATATCTCCAGGTTTTTCACACTTAGAAACTGAATTAATTAATCATTAATTGCTGACACACCAATATAAATTTAAAATTTAAAAAGGATTGCATAATCTATACTTAAAAACGCCATTTCTTTTATTTAGTTCATATAAATTGAGCTTAACATTTGTAGAGATACTTATCTTTTTTAGATTCAGATAAATTTATGGGGAAATCTCAATATATAATTTTTGGGTGGAATACAATATTTCCCCTATTTACGTACTAGACAAACTAAAAATTAAAGTCTCAAAACAATTCATACACTTTTAAAGCGACCAAATTAGCAAGGAATCGAATTTTAAGGTTCTAAGTGTCTGAAAGTGCAACTAGATGTGTAACATTCAGACCAGTTTCTCTATCTAATGTTAAAGAATTCCATAACTGTTTTTAAGCCTTATTTGTGTACCAACTTTACGCTGCATAAAAAAGGTGAACTTCATTTACAGTTTGACTTACTTTTGTTAATCAAAAGATATCGACTGATTACTAAGTTAATTTGGATACAATATTCTCTCTTTATGCGATAATATAACACAACCTATTGCCTTGACTGTAAAAAACAAAGGAAGTAAATGAAATATTTCTTGTTCAAGTGTTAATAAAGTTTGTTGGCCTTGGCAGATTTGATGCCTTTTTGTCTTAATTTTTGTCTTAATTTTTTGCAGCGAAATATCTGCTTCTGTTATTATACACATTCTCTGTAGACTATGGCGACTTTTCTCTACCCTTTAGTACTCTCTACGACGACTTTGAAAATCCTTTATAATTCTTTGAAATTATTTAGGAATTGAAATTGGAAGAGCTTTATAGTTCCAGTTCATCAGAAGGAATAGCACTTCTTAATAGTGAAGAAATATCAATTATATTGTTTGACATCCTTTAAGTGGCACACATACCTACATACAAATATTGTGTAGTGTTTTACGAGATATAAGTGTTATATTTTATTATTGGCTCCCTTTACTAAATATAATTATTAAAATTAACTAATTTAATTTTTTAATATTATTATTAAATTAATTTTTTACTAATACTCCCAGATCTAGAGAACCGGTATTTTATACTGTTTCTTGTATTTGTGAAGTTATTGCCAGTACTATTGGAGTCCACTGCATACTTCAAAAGGTTTAACCAATGAAGAGTCGAGGTCGTCGTGTGGCTTCCCTGTGAACTAAATTTAATAGTCGCAGGTCACGTGTTTTAGAGGACATATGCCACGTTGTGGAAACCTCAGATGTGAAAAAACGAGCAATGTCGGTCCTTCTTTGTGAACTTAACATATCAAACAGTTGTTTCTAAATGAGATTCCAGCAATTGCTGCTTTTGAATTCGTTCTTTATCCATCATTTATTATATAAATATCTGTCATTTTACGACCAGCATTATTAAAAAACGAAAGTTTGATTAAACGTAAAACAGCTGAAGGGGTTAGAACTCCTATCCCCATTGTGTCTGTAATGAAATAGTAATAAAACCAGTGCTCAAACATTCATCCGGATTAATGCGTTTTGATAATAGTTTGTACAGGAAGAAGCAGGGAAAATCGTATAAGTGCATTTTAAGGCAAGATTGGTCATAAATTCAAAGCCGAACGGTGCAATTCGTGACTGCAGTTAAATGTGATTGAGGTAATGGATGGCGAAGCCCACGTAAAACAAACGGCAGCAACGAATGATGACGCACTTCAGTTACATGGAATTGCTTTATTTTCTAAGAGAGAAAAAACGCACACCTATGGTAATTCAAAATAATACATATTTTATGATATAAAAGACTAAAATAGTCTTTATTTAATTCTGAAATGCCAGTATAATATTTGTTCGAGTAGATAAAAGCGAAAATAAGTTATTGTGTTCTCACAAGAGAAAAATAATAGCTTTCGCAGCTTCTTGCAAATGTGTTGTGTTAAGTGAACCTATATTTTTATGATTAAAAATTATACATAGTTTTCGGATACATTTCATGTAAATAGGTATGAAAACAGCTTCGCATTGTTTTGTGGGTGTCATATCAATTCATATTCACTAAATTATCAAATACTCTTTTTCAATTCTCTCGTTCAACTTTAAGTAGAGTTATTAAGTTACAGCTGTGGTAATCAAGAATACGTCGTGGCGCTGTTACCTAGCAACGATGTTTATCACAAGATTGCGTTTGTACAAAGAATCATACCATTTATTTCATGGTAAATCCCGCTTTAATACCGGTTAATTCTCATTTTCAGCATTTGTTTATTATTTAAGTATGGGAAAATTGTATAATAGATTGTTCAAAAAAATTTAAGGATATTGAAAATCCCACGTGCAGTGAGTGAGAAAGGAATGATCGTTTAGCATCTTCAAACCAAAATACTTGTAAGAGACCACTCTAACCTCAAAGATGATAATGGTAGGCCTAAGTGGAACAACAACGCTTCTAAAAGGAAATTTCACGCAAATAGTGAACTTATTCTAAGCTCTCGGTAGTCTACAACAATATCAATTAAATGGTACATGTAAGTGTTTAACTAATAAACCAGTTAATAAAAGTATTAGTTTTATTTTAAGGCAAGGCTACATTGAACATTCGCCGAAAATGTTGAAAGTTTTGCAATTTTCTCTTTTGGCATTTTTGGTAGCTTAGGGTGTATTACTATATGGCGTATTATTTTTATCATTTGGACCATTTTAGGCCATTACGTGACAATTTAAGGAGACCTTTAACAATCGTTACTTTAAAATTAATTTTCTGTGAAACTTTTTTCTAACACATTTCAGTATACAAAATGCCTCATGAGTCAAAGTATTTCATTTAACCTGGTAAAACTTACAGCATAGGTCCCTAACAATTAAATATGAAACTTTATATTCCCCTTTTTTGTTAATACTCATGTTTAGAAACTTATATGGTGTTAAGGAATAAAACTAGTTAATATTTTCACAATTTTGAGAGCTGACACATGGAAAAAATGTTCGATCAAGTGCTACAAGAGTATTCCAAAAGCTAAGTATGTGATTCTTTTAAAATTGATCTGTACTAGCCCCCCAAAAAATTCAACTTAACAGATTAATATTTTTGATGCTTAGAACATTTTATATAGCGAATAATTTTTACAATATTTTCACAAAAAGTAATTAATAATTAATTAACTATTTAATGTAGTAGCATGAAAAATTCCATGCAAGTTTAAAATGATACTCTAATTATGTAGCTAAATTTTGTTAATTATAGGTTTATTATTATAGAAGTTGGAATTTTCAGTGTAGCCTTGCCTTAAAACTCGTTTGCCAAAGTTTGCATTTTCTTTAAAGCTTAGAAAACTCAAATTCGCAGCAGTGGCTTGCTAGATAAGCGTTTTAACGTGATAATTTTAAAACATTCAATATGGAAAAAAGTTTTACTTTAAATAGAGCAATAAGTAAAATGTAACTTATGAATTTTAAAGTGAGTAGGAAGGATATTTTAAAAGTCAGCAAGTTGCATAATTTTAAAATATTCCATGGTTTATCGTATCATATTGACATATAATCAATAAACTTATAAAGGGAAACTTTCCATCTTTCATGTTTTTTAAAAATACTTTCATTTGCAAATTTATGTTTAATGATTTCAAGTAGAGGTTTCGAGAGTTCTTTAGCGCAGTTGATGGACAGTAGGAAGTCACAGAGAATATATAAAGAAGGTTATGAAGTGAAAGTAACCAGGTGTTTCTAATTCTTGAAGACTGCCATCTCGTGGTTTTATTCAGCAATGAAACCGTACCATTTTTAGGATAGGAGAAAGAGAAGCAGCAACAGAATCTGCACTTCGCTGGTAACAAAGGGGATGAAACGCAGGTACGGTCATAAAATGCAAGCATTCGTTGGAAATGTGCCATCTGTAACGTAGACAACTTCACTGCTGAACCTCCAGTAAAGTCCGCTGACAACAGCACTGCTTTCAGGGGGAAAAGGTACTACTTTCACTGTGCAAACTGACAGTTAAAAACTTCCATTCAACGGGTGTTTCAGCTGCCGAACATATTCCAAACATTTAAATTGCTATGAAAACTGACACAGAAATGGAATAGTTTTTACCTGAACACATACAACAACTTAATATATTTTTACTTTTTTTCCGGATAATACTAATGAAGTATGCCATAGACAATTAAAACCAAATGAAAAAAGGAATGCTCAACCACAATTCTACTGGATGGTACTCTAATATGAAGCCCGGTATACGTAGAAGCAGAGATGCACTTGCCTAACACTAAGGTCTCTGGGGACATGTGACGAAGAAAGATGTTATGGCAGAGGGATGAGATTTAGAAGGTTACCTGTCCACCACATACCAGCCTTAACAGATCCTTAACACAACATGAAGTGGATAAAACGGCATAAAATAAAAGGAGAAAATAAATATTCCAATTACCTGCGAATAGAGACAGGAGACAGTTTTAAGCAAAACAGTAGATTTACTACAAATTTAAACACTTTAACGACCCTCAGAAGCCAAGTAAACTAAAACACATTTCTATAATTTCTGTTTTTACAAATAAACCTTTGACGAACGATACGTAAATTTGGATTGATTATACTTTGTGTGTTTCTGCAAATAATGATTATAAAAATAAGTCAACGCTTGCTTAAAGTCATTCAAAATGACATGAGACAGCCTACTTGTAAACTCAAAAAGTAACCCTTATTTCACATGTACTTTCCTCCTCCGGTGGTATTTGTAGTTGTTCAAGTGTGTTTTTGGTAGAGCTTTCTCTGTATTGTCGTTTATTTATTTTGTGTTGGTTTTGTTATTTACGATTCCCTAAGAGTTTTAATTAACTTGAAGCGTCTTTAGTTATAAATTTTAAATATTTCCTAATAGAACACCAGTCTGTTGGACAAGTGCACCTTAAGTCTTAATCCTGTAGACGGACTGGTTTGGTATGACATAATATTAAAACGAGAATACAATATGAAATTTATATCCCTTATTTTCTGTAACATTATGAAAGAATGAAGGTTTTTCCATTAAACTGTCATTTATATTGTACATAAATAAAAAAGTTATTCCTTTTAGGAGATAGTCGCTATATGATGGATTTGAAATATGTTCCCTTTGCATGGCCAAGACATAAAATGAATCAATAACTTCCCATTTGAAAAAAAAAAAATGTGTTTTTCAAAATTCCAACCAATTAGCAGAAATATCTTGGAAATGGTTAAGCCCATAAAAATGGCATAAATATTTTGAAGTTTATTTACTATGCGTATAAAAAATTAATTCAGAATGAAGACGTCTTCAGAGGCTATACTTAGAAACTTAAAGATACACATACATTTCATTTCATATCATATATATGCTTAACATGTGAAATTTTAATCCTATAAAGTAAAGTTTATTTAACGTAAATTATATCATTTGTATAAACCTTGAACTGGTATGAAATTCTAACAAAATAGCTCTAAGATATTTTGAGAACATAAAAAATGACCAACATACTTCAATGTAGAGAGCAGAATTAGGTCAGGAAATTTTCTTAAAATTCAGCAAGTTGCATATTATGGTAGCGTGTTTGCCTCACGTTTAAGAGGTCCCGAGTTCGAATCTCGGTCAGGGTGAGTTACCTGGATAAGGGTTTCTTCGGGGATTCCCTTATCCTGAAAGACGAATGTCGGGTAACTCTAAGCTCTATATACCCTGTGCTCATTTGAGCATCATTTCACCCATTTCATTCGTCGTCCGATATGATTAAACGTCGGAGGACATAAATTACAAAAAAGAATATATATATATATATATATATATTTATTTATTTATAGTGTTTTGATCCAAATCCACGCTGCTCTCCGTTTTTAGATTATGTTAATAAACGAATATTTTGCTACCTTTATATCAGCAATACTAACAAATTTATAGTTCTTTAAGGTTTAAGGTAACCTTGGAAAGCTTAAAGCTATATGTGGAACATTTAAAATCCCAACTTCTTGAAATAATTTGTCGTTGCGCATGCGCATCCATAAATTCTGGCGAATGTACTATATTGTGCCTTCATTAACATTAACCGAAGTTTGGGGAAAAACAAGAGAATAGCTAGAGCATTAATTTTATGTATTTTAGAGCTATGCTTGCATCCAAAAATGGCGAATAAGATACACACAAAAATAGATAAAATACACCTTTTTTAAAACGGAAAACCATCTTATCATTTAAAATATAAGTCCTTTTTTAAATTTAGCTATATAAAGTATATTTAATTTAATTTAAAGGAACTGCAAATACACAGTTATTAGGTTTATTCGTCATAAACAACCAATTAGCAGATTATTTACGTATTATCGGAGTTTATCACGTATCCGAGGTATTCTGGGTCCCAATTATCTCGGATGACTGCCAAACTAGTAGTACGATTTCCGTCAAATTAAATAAATGTAGTTAATGTAAACACAGTACAAATTTGATGTTAGTTATGAGAATTATAGACTGAAATCGAAAGCCTATTTTATTTCCTTTTTATATACGAATATACGGATGTAATGGCCCAGTAATTTCCATTAGGTTTTTTCTTTTTTTTAGCTTGTTTGTGTTCTACATTATAGGCAGTTTGAAACGTTAGAATGTAAAGCTGGATGGGAATGCTTGATGCGCGAAATTAAAATTCAAAATATATGTTAGTGAAATGATTAAAGTATATTCATAGTTTAGCAAACAAGGAAAAAAGCACAACTGTGCCATAAAAAAGTCCACGCGCGCACATCTACGTAAACAGAGTTTTGCAGTTCTACTCCAAGGTATGCTGGCATGCATGCTGGCTTGCGGTGTAGGCAAGTTTATCTGAAAAACTGTGTTTAACGTAATGTTTAAGCATTAATTTATCATAGAATTGTAGAAGGCTTTAGGCAAAATTAGTTCCGAAGACTATACTGTTTCTTTTCTGTAGCAGCTATTTCTTCATTTTCAGTCGTTAGCACACTCGGCCGTTATAAATGTTTTTCTTATGTTTCAAATTTTACTGAATAATATTGGAATAGAAGAATAATATCTTAAAATAATTAATGATACGGTTCACTCGTCAAAACACATTTAATAAAATTAAAAAACAAAAAGCTTATTTAATTTATATTAATACAATTAAATAAACTGCATAAATAAAAATTGGGTTTTAAGAATAAGTATATAAGGTTATGTCTCAAATTTTTAGCTAACTAGATAGCATACAGATAAAATGGTTTAAAACAGTCATATGATAAGGTAACAACCAAATTAAACTGTCATCTTAAGAACTTATCTTGTGAAATATTCTTTCAAGGCATGATGTACAAATTGCTTTCCAATCAAAATTATCAAGTTTATGTTTGAAACATTTCGAAGCGAATACTTAGGTGGTATATAGGTTTGTTTTGACTTTCCGTTGGCTTCTCTGCATTGACAACCATCTAACGTGTTTCATAGTGCCAAAAAATGAAATAAGGTCGGTGATTCACACCTGCCTTACATTAACGTTAAACACACCTTAGAGTACAATGACCGTTCTTTACTCTATTAGAAACTTACATCTTTTCTATGGAAAGTAAAGGACATTTGCAAGGGTTGTCGACCCTTTACACACAGTTAAGGCCAATCAATGCACACCCGCCGGCCCCTCAACACCTCTCTACCATCGTACACTCGAAAATATACACGGAATGCGGTTGTCTGGCTTGTTGGGAAATATAACACATACACTTAATCCGATCTTTATTTATTTAAAAACTACCAACATTAAAATTATTTTAATATTTTCTACCTTCTTTATTGTCATTCTAAGCTTCCATCATTTTAAAAAATATTTTTGTCTCAGGAACCAAAAGAGATTTTGGATACTTATTTTTTAATGTATGATGTATTACGTTTACGTGACTTTATCCCAGATTATTTAACTTTTTCATGAAACTACTTAATTAAATTCGTTAGGGAATATTTTGAAACAAATGAAATATAATGAAATATCTTCCAAATAAGGTGTCGTTAGGGATGAGGAATTTTGTTATTAGTAATCTTCCTCTCTTCTTTATTTCAGTTATCCTGTTCACAGAAATATAAATCGATTTAAAAAATGAACTTAATTTGATACACGGCGTTCCAAAATGCATTTTCGTACCTTCGGGAGTTTAAGGAACATATGCGTATTATAAATCCAAAAAAGATATTTTCAGAAAAGGATCCCCTTGGCTGTGAGGGCCATAATTTGGTATTTCAGTTCAGTATTTCTAAGCATGGTAGCAAGAAGACTTTCAAGAAAATCTTCAATAGGAAACTACCTTCAATAGAAAATGATTTAATATTTTTATTTTCCCAAAATGGCTCAAGAAATTTATGTTAAAATGACATATATTCAATACGATTTATATATAGATAATACAATGAGAATTTTTAATTTTATGAGAACAACCAGTGAAGCCACATTCTGAATGTATTTAATTAATTTTGTATATCTGATAAATCACAAAGTCTAGCTAAAAGCTTACTATTCAGAAATATGAGTTATTTGTAATGCAAAATTTATTACAAATGACTCTTTTTGTTGCGACACAATTTTCCATATATTCGTCGGTTTGAATTGTTTTGTCATTTTTTGTTCAAGTGCTGTCACGGTTCAGTTGTTTCTGACGTCATCATGGACATGTCCTGTAATACAAAAATATAACTATCGTTTCACTTAGGTGCAGATATAGTTCAGTACATAGAAATTGAAGATTTCGGAAGAGATATAAAAAGCTAACGGTTAGATAAAGTTGGGTACGTTACAGTTTATTTTAGAAATACAATACATTCTGGCTCTTCTGTTAACAGTCTTTGGCAAGTTTCTTAAAGAGTAAACAGCCATAAAAGAAGAGAAAAGAACTACCGCAACTGTTGATTTTGTGAAACTGATATTTCAATTGCTTTATTATCCCATTCTTTATATAATTCTATACACTATAATAATCTTGGATATATTGATATGAAACAACTTTCAAAAGCTAATTTTGTGGATTCTAAACTTCTTTTTAATGCGAATACGCATGGAAACCTTTTACTTTGAATAAAAGGACTGATTCAGCAACTTGACAATGCAATCCATCTCTGTCAACTGGCAGAAAGGTGGTGTTAAAGATAAACAGCTGTCAAGTGACTTTGCGGTAAAAAAGATGGCCTAATGGTATTAAAATTTATCACCCTATTACATAGATTTGCAATAAAATTTGTGTGTATTTAAGAATACCCTTAAAACTATCCCAAATTATCCTTTGCACTTAACATATTTCGAAATATTTGTTTTTCTCAAAAAATACGCTAACGATTCTGACTAAAACATTTTATGTATTTTCATGGCAAATGAAATGTAAATATTAATTTTCTGAAAATAGCCTCTGTACTCATTCTCATTCTGGAATATATTTGCATACGTAACCGCTAAATCCTAAAGGACAAAAAAGTCTTACTACACAAGTAAGTGAGATATTTAAATGTTCACATGTTGAACCAGAGGGCAAACAACATATTATGTAACTGAAGCTTAAGTTTCAATATAATTTTAACATAAAAACTAGTGTGTTAATTTTTGAAACACTTTACCAAATTTTAGCTGTGAGCACCCTTAAAGGTAATTTTTATGCGTTAACCTGACGAGCATTTGTTGAACTTGTCTTATCGGATTCAAGCAATCTGGTGAATCACAATTTTCACAGTTAAAACTTACAAATAACAAGTTAAACATAAACATAACGCGAGAAGCTGTCACTAATATTGATAATTGCAGATATGAACAGCAGACAGTCGCAAGAAAAGGCAAAACAAATTGCAAAGTGACCAGCGACAGTGCAGACGATATTGAGGTAGATGTTATGCACAAGCTACCTGGTTAAAAAAATAGAAAGATTTACCACTAGTATTTTTTATAGATATCCCCGAGACTTTTGGCATGTGGCCTTAAACGGAAGACCAGTTAGTGACGAAAGATTCTCAGCTGATGAGAATTGCCTGTTGTGTTAATTTTGATGCAGACATAAACTTAAAGGTTTGGATCGGGCAGGTCTCTAAGTGCATGTTTAATTCCATGCTCATATTCAATGATTCGTTGTAAAATTCTTGAATTTTTTGAGAACATGCTCTAACGCAATTTGTCTTAAAGTAATTTTATGGAGTTCACAATTTTATAGGTATTGATTGTATTTGTTTTGTATTTTCCAATACTCATACTTTTCTCGAATGCGATGTTGCATATTTTGGTTATACAAAGAGAAACATTTGACTATAACTTGTACCTACAAGGAGATACGTAATGAAAATATTCTTACAAATATTTATCTCCAATGACATGAACTACATGGAATAATAGAATTGGTAGAGTGAGTGCAACAAATCAGATTTTCAAACTTCCTGAAAGAATGCTCCTTAATTGACAGCTCTAGCCAGACGGTTTTTGTTTATTAACGTCTTTCAAGTTAATGACATATAGGTTGATGAGTGAAATTGTATTCAAATGAGCACAGGATCCATAAAGTTTAGAGCTATGTGACATTCATTTTTCAGAATAAGGGAAAATCCCGGAAAACTCTTATCTAGATAAATCACACTGACCGAGATTCGAACTTCTTACCTCTTGAACGTTAGTTAGACACGCTACTACCTACGCTACAGAGGCGAGATACAACAGGAAACTGGACAGTTGTTTCAAAATTTGTTGCATATTTTAAGTAATATAGATAAAATTATTTAAATTTAGACAAATAAACTATAAAATAATATTACTTGAAGAGTATCTGGAGCTTAAACATATTGCTGGGAAGTCCTTCATCTAAGTAAAACATGCCTTAAAATATTTTATACATTATTTTCGAATATATTTTGCAAGCAGCATTTTAATTCCAAATTTAATATTTTAAAATCTGCCGCAATAATTAGCAGTAAGATGTAAAAAGGTGTAAATTACAAAGCAGATTTATTTGTTTAAGATGGAATTCTAAAATTTATTTTTCGACACTGACATGATGATCCACACAGCCAAAATGACACATACGAAGAAAACACAAATAATTGACATAACAAATAATATCCTATTCTTCATTAAACTTTGTTATACACAGGTAACATTCAGAGCATTAAATAACACAAAGTGAACAGTTAAACACTTTTGGGAAGCACAGATCACTTCACATGTCGGCTTCAACCAGCAGCACTTCTTCCTCGTAAAGTAGGCGATGATCCTGTGGATTTTCTGCCCTTGTAGTTCACGCAGAGACTCGCTTCCACTGAAAGTGACAATCACAAAGCCGGAGGGGGTGGGGCAGTATGATTTACACCCCTGCCCACGTAACATCCCCACTTGGCAACGAGATGCGCATCCACCACATCCTGCCGGAAGGTCCTCTATCCTTTGTGTTAGTCACAGAAAACACCATCGTAATTATCAGATCACGTAATACTGCTTCAGTAACTCTATTAAATTCCTAAGTATGGCTTATTTTTGAGGAGTGACGAAATGCAATAAGTCCACTCATGGGCGAAAATTGTTTTAAAGCAGATTTCTAGAAAATCAGGTAGAAATATTCAACTGTACTTTATTACGACTGTTGAAATGATAGTAGTAGTAGTAGTAGTAGTAGTAGTAGTAGTAGTAGTAATAATAATAATAATAATAATAATAATAATAATAATAATAATAATAATAATAATAATAATAATAATAATAATAATAATAATAATAATAATAATAATAATAATAATAATAATAATAATAATAATAATAATAATAATAATAATAATAATAATAATAATAATAATAATAATAATAATAATAATAATAATAATAATAATAATAATAATAATAATAATAATAATAATAATAATAATAATAATAATAATAATAATAATAATAATAATAATAATAATAATAATAATAATAATAATAATAATAATAATAATAATAATAATAATAATAATAATAATAAACGCTCCAACTCTTCGCAACAGTGTTTTTTAACCGATCTTTGTCCTTGTCAATATACTATTATATGCGACACAACATATCAGCTGTTTCTTCTACAGTAAAATTTGTATATGTGAAACTTATTGATTTTTTAAATGTCAGTCCTTATTTTAAAACGTAGAAGCAGGTTTCACATACATTAAATGTTAATACTTCATTTTACTGTCCTGATCTGAAATATCTTTTAGAGTACTGTATTTGTTGTGTTTATTTACGTTATTTCTATAGAATAGCAAGTGCCAATTTATTTCGATAGTATATAAGTTTCATTGTAAATATAGATGCGAATATACACGTGGGAGATTGTGTAAATAATCAGGTGGTGCAGAGTTATTAGACAAATTTATTAAAGTTAGCCAAGTATATTAGTTCTATTGTCTGAGAACATTTAATACGAAGAAGAATAGGTATATTATTTTACATTATTATTTTTAATTCATTTGTTATAATGAGATTCCCCGAATAAAAATTTATTTTTAGGAAAATATCTGTATGTATGGTATGTGTGTTTGAGCAGCATAACTGTAAACGAAAAGTTAGATACCAAACTTGGTATTACCTTTAGCGTGCACTAGGAATACTACAGAAGATACAAAATCCTCCATATCAAACAATAACTTACATGGAAATCTATTTTGAACATTTTTATTATTTTCACAAATTGCTCTAAGAATTTTGATTAGAAATGTTTAAAATATGTTCATAACAAATAGAATGAATATCTAGACCCCTTTTTGAAAGAGGCTTTGAATAACCTTATATATCTTATAATAACCTTAGGGCTAACCATTTCCGAAGAAATCATTATCGTTTTGAGTGTTCAGATTTATAGTTCCAAAGTCATTAAAAGCTTTTCATTTCTTGCCTATTCAAGCATAATGCAATTTCAAAGCCCTCACATAGTGACCATCTGCGTAAACATCTATTACTTAAAGTCTACTATGTTCCCACAGTGCCTACAAGAAAATGCGTTCATATGAACAGGATCAAAGAGGACGCGTTTGTAATAATAGTTTGTACAAATTACAGTAAAAAGGTGCATATGACTTAAACTTATCAGACTTTATTTTAAAATTGAGTTTATTTATTTAATATTTTTTGTTTGTAAATTTATGTCCTCCAGCATTAAGTCAATTCGGACCGTGAATGAAATGGGTGAAATAATGCTCAAATGTGTCCAGCGTCCATGGAGCTTAGAGCTACCTGACATTCGTCCTTAAGGATGAGGGAAACCCCCGGAAAAAACCTTATCCAGGTAGCTCACCCTGACCGAGATTCGAACTCGGGACCTCTTGAACGTGAGGCATACACGCTACCATCTATGCTATCGAGGCGGGCACAATTGAGTTTAGAATCTATTACTAAAATATATGCAAACTTCAACATCAGGAGAAATCTGCACATCGAAAGACAGCGACATCTCAATAACTGCCTGTTTGTTCGGTAGATGTTTCAGCCCTGATGTCTACTTCGATATTTACTTCCCTACGTTTACTTCCAGTTGGATATGAAGTTATAATTATTAGCATTTCTGACTAGAATATCAAAATATATGCAACATTTCAAATAGAATATCAGTGCTTACCTCACTTGTATTATTCGTCACTGTCAACGCACTACAATTCCAAAACGGTTATTCATTTTCTTTAGTTTCACTTTAAACCAACAGAGAGCACTGCATGTATACCTATTATGAAAAGCCTGCAACATAGATATAAAACTCCAGGTGTCTATAGCATTCAAGAAAATAATTTTACAATTATCTCAAGGAAAATGAAGCGGAAAACTCTAAGCAAAATATTTAATGTCTGTGAGTGTTTGTTTACTTCAAATTTCGATTTAAGAATGCAACGAGAGTGACTTGACATTAATATTCCATTTGAATATGTTAATTCTGGTGGTTCTTGCGATACGAAGGTAGCTTAATTCATTTTATTTTCGTTGTGTTTGGTTAAGTTCCAAAGGATACCCAAGTAAATATCTTCAACCCCCAAAAAGGACAATTGCACTCGAAACATCATTATTCTGCAAAGAAAGGGAATTAAAGAAACATTTCAAACAAATTGAACACAAGGGTAAAACTTTAAACCTTTATTCTTCAGAAAAACATTCAAGATCTGTTACAATAATAGTTTACATTTAAATCCTACGGTCCTGCGGTACCTTGCGTTATCTTTTTAATATTTGTACAACAGTTTCCTTTGAAAGTAACAAAAATAATGCTAAAAATGTTGAACTATTTCCTATCTTGTTTGCATAAATTTTGATGTTCGTTTTAATTGAAAACATATGCTGAGTGTTACATGATACTTCATTTGTTCCTCAGAAACAAAATGGGGTCAAATATATAACATTTTCGAGTTTCTTTCTGAATATTGCCCACTTTAATTATTACATTCGCAAGATATTGCTGATTAAATAAGCTTCAAAAACACTTTTAGGATTATTAAGTAGTGATACATATTATTAATTTTTTAGTTAGATGGGTTTAACTTTTATAATTCCTTAATTGTATAGAAAGTTATATAAGCTTCACTTAGGATATCATTCAATAATTGCCTGATAAATTGTTCACCGCTATTGTCACGTGAGCGCAACAGTAACGCCAAAGTAGATGAAATAAGACATTTAGTGAGCCCGGTATCTCAGTGAGACTCATCTGAGATCCGCAGTTGAGAGGAATTAAGATTAAAATGTTTATTATACACTGGAATTTTCGAAGGTTTCCCCAGTGCAAAGTTTGATGTAAATGTGCTTTCCGTTTTCTAAGCAGTTAATTGCACAAGACAAAATTAACAGTGCATAGTAAACTACAGCAGAAAAGATAATGGTATTTAAAGCAAATCTAAGGCGATATACGAGCCATATACTAAATGCTTGTCCAATAAAGTGTCGTGATAGGGACACAGAGCGGAAGTAAACAATTGAAAAACAAGGTCACGTGGGTAAATAAGGGGTGTTGACACACTAGCAGCACAGGTTGATGTGTCGTGGCACAGGGGACTCACGTTTGGTCCGATGTGTTGGTAGTATGCTTGTCCAGAAATGCCCTGGAATATCTACTGCTGCCACCTTCCTCGCCCATCCCGTAGATCCCCGCCACAGCGGCCATGCTTCTCTTTTGGGCCTGCAGCTTGGACGACGACAATACACACAACTCACAACAATAACAACTATAGTGGACGGACTGGCATCATCACGTGACAACGACGACGATAACAACACTATGCCCGCGCCAGGACCCCTGCGCAGCGGAGTCTACGGCGCGGGGCCCCATCTTCAGTCTACCGGTGTGAGATTCAAACTAAAACAGTGTGCCTAGTCCGGCCCGCTCCTTCACCTGCTGCGCATGCGCGGGTCGCCCTCGCTGCGGCACACAGGCCAGGGCGCGCGCCAGGCTTCGCTTTTGTTGTGGTCACTCGTTTAATTATCGACATGTGTTAGTTACCTTCAAACTACACCTAACTTTTACTAATGAGCAAAAACATACTAACAAGAAATTACAGGTTTGGATTTCTGCATTACTAACATCCTCTACACGTTTATTTAACAAATTCCATTAAAATTGTATTTATTTTACAGTACGAGTTCCATTTATTTTACAAAACACGTTCATATGTAGAGCGGTAGTTCAAAATTTTAAGATGCTGGCCGTTATGTGATGACTTTGAAGTATATTTCATTTATCTGACCAGGAGAAAAGAACGAATAACGACTTCCCGTTTGAGGAAAGCATAAAGATTCAAAACTTTGAAGCAATAACAAGAAATATATCTATAAAATGTTTATTGATAAACACTTTTTGTTTCATTGTATTCTACTTTCTGTGTACAGTAAATATTTACTCTCTCACGGTTTACCATTGATGGAAAAGTCATCCAGAATGCACAGAACTTGTGAGCCCCCTTCTGGAAGTTCAACATATTTCATTTGTAAGTTTTTTTTAAGTCACTTCCCCCAACGTTAAGTCATATTGGATGATGAATTAAATGATGTTCAAATGAGCCCAGGAAAATTAATCTTTCAGGATAAACGGAAGCCCCGGAAAAGCCTTATGCAGATAATTCATCCTGACCGAATTCGAACTCGGTACTTCTTGAACGTGAGGCGGACATGCTACCAGCTACGATACAAAGGAGAGCGTCCGTTTGTGATGACAGCACCTTAAATGAATTACATTTAAATTACAATGTTAGCCTTTTTTGAAAAAAAAAAAAAGCTTCTAAATATTTTCCAAGTAAATATGTATTTTGGAAAGTAGAATTTTCTTTAAAATCATTATGATAGATTCTAAAAATGAGTATGATCATCTTAAACATAAAGTTTGATATTTATTGTACTGTTTTGGGGTTATTTTCTTCACAGAAGGACATGTTTGTCTAAAATATACATTTTATATACAGGGCGTCACGTCAAGTAAATGAGAAGAGTATATACGTATCTCTCACTGGAGTCGTTAATGATTCAATTGAGAGGCATCAGCGCGGATAACGACTTGAGAAATGAGCAACACTTAACAGATTTTTATTTAAGGGTTGAACTGTTTTTGCTCGCAGCACCTGAATTACGGCGCCTGTCTGTCTCTACTTGTAGAGCCGACTGCACCGCCTCTGGTGGCATTGGCAGTGCATAAATCATAAACTATCAGACACCTTTGGCCGTATCATCCCCTTCCCGATAAATATCATCATAAACACTGCCCCACTATCGACTTTAATGCCCTGCTTGGATAGGCAGCTGACATTAAACTTTGTAACGCATTTATTTATTCAACATTACCGTCTTCTGAGTTTAATGCAGTACTTGTCTATCACGTGCATTAGGTAATCCTAAAGTTTTGTATAGGGATCTCGTCGAAGATACACGTGTTGAAACTACCTGGATGAAAACACGTGTATGTAACACAAAAACGAATGTGGATTCAATACTGTGACTTTGCTGGGTTCATAAAATTAAAAGTCTTGTTGGAAGAGATATAGAATACTCTCTATTTCAGTAAAAAGACGCTTTATGCTCCCTTACAACTATAAAAAGACGTGCCATACACACAAGGTCGTCTGCCACACGTAAACGAAAGAAACCACTGCGGTACACTCACAAATGTCTACACAGCTGCACATTCAATTAACAATTGCAACTCGCAACTGACTGTTCTCACACCTTGCCGCGTATTTATACCTATGCCATTGTTTCTCGTAAGCTTCCGACGTTTCAAGGCCTTTCACGATGGCAAGAGAAGGAAAGAATTATCAAACATCACTCTGTCTCTTTCTCTCCCCGCTGCTGTCTCTCACTCGGCAAGCGCCCAGTGTTCTTCGGCACCAATCAACAATGCTATCAGCGACAATATTGAACAATGGTAAAGAAACTACCAGTTGCCTAAAAAAGTTCCAAACTTTTTATTTTGTCAAAATATGGTTCCAATAATTTTGTTCAAAACACTATATATTCAAGATATTTTCATGACAAATAATATTTATATCTTGTATTTTCTAAGAACAGCCTCTGAAATCCTTGTGAATGACTTTTGCGTAACTGGGAAAGGTAAGAGATATACAAAATTTACATCACAAAATAGTTATATCCCACTAAAGCACACAACTTATGCGAAATAGTTTTTATGAAGTTAACTATTTCCGAGATACTCCTTTTATAGGTATGAATTTCCCAACACTTATTTTCTCAAGCGGGAAGTGTTCTTGATTTTTAACCTTGACCGTGGAATGAAATTTCAAAGCCATCACATACCCACCAGTATTTAGGCCTTCTGTATTTTTTTACTCTCTATGTGTCTACAATAAAGCCAGTTTTATAGCTATTTACCCTATATTTTAAGAATACGTTGTTTAAATTTGGTAGAAAAAGTACTTTTAGTATAACATATCAGGTGTTACTTTTCAATAAAGAAACCCGTTTAAGTAGACGCTTTTCTGCTCTCTGATTTATGTCTGTCCTTTCCGCACATTTAAATTATGTAAGTAGATAAATGCTACAATGTTCAACGATAAACGGACGGGTGTTAAATTCCTATCCAGAAACAGTTTACTTGCTGTGGTTTCTGAAATGTGAAGGAGAATATACATAGTACGGATAAAAAGCTTAGTAAATCAGTAAACAAGATTTAAATACTCAAGTAAAGAGTATGGGAAATGGAAAATAGGTTAAGACTACTGTGTACGACGTGCCTGCGGACCTCTACAGAGAGCCCGCCTCGGTAGGGTGTTGGTAGCATGTGTGGCTCGCGTTCAAGAGGTCCCGAGCTCGAACCTTGGTCAGGGTGAGTTACCTGTAAGGTTTTTCTGGGGTTTTCCCTTATCCTGAAAGACGAATGTCGGGTAACTCTAAGCTCTATGGACTCTGAGCTCATTTGAGCATCATTTCAACCCTTCCATTAATCGTACGATACGACTTAATGTTGGAGGACGTAAATTACTACAACAACAACGCACATAGAGGTGATTGTTACGATCTAAGTTGCTTCTACGCTTCTCCACTCTTGGATACATGGTGTGGGTCGAGTGACGTTGAAACTCTTGCGTTACTTCGCGATTCTCCGAAGAAGCATCTCACAATGTATAACTTCTGAATCTTGTATGGAATCAAAAAGCCTGCACTGGAGGAAAACGTGATACATATTCATTTAAAACATCTAATTATTACAAAAATATAACACACGCGTGGCAACCTAACTTTTCGTTGTTGCTGGTTTCACTGCATCAGCATCTCTTTCATTTCTAACTTCTCTTCCTTTATTATAAGTAAAACTAGTACAGTGAATAAACAAATGAATGCAGATGACAATAGAAAACACTTATTAATTTGAATTTACAAAAATTACATTTTCATAAAATGGGAAATCTTTATTTTATCTCCTGGTCATGCAGAGAGAGTGGACTTTCAAAACCATCCCACAAATGTTCATCTCATTAAAAATGAAGTAGAATAAGCGATTGCAAAGCCCACCTCTGTAGCGTAGATGGTAGCGTATGTGTCTTACATTCAGGAGGTCCCGAGTTCGAATCTCGGTCAAGATGATAAAGTATTTTCCAGTGTTTTCCCTTATCCTGAAACATAAATGTCTGGTAACCCAAAAGTCTATGGACCCTGGACTCGTTTCAGCATCATTTCATTCATCGTACCATAGAACTTAGCGTTGCAGGACGTTGTTTTTAAGAGTGCTTCAATGTTTGCACACGAGTGAACTAAATCCACCACACCTTTTTTCTCACGAGTGGTTATGACACTAAATAAAATTCCTGGGAAGCAGACCAAGGCACTTTTGGCTTCACATCCACAGAACTATTTATTTTTGGTGTAAATATCTATTTAATTCCCATGCGCGTCACCTTTTTGTTAATATATTTACGTTCAGACCAGGAGCAGGTGCTCCTATGTATCTCAGTTTAAACTTGACTTCTAACGAAAATGCAGAGAATGGGCTCCTCAGTGAAAAAGCTTACTTCTTTAGTGTTAGATAAATAAATAAAATATAGCCCGTCTCGGTAACGTAGTGGTAGCATGTCTGTCTCACGTTCAAGAGGTCCCGAGTTCGAATCTCAGTCATGGTGAGTTACCTGGATAACTTTGCTTCAGAGGTGTTCCCTTATCCTGAAAGACGAATATCGGGTAACTCTAAGCTCTATGGTCCCTGGGCTCATTTAAGCATCATTTCAACCATTCCATTCATCGTCCGATATGACTTAAGGTTGGATGAGTAAATTACAAAAAATAAGCAAATAAAATAAATTAAAATATAAAACATAACTTTACACTCAAGAGTATTTAATATTCCTAGCAGAATCTCACTATTCTTTCAATCATCTTCTGTACATGCAGGTAACATTACAAAAATGAGATCAATTTAAGTATGAACAAGCGAATATGACCAACGTGATATAAAAACAAAGTTTTCTGCCAAGTATTACGTTGGACACATTTACATTTACTGATAAGTGGCTTATCTGCCATTAGCATATTAGACTTCTGTGTGAGTACCCTTGGTGCTCCTGAATATCTGCTACCAATGATAGTGGCACCGATCCATAGATAAGGATCATAAAAGTGTTCAAACTGAACTTATAGTGACTTACTTCAGGACCTGTGATATGCGAGACTGCATCTTAATATGGTAAACAAAACTGAATTAGGAGGCACTACCTTGTTCAACATTAGTGCACACAGGCAATTATGAAAGCAACTAGAATATGTAGTTGTTCACACAAATTTAAGTTGTTGCTTGCATGCCTCATTGTCCTGGGTAAATAGCTCAAACTGCACACTAGTGAAACATATTAAAACACTTAAAGTCGAGTTACTGAAAGTAAATTTAAACAGGACCTGTGTAATTAAAGTTTCAGGAAAACTTCCCTTTACAGTTGAGAGCCACTATAACTTTATGGGAAATGGGACCGTGCCAAAGAGGAAGCTGTGCCAAAATGTAAGGTACTCTTCCTTATCATGTTAGATTTATTTTCTGTACATCTCTTCCAGTAAACAGTTAATACCGGAATGATTGGCAGCTTTCATAATGGTACAAATTGTAACCAATATTTTATACGTATTGTAACGAAAATAAGATACGAGACGAAGATCGCAAAAATTGCTAGCCCAATACTAAATTACAAATATACAGTTTCACACCTATCTTTAATATTTCTTTATGTCTCTTTAGCACGCACCAACCTGCACTGCCAGCAATCTCTCTGACTTACAGATAAACCTCCCACGCGGAGCTACACGCCGATTCTGAAGGCAACAACTCCGATATTCGCTCGTCAACTGCTTCACTGCACTTTTCCGATTCCTCACCATGGAGCTTGAAATGTGTAGTACTCTCGCAGATCGATGCACCTCTCTGCACACTCTGACAACTCACATGACTCAACTGACCGACTCGGTGACTCGTGAACTACTTCACTGTGCCGACTCCTCACCACGGAGCTGCATTCGCCCACTCAGTTCAATTGAAAGACAATCGAGACGTTGATGATACTCGATCGCTTTGCGAAGAGTGGTGAGACGTACTTAATTCCAGAAAAAAACATCTAACGATGCTTATGAAAATGATAGGAACAGCTTTGAAGATGGAGGAACGAAAAATGCATTAATATGATTAATGAAATTTGAAATCGTCAACTCATGCGAGACTGGCAATTTCAGGTTTTCTTATAGGCACACTGGAGAAAAATATGTTGTGGTGGTGATGACGTCTTTGTTGTCTTGCTGCCACTGTGATAACGTCATTTAATTTTCTGGCACCGGAGCTAGAAAGAGGATCATATTCCACGTTTATGCTGTCATAATAAGCTGATTTAATTTTACAATTTTATTGTTACAGTTATATAAAAATTAAGTAGTAAGAAAAATATTTCAATAATTACGATTTCTACAGTTAATATTCAGAATCAGTTTAATTTTACATCTTGAGCAACCGAAAACTTGCTTCAAATAACTAGTTCCTAAGCCACAAATACGTATATCAAACAACTGTTGTTTGCTTTCATCTCAACCCACGCATACCTGAAGGATCTCGTACCACTGTAGCAGACGGCAGCAGTAATCAGAGACGGAGATATGAGACGGAGTGTCAGACATTATCGCAATAAACACAAAAATGAAGAGAACACGATCTAACATCAGGAATCACCGCACTAAACAGGTAGCAAGGTGAGGCAGCCGAGGTGATGAAAATCTTTCTAACATGTGGCAGCTGCTATTAAACCTGTACAAACGTGGAGATTCTCTCCAGAATGCAATATGCAGCCACTTCCGATTCTATCTTTCGCTATTCTCAGAATTTACGAGGAGTGATAAAAAAGGACTTTTTTAATTTTGCGGGCTTTATACACCCCATTTTCAAAACTTGTTTCTTATTTTCTCGGTACATACCTACATATTCAGCTGGTTTTAATGTTTCGCTAATGCTGACAGTCGAAAACTTATACGTTTTTTCTGTGCTCGGCAATTTAAAAAAAAACTGCAAATAATTATGTTTGTAAAATAGAATGAAGTACAGCACGATGTCAATGGTGCTTTTGGTGAATCTACTATATGCAAGACAGGAGTTTTCGAGTGGTAGAAACTTATCTAAGAAAATCGAGAACACGACGACTGCTTTAGATGCCCTAGCACATCAGTTACTGAAAATATGGAGGGAGTAAAGAAAATTGTTCGAGAGTATTGTCGAGCTACCATCAGAAAGGTTTGACTACAAATTATGGCAAAAACAAATTGTAGAATCTGCATCACGACAATGCTGCCACTCAAACTTTAGGTATGTTCGCGATTTTCTCTCAAAAATCAATACTGTTATGTCGGACATGGCCCTCTGTGACTTCTTTCTATTTCCGAGACTGAAAGGACGTCATTTAGCCAACATTGATGAAATAAAAACTGAATCACTGAACACCATAACGTGTTCCAGAAGTGCTTCCAAGAAAGAATGCAGAAAGTACTGGCAAAGTGTACTGTATTAGGTTATTACTTTGAAGTTTAAGTACTAAAAAAATCGGGTTATTTTTATTACACCTGTTTCATTTGCCACAGGTACATCATAGCAGCAGAAGAATATTACTGGTATTATTTCAAAACGGAAGTATTTCCAGTTAGTTTATCTAAAATAAACTATTACAAAATAAAGTTAATTTTAAGTACGATATTTTAAAGACCAATTGCTGTAAGTGAGGAAAAGTCCCGAAGATACTGACGGGCTAGGAGTTCCAGCAGCACGCGAAGGGAAACGTCTTTTCTCTCTATCAACCCTTGCTATCAAGCTGTGTACCCCTAGGGGGTGCGAGGAGAGTTAGAGAACCCTTTGCTTTTGTATTCTGATTGGTAGCGACACGACAACAGCACCTGACAGGTATCGAAGCACTGATTCAACGGTGGCTAGCTTTCCAATGGAATTTATCTGAAAATAAACTTGCAAGCATTCATTCGGTTAGCAGGGTGAATGCCATGAGCCATTCCTGAACGCAGCTGCGTCACAGTCTACTGCCCTGGTCCATTATCCAACATACTGTCGAGGTCTCAGCTGTAATTGTACACTGCATATTTGGAGATGAAATTGCGCTTTGTAATTTTACAACTGGATGTAGTGGCAAAATAAACTCATTTAAAAAGTAATGCTACGCTCACTAACGTAGAAAATAGCTTTGGCTACCTAAAGGTGAATTCCATCTGTTTATATTTAAAGTGTGTAAACATGACTATTGACCTGTAAAAACCACGAAAAAACATGGCACCCCATAAATACGACCCACCCACGTTTTCTCAACTTTCAGTAATTAACTCTGATACCATAATTAAGGGGTGCGATGAGTAAAGAATCGTAATGGATTTCAAAGGCATATTGTATCTTTGTTACAACACGTGCAGGTGAACTGGGTTGAATAGTTTTAACAAAACAAAAAAAAAAAAAAAAAAAAAAAAAAAAAAAAAGATTCTTTGCAGGAATTTTCAGTGGATGATATTTGACTCCGTTTGAAAAGGTATAGTTCGAACCCTTAATATGGCCGAGACGAATAATCACAATAGACAAAATAGTCACAAAAGAAGTTTTGGTGTGAATAAAGAGGCTTCGAGAGGTGTAAGTCACACGCAGCTGTAGTGAGAAAGACAGACCGTGGCTGGCGGCCCATTATGACACTCATCTGGTTCTGTCTTGGGCGAATGCAGACCAGAAGCGATGAGAGAAGATATCTGTCGGTTCATACGTGAATAACGAATTAAGTGATATCGCGTAATAAGCATTCCACATAAGGTCACTCTGAACAGTGATATATTGGTAACGTTTGGTCGGCAACTTCAAGTTTGATGTAATGATAAAAAGAAGCAGTCATTAAACCATTCTGATACTTGCATTCCAGTGTCATTAGAACCATCCTTACTCCCATACATATCCACGAATACCCTTTGACGGAACTCTTTGCTCTACTCGAGAATAAGGCCACACTGCTTCAAAATTTACAACGTAAAAATAAAGTGCATCAATATTGACAATACTTGATCGGCAACGAGCATCAACTCTCACACAATATCTGACTTATTTTAAATTTACCTTCATTGAGAATATATGCCAATTTGTCATATCTCTTAGACAAAGAAGAGCAATAAAATTCAATCTAAGTTCTCAATTATATTTAATATTTTACTCCTGTCTTGTATGTGGTTCAAATTGCTGGAGCATGGAGCGTCCGGGATGGATCACACGCAATTAAATCTCGAATATAATACTGGTAGCCATTCAGCATCGTGAAGAAGTCTAGAAGTTGCGATATTCAGTGATTCTTGCTAAGAATTTGAAATTATCCCTGGGGGATGGGTGATGCAGACTACATTACCTATTCGTATGGTTGGATGATAGGACTGCCACAACAACAACAACAACAACAACAACAACAACAATAATAATAATAATAATAATAATAATAATAATAATAATAATAATAATAATAATAATAATAATAATAATAATAATAATAATAATAATAATAATAATAATAATAATAATAATAATAATAATAATAATAATAATAATAATAATAGTAATAATAATAATAATAATAATAATAATAATAATAATAATAATAATAATAATAATAATAATAATAATAATAATAATAATAATAATAATAATAATAATAATAATAATAATAATAATAATAATAATAATAATAATAATAATAATAATAATAATAATAATAATAATAATAATAATAATAATAATAATAATAATAATAATAATAATAATAATAATAATAATAATAATAATAATAATAATAATAATAATAATAATAATAATAATAATAATAATAATAATAATAATAATAATAATAATAATAATAATAATAATAATAATAATAATAATAATAATAATAATAATAATAATAATAATAATAATAATAATAATAATAATAATAATAATAATAATAATAATAATAATAATAATAATAATAATAATAATAATAATAATAATAATAATAATAATAATAATAATAATAATAATAATAATAATAATAATAATAATAATAATAATAATAATAATAATAATAATAATAATAATAATAATAATAATAATAATAATAATAATAATAATAATAATAATAATAATAATAATAATAATAATAATAATAATAATAATAATAATAATAAATAGAGAAAGAACTACGTATTTTAAATAGTTATGGCTGTGTATTTCCAGAATTTCGTCACCTCCCTAGCATTTGTTTCTTTGCCTACATTTCAAGCCTCAAATAAGTTATTGTATTATAAACAAATGCTTTGCGACCGTCATTTGTTTCTCGTATGGATAACCAACTAAAATGGCGGCTTTGTACAAATGCTTTGGTACCAAATAACACAAATAGAAACATAAAGAATATTTGGAACACACTTGCTTAACATTGCTACATTTGCCGCTCTTTCGCGGGTGCAATTAAATATTTCTGACTCAGAATGTAAATTTCCTCATAGTTTCACGATTATATTCAATCACAAGCTTGTTGCTAAGAAACTTTTAAAATAAATATTGCCATATAGTACATCGACTTCACATGTTGGTACGTCAACGTTTTCCTAAGAGGCTCTGGTTTAGTTCTCAGCGGCTGTAAGAACAGGTAACAAATGACTGTTTATGATTTTATATTACATGTGTTTAGAGAGCTTTTAATAGTAAATGGAAGAATTACCGTTTGTAAGTATAGTTTATGCAAGAATATAGTCGTTCACGTGGGTAAAATACAATTTATTTCTCTTTCCTTTCCTGTTCATGCAAAGAAACCAACCTGCATGAAGCCCATTTTGTATTCTAATTATATACACAACAAAAGCGTAAGTGTGAGTAGAAGATATATGTATTTTAATAAAAAGAGGTAGAATGACACTTTTCAATAATAGTATTACTAATATGTCAAGATATCTAAGATATGATCTATAATTTCTAATTTATGAAATAATTGCCTAAAATTAAGTTTTAGATCACACATTTTGATATTTACATTGTACATTCCTTAAATATTTCAAGCTCGCCATTTTCTGCGCAGAAGGAAATGTTACAGAGAAATATTTAAAATCACTATCTTCAATAGTTCTTCTGAAACACGTTATAATTCAACAATCCAGGATTATTGTTTTGCGAATTTTTAAATAATGTAAAAATGAGGAACTGTGCTTTAAAATGAAATCAACATATTAGGTAAAAATCCGGTTCAACATAGATAGTGCTTATCTTAAATAATTAAATTCGTAATTTGGATTAATTTTCTGAAGCAGAAATCCGATTTTAAGATTTGAATATAAGCTTTGTGTGGTTGATCTATGCAGAGGAATTAATTATTGAATATTACCATTAAGCTGTATCTATATTAATCAAATGCCAATTTTTCTCTCCAAAACACAGAAAATGTATCCCTGAATTTTCATTGATAACAAATAAAATTATTTTAACTAAATTTTGTCCTTCAATTGTTTTATATTTGTTTGTTGTTAAGAAAAAACACTAATAATTAAATCGGTAGGCAGGAAAAAGAACTAAATCAATTTTCACTTCTTTATTTTTTGCGCGTTCAATTTAATTTGACGAAATACATATCTCTGTATTGAAGGAAACTATGCCTAATGACAGTTTCGCAGAGAAAAATGAGTTTCTGTGCGTTCATCAAGAGAGAAAGGAACTATTTCAGAGACTTAATTCGTTTCTCCTCATTTCTGTTTATGTGAACCGGAAGCGATGCGCTCCTGTTGCATCAAGAATGTGCTTCGACAGTGGCTGGCATATTACGTCATGTAATCATTCTTGTTTCTCTGCATTTATTGACACTGCAACTCTCTAGTCAGAAAGCTTGTTGTTGTGAAGAAATCATGTCACCGAAAACAAACGGAAACGAGGAGCAGCACAAAAGGAAACTAATAAAACAGGCAATAGTTCATTGCATACCCTATTTGAACTATCAGGGCAATCCTATACCTGGGAAATAAATCGGAGTTGATTACAAGTAAATAAATAAGTCAATAAATATTGCAGCATGAAATGTGTAGTGTATTACTTTTATATTTTACAGAGAGCGTTATTACTGATGCTAATGTAATTCAGTACATGTTCAGGTGTTGATGGAATGTTTTCATCGCATTAATGATACACAGCGCTTGAAAATGCTGTCAGATTTTCTTAACAGAGAAGATAAAAATGCTCAAGATATAAATCTACAAGACCTAACTGTTGTTAAAGAGATGAAACAAAGGTAACCAAGGAAACAGCAAGACGAACCTGCAGGTAACAAGAGACAACGTCCTTTGGATTATTTTGTTGTAGAGCGTGGACGTTTGGGCATTTTCAAGCAGGCATTTCTCAATCTTCATGCAGAATCACAGAAGCGAGTGCTTCGCATATCAAATCTTCTTATTAAAGGACAAATTCCAAAGGATAAACAAGGTGAGAATGAGTGCAGCACCAAAACTACATAAAACATACTGAATGCAAAGCATGACCATATTCATTCGTTGCTTCTTAGAGAAACCCACAATGCTGACAAGAAATAAAATACTTGGACACGTTTATATAGCAAAGGTATGGATAATCTTTTGGACATAAATATTCTGAGTTCAATGTTAATTATAAGTTTTACAGAAAGTACTTATTTGAAATTGCTAATTTTGCTTTTGGCCATCCATAAATTGGTGTTTGCAGCAAATGTGAGGAATTAGCAAATTTATGTTGATTTAAACAAGCGCAGGAGTAAGAGATTGTATAATGCCTTAAAACAAGTGGAACAAAATAAAGATGATCATGCTGCTGGATTGGCATTTGACTTTATGCAGAATTTGGCTTTACCAAACATCCCTGTACAAGAAATATTTTATCTCAGTTATTGGTATACAGTTTTTGCATTTATAATATCAAATCCATGAATTGTATCTATATCATCAACGGGAGGGAAAGAAGGGGCCTAATGAAAAATTCTTATTTTTATAGATCATATCAGGACTACTCTGCCAGAAAATATTACAGAGCTACAATTTATTGTTTTCTGATGGAGCACCCGAGCAAAACAAAAATCAAACCGTAATCCGAATGTGTCCAGCATTGACACACCTGGAGAAAAATTAGTAAGAACATTGATAGATTTCCATCGAGGGGTCATTCACTCCTTCCATGTGATCGAGTGTTTGGTGTACTTAAAAGAAAAATCTCAAAATGTGAAGAGTTTATACTCCCATGTGGAGCTGATAGCTAATAGCACTACAGGAATAACTGTGACTGTGGTGCAGACAGAAAGCATTTTAAATTTTGACAAGTGGTGGCTACAATTTAACAAAAAGAATGTGATTTATATTGAAATAGGAAGTAAGGATTTTCCAAGAAATAAGAAAGAATCATTTGCAATTTCCCAGTATAGGACATTTATTTACGAGACTGCTAAACATGGAATAATAAGAACACGTCCATTTATTCTGACACACGTTCTGACACACACAAACACACACACACACACACACACACACACACACACAAACACACACACATCCTGTTTTTTGAAAACTTGTTCAAATTTTCTCATAGACCTGGAGCCAGCTTACCCCCAACTCAAAATGTCCATTCATAAAAAGAAAATGGAGGACATGCAAAAGGTGGTGAAAAATTTACATGGAGAAGATGCACAAAATTTTTATGAAGATCTATTGCAATGGTTAGTGATCTCATAAAACATTCTTTACGTACAGTTGAATGAATTAGTTAACCGTAATTTACGAATTACTTCTCTAAAATGTTTAAAAGCATTATAAATATTAATGTGCTTTTTCAATTTGTGTTGTTTTATGTAGTAGTAATATCGTAGCTGTTATTGCAGATGCTCTACATCGATACTGTCATAAACATTATATTTTAAGTAAACACATTAATCAGGGGTAAACCAATCATCGAGTGGATGAAAGAACTAAGTCAAAATTTTTCAAAATCATTTTTTGCAATAACTACTAAGAATTAGGTGGGTGCATTTATATATGTTTAGTGGACTGCAATAAAGAATACGATACAACTTCAAAAAGAACTTTCTCAAAATAAGTTAATCGGATTAAGTCTTTGTCTCTCCTGAAAAGTTAACAAAAATGACAGTTGCTTTCTCCACCGACCGATTCAATTGAATTGACGTCCACTGATTGATCGCATTTTGTTTGCTCGTTTGTTGTAGAGAAGAGAAAACAGAAGAAAATGCGAGTGAAAAATAAGTGAATGTGCTTCGAGTATGGCCTTTCAGGTGGAATACATACAGGAGTACCCAGAAAGACAGTTACCTGGTTCAGGAATATTCTTACTAATTCACAGACGCTATTTTGAATTTTGGGATACCAAGAGAAGAACGAAGCATTGACCGTGAAAATACATTGCAAAGCTGTTTACGTCAAACTATCTATCATCATGGTTGGAGTTTTCAATCCATGACCTCGGTATGTTGCTCTAAGACCACAGTTCCTTGGGGTGAATATATAAACTACTTGGAAAACGCTTTTGTGACACGAGAAACCTTTGAGGTACACGAATAACAAATCTTTTGAGATAGATATGAGCCAGTCAGAGGAAGCGACGAACAGGTCCCTGTCGGAGGAAATGAGCATTTTCCATTAGATGCACTTTCTTAATGATACCCCCACTACTTGTCTCTTGTGTCCTATGTCGCAAAACTTTGACTCCCCCGCCCCCCCCCCCCCAGTTTGACACGCGCGCCATCGCTGAAGCGGTTTAAAGGCATTAAGAGAGTGATTAATTGTACGCTTTCAGAAACAGAGGAGATAATAAACATCAGAAGCACAGCAAGACAACCAGGATGATAAGAGTTGGTTTAACCACTACTCCAAAATAAATTGCTTCTTTCCCTAATATGTATTGACAGTACGTGTTGTACTAGTCCAACAAATTCGATACCGAGTTTTATAGAAAAACAGGTTCTGAGACTACCTAAAAAAATTCTATGTGCAGCATAACCAAAAAATAAAAAGCTACAGTAAAACAGTTTCAAAAACAGGTTTAGTATTTACATTTTCAGTATCTTTCAAGAATTATGACATGAAACTTTCAAAAATACCGCCAATCCAAACCAATCTTTACATGGAGGGGTTTTATAAAACCTTTATCCCCTCCAAAATGTACATATGTTATAATTTTGGTTAAATTACCAATTTTTAAATGAAATATTTTTATTGATATGAAGTTAACCATTTATTTGTTTTTTGGTTAGCACTTTAAAACCTAGACTTTTATCAAATGAGAAGAAATTTCAAACTTATCCCAATTCCACCTACTCTTAAAGGATTCGATTATCACTTAATCTACTGCATTTCCATTGTACCTACCAGAAATATAAGTTAGGTAAAAGAATAAGCATTTGTAAAATAGTAGCTTAAGAGTGAGTAGGGAAAGCCTTTTGGATGCATACAGACTCTAAATATCTTAATTTATGGATTAATCTTAATTTATGAACATGAGTCAGTTGGAGAATTTAATGTCATATCGGCACGTTGGCCATAGTAGCTCAAGGTTTAGAGCGGCTGGACGGCAACCAGAAGATCCGTGGTTCAAATCCCGCTATGGCATTGAATTTTTCAGTCTGACTCTATCTTTCCATACTTAAGCCTACACACGGTCAGTGTGAAAGAACAATTAATTTCCATTAATTGACCTAATAGTGGTTAACTATAAAACCCGGGCCTTAAAGTACTTACAGTATAGTAAGTTGTCATTAAGGTAGCTGTCTCATGTACTTATGAGAAATTATAGTGGTTTACCGGGAAAAACACGAGTCAGTTGGAGAATTTAATGTCATGTCGGCACGTTGGCCATAGTAGCTCAAGGGTTAGAGCGGCTGGACTGCAACCAGAACTTCCGTGGTTCAAATCCATACTTTAGCCTACACACGGCCAGTGTGAAAGAACAATTAATTTTCATTAATTGACCTAATAGTGATTAACTATAAAGCCCGGGAAGGTAGTTGTCTCATGTGTTTATGAGAACTCCTAAGTGGTTTACCGGGGAAAACATGAGTCAGTTGGAGAATTTAATGTCATGTCGGCACATTGGCCTTAGTAACTCAAGGGTTAGATCGGCTGGACGACAACCAGAAGATCCGTGGTTCAAATTCCGGCTATGGCATTGAATTTTTCAGTCTGACTCTATCTTTCCATACTTTAGCCTACACACGGCCATGTGAAAGAACAATTAATTTCCATTAATTAAGTGGTTAACTATAAAGCCCGAGCCTTAAAGTACTTACATGTTGTAAGTCGCCATTAAGGTAGTTGTCTCATGTGTTTATGAGAACTCCTAAGTGGTTTACCGGAAAAACACGAGTCACTAGTAGAATTTAGTGTCATTTCGGCACGTTGGCCATAGTAGCTCAAGGGTTAGAGCGGCTTGACGACAACAAGAAGATCCGTGGTTCAAATTCCGGCTATGGCTTTGAATTTTTCAGTCTGACTCTATTTTTCCATATCTTAATTTATTTCTGCCAAAGTAATTCAGTATTGTTAAACTGCAATAATAATGCTTTGACAGTTTCCGATATATTCCTTGTTATTTTTTCGAATTTTCCTAAATTTTCTCTGATGGGAAATTATTATTGACCTTTTTTCTTACTTGGTCACACAGTGAGGTGGGAATTTCAAAGCTATCACATAGCGTCAGCTCTTAAAATATTTTACTAGCTTATTTTATTCCCCTGTACCCCTTGTACCTATAAAATAGGTAGAGTAAACTTTCGCAAGATTTGCGAAAGCTATGTGAATGTAGAATATAATTTTTTTCAGAGCTCTTTACGGAACAGGAGAGTTGACAAGGGAATAAAACAAGCTAGCACCAGAATTGCTCTGGTGTTTCGAGGTAAAGAGGAATTAGCACACAAAACGCAGTTATGACTAACATTTCTCTTTTGTGTGAATCTGTGGGTTAAGTAGCAAGAAAGAGGACTCGAGAAACAAAGGAAATTGCTGATATGACATTTTTAAGTGCAGTAAAAGTTTGTCCGAGAGGCGAAGGGAACAAACGAACGTTAGTTCAAGATGCTTGCAGACGGAACAGATCCGGATTGAAATGGTAATTGCGTCTTTACAAACTACTTTAATGAAGAAAGAAGCTGCATTTGAATTCACGATACAGAAAGAACATCCGTGCCACGATCGAGTGAACAATATTCACTTGCTGGATGAACAAGCAGAACCCCTAGGGGATATGCAGTCCTTGCTGGGGTTGCCTAGTAACTAGAACACCGTAGAATAACCTTCACGGAGAAAAGTGTGCATAAAACCTACTTAGTTGTACTCAAGCACCATGACTACCACCTGAATTGTTGTACTTCTTAGGGCAATAGGCGCTGTGATTCTAAGAAATCAATTTGTGCGCTTTTCAATCCTGTTCCCTTCAGGCGATAAGACAGTGACTTGACTGGCAATACATAGTAATTTTAATAGTGCATTATTTAACATAATATACTTAACATGAACTGCTAATGTATGGAATTTTCCTTACATATGTCTAATTTCTGCAGGTTTGTTCATCAAGTTCTGAGTTTTACCACTACGGAGCGGTATGGGCGGACTTTATTCCGTTTGATGCCATGTATATCGCCAACAGAGGTAATTGTGGGTTTATCCATTATTACTCAGGTGTATATTTGTGGCTTCTACTGGCGCACACGTTCCAGTGTAAACATGTTTCTTTAATGTTTGTTCATATCTCTAATACATGCACCAACTTGCGCTGCTTAAGATTCTTCAGATGCACACATAACGTTTCCCTTTACACTCCCCTCTTTATGGACTCCGATATTCAATGGCGAATAATCCCCTGAATTGCACACGCTCCTGTTGTTTCATCACTAAGGAGCTAAAAACCGACGTATTAACCTGAACTCACGACGTCCCTCCTCTGGACTGTGAACTCGACTGCTCTGCAAGGTTCCGCACCTTCCGGTCGCGGAGAGAATGTTTTGAAAGTAGAATGTTGTCAATTTCGGAGTTCAAACGTCCTTCTTCTTCTTCACTTCAGGGACTGGGCATTTCTGCCTGTTCCATCACCACATTCTACTAGTTATTCCCATCTTTTTCTAGGGCGTCCGACATCTCTTCTTCCACGAGGATTGTATCTTATTAAAATCGGTACCCTTTCTTCGTCCATTCTATTCATATGTTCTTTTCACTTCTGTATATTTTCTTTTATTTTGTTCTGTAATTTATATATACCTAGTTCCTCTCTAATAGTTTCAATTCTTATTAAATCTCGTCTAGTACATTACTTAATTCTTCTTAAGAAGCTCACTTCTGCTTCCTCTATCTTAATTTTATCTCTTCCTTTTACTATCCAGGACTCACTTCCATACATGAGCACTGGAGCTGCCATCGTTTTATAAAATTTTAGCTTTGTTTCTTTCCTTATTTTATTTTTCAATGTTTTTGCTATAGTACAATTCAGAAAAAATCTCTCACGGTAACAATACAACACTGATGATGACAGTTAGTGACTGTCCTTGAAAGTCGTGAGTTTTGCTTCTCGGCAAACAACAAAAATGGTGGAATGGTTTGACTCACACTTAATTTCTGCAAGTCAGGCACACGCAGTTGCCGGAACCCCTTCATTCTGAAATACTGTTGTAAACAGTAAGAGATAAAAATTCTTAATACACAAAAAATTGTAGTACGCATTAAACACATAATTTATGTCAAACGCGTTTTTATGTAGTTATCTCTTTATCTTTGTCTCGTTTGAATGTTCTAGTAATTATACTTAACTGAATAAGAAGTGTTTATTTGTTTTGTTCTCCTGATGAATACAACGGCATAAGTCTATCATTTAGGGAACAGGTCTTAAAACAGTCAACTATCGCGTAAAGGCTACTATACAGTCTTATTCCCATTATCTCTCTTGATTAACATCAAGTGCATAAAATATTAAGCATGTAAACATACGACTAATTAGAGGAGGTCACATAGGCGCGGCACATTATATTTTTTTAATTGTTAGTGGTGAATAATTTGGTCGATATGCTTAATTAAGTATTAAGTGGTGACTTGGTTTTTACTACGATATCGCAATAAATGAACGTTAATTTTCAATTGAAAAGCTTTGCAGAGCACCTGACAAGGTGAAAGAACATGTTGCTACACGCCGGCTTCCTGCCAAAACCCTACTAGCGCAGTTCTAAGCCGCTTTACTGGAGGATGACGTGTGGGTAGAGAAATGAAATTAACAGAAAAAGCTATTTATTTGTTGACTTCACCTAATCCTGTTTTATAAAGTCCTTGCCGCAGCTCAGAGCAACTCTACCTGAAAATATAAAAAAGTTAAATTCCCCACTTGAGAGCATTCCTTTTCATATTCATCGGCCACTTCCGTGTGTAACGTGCACTCTGTGTACTTAGCAACATGGTCATTCAATATTTAGCGGCAACAATGTATGTGGCGCTACCACCGGTAAGTGGTGCACGCTGAGAACAGTGCAAAAGAAGAACATATGTATGTTGAGCACATTCTTATTTATAGGATATTTTAATCGAATTTAATTGGTCGACTGTTATTACAGTACCGTAAAACGTTTAATACATACGAGCAAAGATGCTTCAGTCAACTTCAGATTGAAACTAAAGCTCAAAGTTCGCTTCAAACTGATTAATTTATCACTTTAATCGTTAGCGCAGTGCTAATCTCTTTTACACAATTAAACCTATTCGACACGCCCTTTAGGTGCTGCTAGTAATCTCTCTGATGTATACAGAGGTTTCACTTCTTACACGGAGCTACAAGCCCGTTCTGAACACAATAACTCGTTTATTCGCTCGTTAAGTGCTTCACGGTTCCATTGCTCTTCAGCTCTTCAAAACAAAGCTAGGAATGTAGCACACTTCTCTGCAGTACACAACTGACGGACTGTTTCACTGCGTCGACTCCTCACCACGGAAGCATACTCGTCAACTGCCACTCAAAGATTAAAACACAATCTCTAAACACTACTGCTCCCTACGATCCTCGCATTGTTTTATATGTCATACAGGACAACAGGAAAGTTCTAGCAATTGAACATTCCCGAAATACAGTCTGAAACGGTGTTTTGTGTAGCGACAGCACGATTCGATTCTAGCTTTGTGACGTGGTTATTCGGACCAGAGGCTGTTCCTATCCCGTCAGCCAATAAACAACATGGCAGAGCGATTTTCCTACTCCGGGTCAATATTTACGCGGATAATAAGTTTTGTACTAGATTGAACAGTGATGAAACAACGGGAAGAGTTGCAAGCAATTTGGGAAAAAGGCAGGGTTGTAAGCGCCGTCCCATATTATTTAATCCTGGAAGAACTGGATAAGGATAACATATCTACCTGTAATACACAACAGAGAAATACCAGAAGTACTTTTTGCAGATGACTTAGTGGTAGGTTCAATTTCAACATGAGGTTTGGCGAGAGTTCTTCAGATATTACAGGAAGTGGGACCTGAGAATTAATTTTGAGAAGTTAAAGATAATGAGATTTAAAAGGGAGCATAAAATGAATAAAGAGGAAAAGTGGTATATGGAAGGTAAGGAGCTGCAAATTGTAAGGAAATTTGATTATTTGGGAGTAAGACTTAGTAGTAATGGGAGATACAATGACCATAAAATTAGTGCCTTAGCTAGGGAATAGTAGAAATGAATACCATGATGTCATGCCTTCAAAAAATACCCGAAATGCAAATTTGTTGGCAGGAAAAAGAGTATAAAACACTTGTTGAAGTAAAAATGGTCAATGGATCAGAGATTTGGGAGGGAACGAAGGATGGATCACTGTTGACAGAATACATAGATGGCTTTTAAACAGGTTTTGGTTTTACCTACCTCATTACCAAACGCTGCTGCAATGATGGAGATGGGAAGAGTGGGTTGTAAGGGGATGATAGTAGAAAGGTTGATGAAATACTGATATAAAATATGCACTAGATGAGCATAATATTTTGAAAAAAAAAAATGTTTAGCGATGCGGGAGAAATTTTGTGCTGGGACGAATTGGTTTCAGGGTATAAGAAGAATATTACAGGAAATTGGAACGAGTAAGGTATGGGAAGAGAGGAAGAAGTTAGAGGTTCCTGAGTTGAAGTAAGAAATAGAGTAGGAGATATAAGAAAACAATAATTATTTCATGGTCTTAGTGGTAAGAAAAGTTTAGTATTTTATAGTAAACTAAAGCGGAATAGGGACAGAGAGAAATACGTGGATGTATGCAATAGGCCAGAAAGAGAAGGTTGGATTTGGACTAGATCAAGCGTATATAGGTTAAGAGCAAATATCATAGAAAGGGACTGAACTTAGATAAATATCCTTTATATGGAGGAGCAGACAATGATTTATATTTAATAGTAGAATGTGAAGAAACAAAGCTGTGGAGAAAACATTTTTACTAAAAGATCAGAGAATATTAATATATAAGTTCAATAAATTAGGATAATGAAGCTACAAAAGGAAGAGGATATAAAAATGCTAGGGGAATTTGTGGAAAGAGCAAGGGAAAAATTGTGAAGAAAAATAAAGAATGAATTAAATTAAGGTCCACCATGCATAAATAACCGATGTTAACATGTATGGCGGACTAAGGGATAAAATGGCAACTCATATAATTTGTAAGTAAATAAAATTGCAAATATATTTTTGTATAAATGGTTTGGAAATAAATAAAAATGCCCCTGGTTCTTCCATAGCAGAATAGTGATAGCGGCAACGTAAAAACATCGTGATGAGTATAGGCCGCAGAGGTAAGAAAGGTGTTCAGATCATAATCCGCAAGTGATGATGTGCATGTGAATGTTGTTGCTGTTAGACCTGTACTGAATTAGGAAAGGAAGCAGGGGCTGCTCCTATTACTTTTTTATAATGAGAAGTAAAAGTTTATTTGAAATTGTCACGGTGACAGCGAATGCCTACCGTAAAGTCATTGAGTGAGATAGTCTTCTCAGTACACCACCTTTGTTATTTGCCGCCAAGATGAGGAATAATGAAATAGCCGTCGCCTGACGCCACGAGCCAAAATTACGCGCCTCTTTTGTTGTAGCGCTCTGAGGTTTCCAATTTTCGATTTCGGCGAATCTAGAAAAATTAACTTCGATAATGTTTCATTTAGCCGATTCCAGCGACTTCAGTTTCCAGAAAATTTCTTCGGTGGCCCATGGGCTATAAAAGAGATCGTAGGTGTCAACCTGAGTTAGTTACGAGTGAGTAGAGGGCGTCGGTTTGTATATTATAAATTTATTGCTGATATGAAACTTTATGAAATCTTATAATCCATAGTTTACGTCTTCAAAAATTCTATACTTATCTATTAAACACATTCTTGACACTGTTTCGAGGTTCTGAAATTAAATTTTTTATCATATTTGAGCTCAGTTTTTAATATTAACGCATACATTTTATGGCGTGTATTCAAAATACAGTTGGAGAAATTTTTCTTAACTTTTCTTTTATATGTTGGACATATTTTTCATACTCGGGTGTGTATCTACAAATGTTAATGAAATTTCATACCTGGTGCTTTAAAGGTAATGAAAATAATTTATTAATTTGCAACGATTACTTTCTTATCCATGAAAACGTTTAAACTCTAAAATTATTCATCGAATGCAATACACGATACGTGCTGATAGGTACGTTGAAATTTCTTCCTTTTATTTTTAATTTTCTGACGATAAATCTTAATAGTATTACAACTACGTATTTTTTAAATTTACGTCCTCCCCAGTTAATTCAAGTCGGAGGAGGAACGAAATTATACTCAATTGAGCCCAGAATCCATAGAGCTTAGAGTTACCCAACCTTCATCTTTCAGGATAAGGGAAAAACACCCTATCCAGATAATTCAACCTGGCCAAGATTGGAATTCGTGACCTTTCGATTGCGAGGGAGGCACGCTACATCTCGCTGCAGATGCAAGCAATTACGAAATTGTATAATTATTATCTCTTGCTCTCTTTCTTACGTAAGTATTTGAGACTTCTTCCCAGCTGCCATGAACATAATATTTTACGTTATTTATGTAGCTATACCAGAAATTTATTTGCGTATTGTTTATATTCAAATAAATTATTTATAATTTTTATGCTTTTCCCTAAAGTTTCTGTTACTTAATTCCTGGTGTATGTTTTTATGACTATATTTACCAAGCACGATGGTCCACTTAGTCCTGTAGAAGTTCTGGTTCGTCTCCTGTGGCAGACATTCGTGAACTATGACGTGTTGGAGACTTCCTACGCAACTGGAACACTGGGTTTACTGGTAAGTTATTGTTGAAGTTAGCTTGAAGTTTCATAGAGCTGCTGTATTGGCTAAGTGATTGCCTTTATGAGATGCAGGCAGTGCCAGTAACAGGAAGAGAGATAATATCCGCTACGATCAACGGGGAAGGCAATGATTCTCTTGCAACTGACTGCCAAGGAAATTAACTGTGCCCTCTATAGGCGCGTCGTGTAGCTAATAGCGAGCTTTATTACTTGATCGCTGACGCACAAGTGATCTATAATGAAAATATGCTACAATTATAGCATGTACTTCTAATATAAACTATAGAAAACGTACTTTATATACGTTTTCTTATTTTATTTTAACTAAAACGCATATTGCTCCCTCTGACTTTTGTTTTCTTCGTCGTTTTCCCTGGTCGACAATCCAATCCTATATCTTCATTTACTTTCCTTTCAATATTTCAAGTGTGAGGATGAGCTGGACACACACATACACACACACACACACACACACACACACACACACACACACACACACACACACACACACACACACACACACATATTCTGGGCAGCCCCAGTAGTGTCATCAGAGACAAGAACTATTAAGAAATGTTGAAAGATACACTTTTACACTTTATGCCTTCCTTCAGTGCGGTGGTAGCCGAAACAGGTCTCCCACAGTTCGAGAGTATCCTTGTGTATTATTTTCTTCGCGTGTCTTTGATAATTACTTAAGTCAATTTAGTGATTCCTTTAAAAAGGGTAAACTGTGTAAGCAGGACAGATTACTTTGACTTGCACATAAAATAATGGATAAGTACTTTAGGTAAAGATTCTAATGGCACAAATTGAGTACAAAAGCGTAGTTTATTTCACCAGCCGGAGTGCACTTCACAGTCTAGAACAGAGAATTCGTGAGTATTGCAGTTTGTTCCAGCTACGTAGTATGCAGTTAGTATGAGTCTGAGATGAGAATTAACCAATGAATATCGGATGTTTTGTGTCAGTCAGCGAGCAGAGCGTTGTAAAAGGGAATCGTTGTATATACGTCGAATAAATTACATTCAGCGCAAGTTTATACTGCAACAGACAAATAAATGACAATTAAAGAGACGTGGTTTATAAATAAGTGTCTTCAAAGCACTGAGAAGGAAACCTAAGCAGTGCAGAGAAAATGATGACGTTTAAAATATGAATTGCTCAATTTGTGTCATTTATTTTATATAATCTTTCAGTTAAGGTATTTCCTAGAGTGGAACGCTTTTGGTGCTATCTACAATATATCCGAGGTTTGTTAAACTCTTCCCTCCTTTATAATTTTTAGAAGTATGTGCGTATTACTCTACGATTTCTAAAAGTATTAATTTCCAATTACCCGAAAGTTGAGTTACGAGATTTCTTGTCAACTGAGTTCATTGACAACTGCCTCATTAACATTGACTTATAAATAATTATTTTCCTCAAATTATAATTGACTTCTTATTCCTGGCAAAATTGCAGGAAACTTCTTTAGCCGTATTATTTCTTTATAAAGTTAACTAATACTGTAAGTCAATAATTGCGATATCATTACCTAAGAATTACTGCTCTCAACCTAAAATTTAATAGATTTTAGTACATACCACGTGATGTTTGCTAACCATCACATTTTCAGCCATTTCTTAGCATGTTTTTGTAGTACTTGCTTTCAAAGAATTCCAAAAGACATAGATGAACCAATAAATGGTGTGTTTTTTCGGCATACAATAAAGAATGGATTAGGAATACTCCATAGATGAGCTCCACTAGAATTGGTGTAAACAATTAGTCATATTTACGCTTAACAAATGTCAAAGATCCAAACTTCTGAAAGATTAAAGCACTTGGGCTCCAGTAAATATCTGTGACGACCAATTACAGTTGGCAGTCTCTGCTGCAGTGAAAAAAAAACACAGCGCACGCATTCTTGATGTATGTAGCAAGTGTCACTGCGGAAAACTTAACGAACTTTTAGAGAATCCGTTTCGTATAAATGATGTAAGAGGTTTCCAAAAACAGATTAGAGCACGCGAGTGTGGCGGGTGGTCTGTTCTCTGCATTGCAGATATTCTTTAAGCCTTGCCATAAAAATGTAGCTTCCTGGTGTAATTTTAGGAATGATGTACATCATAAGTTTGAGGTTATAGATTAACTTGCTAGTGATATTCTTCCAGATATGATTAGGACAGGCACAGCACAGCAAAGGTGAGCTGCCCTGGACGTTCCTATGATGTACTCTCGCGAGGCCGGACATCCAGGTTCGAAGAGAAGCTTTCTCGTGCCAGCTTTAACTAAGCACGCACCACACACCACCGGAATGTCACGGAATAAATATGCCCATATAAAATATTACACCATATTATTATCGACAGAAACTAATAATTTAAGGCAATTTACTGGCGAAGTTTCAAGTGCAGAACTGTCGTGACCTTCAGGAGTACTTTCAAGGTAAAACTGTTAGCGCTTTAATATTTTGAAATGCTGCCCTTTATGTAAATTAGTAAAATAATTTAAATTACACATTTTAAGAAATGATAAAATTTAAAGTGAGCTGAGTATTACTTTTAATAATACGTAAATACTTCTTATCAGTCACCATTATAGGTACCAGGTTAGACGAAGTGTTACTGACGTGACAGGAACCTTTTTGCCCTGCTACTATCAGTGTTTGTAAGTTACAAGACTGACTATACGGTACTTATCTATTGGTGTAAGATATTCAGGAAACGTATCTGAAAATCAAAACCATGACAAAGAGGCTCATATAATAATGGTTTAGAAGAAGCTGACAGTAATAATATAACTGAATTAAATTGTCTACTGATTCTTCGATTATCTTGTTGACAAACATTCTCATGAACTCACCGGCGCTTGAGAGGTCATTCGAGAGGAATAATTCGGACTTTTAGAGACCAAAAGATATGTGAAGCACTGACTGTGAAGAGAGAGTTATTCTACGAGGCGCATCCGTAAAATAAGGTCTCCAAAGTGCTGTAGCTGAGGAACGCTATTACGCGAGATCCGGCAATACTGGCGTGTATCTTGATTCCACCCCTTCAAATCCCCAATGAAGCCGTTGCAACCATTAGTCTTGGCTAGACAGCCGTTTGCGATGGAGCTTCCTATCACTTCCGCCGACAAGTGCGAGATCCGTTTTTTGAGTGCCAAGGGCACTAGCCCCAATGAAATTCATCGTCAGCTATGCGAAGTCTATGGGCCACACTGTATGGACGTCAAAATTGTGCGAAAGTGGGTCAGAGAGTTGAAAGACGGACGTACAGACGTCCATGACGAACAGCGTTCTGGTCAGCCTTCGGTTTCAGCCGAAACAATTGCAAAAGTGGAGTAAGAAATGCTTAAAGATCGGCGTGTGACAGTTCACGAGCTGTGCGAACTTATCCCTGAAATCGGTAAGACAACGATTGACAAGATTTGACCTTGCATTATCGCAAGGTGTGTGCGAGGTGGGTCCCCAAAATGCTCACCGAAGACCATAAACGGCAACGTGTTGAAGCGGCCCACTGATTCCTGGAGCGCTATGCAGAACAGGGCGAGGAATTGATGGATTCAATTGTCACTGGCGATGAAACTTGGATGCACTACAGAACACCAGAAACTAAAGAACGTCCTCGTCAGTGGCGGCATTCGAATTCGCCAAAGCCGCAAAAATTCAGATAGATATTTTCTGCCGGCAAAGTGATGGCCAGTGTATTCTGGGACAGAAAAGGTGCATTGTTGTGCGAGTTTATGCCTACCGGTACAACAATAAACGCCGCTAGCTACTGTGAGACTAAAAAACTTGCGAGGTACCATTCAAAACCGAAGGAGGGGAATGCTGAGGAAGAGAGTGGTTTTTCATCATGACAACGCACGTCCCCATACTGCAAATGCAACGGCTGATCTCCTGGCCCAGTTCGGATGGGACATCTTACTCATCCCCCCTACGTTTCAGACTTAGTAGCTCGTGATTATCATCTATTTCCTAAGTTGAAGTCACACCTGGGTGGAACACATTTCCACACCGACGGTGATTTGAAAAACGGAGATGAGCGCAACCTGCGCAAATTGGCGGGAGAGTACTATGACAAAGGTATACAGAAAGTGCTACAGCGCAAGCAAACGTGCATTGATCGCAATGGTGATTACGTTGAAATATATCTATAAGTTCCGCCTTTCCAACAATGTAACATTCACTGACAATAAACATGTTTTCTACATTAAATAAAATTGGAGACTTTATTTTATGGACACACTTCGTAACATGGACTCAAATTCATGCATTACTCTGTACTGAGTGGAGGTTCTGAATGAAAATCTTCTGTAACCTTATCACCTTTAGTGAATGCGAGGATTCAGTGCGGTGAACAAACGTATTTGAACTATATTCATGAATTTCTGATCTATCACGATGTTCACGATGAACCTGGGTTTACTCGGGAGGTATGTTTTATGTTCATAATTCTCATGACTGCAACTATGAAAATCGTCACGACAGGACAAGTATCAACAGGGACTCTGTCTATTCTTATGGGATGACATAAAACATGATCTTCTTATTGATTCCTATTTCTTTTCTCTACATCTGATGTATCTACAGTTGCAGAAATTGATTAACAATATGCGTCATTCAAATTTGTGTTTACACGATGATACCCTTGCTCATTTGGATGGTAATTGCAGAGATAGACCGGATCATTTCATGAGTATTTTCTGATTTGAAATATATATATATATATGTGTGTGTGTGTGTGTGTGTGTGTGTGTGTGTGTGTGTGTGTGTGTGTGTGTGTGTGTGTGTGTTGCGTGGAAACATTTAAAATATGTGTCAAACAGTACTGGTCTATGGGATGAAAAAATAAAATATTGTTTATATAAATATTTATTTTCTTTAACAAATATATAATAAAACATATTATTGCTTTAGTTTCTGAGAAACAAATACTAAATTAATGATTTAGTGTTGCTTTGATATTTATAGTTCATATTCTTCTAACAGTAATTGATAAAAACGAATTATTCCCTAGAAGATGTTTTACTTATAATTTTTATGTATCCATTATGAAGGTAGAATTAAATGGAATAAAAATTTCAGTATGTGGAACAGTGTACGTAAAATGTAGAGAAGCATAATGTGGAAAATACTGCTTTAAATTTCTGCACTTTTGTATAGGTGCAGTTAAAATGCCGTGTAAAACATTGCTAATTAAGGGTAATTTACAAATATTTAAGATTATGGAACGGTACGGCTCATGTCTCAAGTTTTACATACGCTTTCCGTAACAAATAATGCAAAATGTGCAAAACCAAAATCACAAGCCAAGTGACGCATTGTGTGTTATTGTCAGTGGGTGCTAAGTGAACCAACGTGCTAATGGCTGAAGTTGAGGAATGAACGTCTGCGATGGACAATTGAACAAAAGGGTCGAGTTAGGAAGGAAGTTTGTTGTCGGGTAAGAGATAACGGCATTACCGCCTGTCGCTTCCTGTCGTGAGGGGAGAAGAGAGATTCGTCTTACCGCCACCAGGGGGGCGGTTTATGTACTGTACATCCTGCTGCAGCCAGTGACTCACAGCTCGTGCATGACGTGAACAGCTTATGCACTATAGCTAATTGCTGTGTCAACCCATCGCTGAGATTCCATCCAAAAATCCTACACTGATATTTCAATTCAAATACAAGCTTCGGGGTCACAATTAACCCCCACGAACAAAACACTTCTAAAAATACTCATATATGTATACGTTAACTGCATAAGGTAAAAATAAAAATTTGTTTAAATGTAAACTTGGTATTTAAGTTAAGTAACCTTCAAAGTTGCTTGAAGAACATTTTCAAAAAATCTCCGATCTCAAACAATACCTACCTCTGCAGTGTAGATGTTAGTTTTTTTTGCCTCACGTTCAAGAGGTCCCACATTCAAATCTCTGCCAGACCTCAAATTGATAAAGTTATCTACTGTTATACAGAGGGTTTTCCCTTATCCCGAAAGGTAAACGTCTGGTAATTCTGGTCTATTAATTCTGGGCTTATGTGGATATTATTTAAGTTATTTCATTCATCGTCTGATATTACATAACGTAGAAGGGCGTCAATTAAAAACACATCTATAATATTCTTTATATTATTAATAATAGCTACGTTCTTTACTATCTGCATTGAAAAACGTACACCCAGACTTTTATGGAAATAGTCTGTGAGTTTCTCTTCATTCCTAAAGACAAATATATGATATTTATAACTACTAAACCTTAAGGATAAATTGAAAAGTTTGTACACAAAGATGCAGATCTCCTTAAAATATGAAATCTATTCCAAACAACTTTGTTTTACTGTAGCGCAAGCCACTTCCACCGTATTCATTTTTAAGGTTCAAATTATTCAATTTTTCTTTTTTTATAGTGAAGTTATTTCGATATTGTTGTGTGTTTATAGAAAGAATAAATACGAATTTTAAAGGTCCATATAAAGCATGCAGATTAACATTTGACTGTCGCAATTGTCTTGAAATTTACAATGCAGAACGTTTCTTTAAAGATTCGTCTAAAATAAATGAACTGGAAAAATATTTTTCTTTTTCAAACAAGGTGTAAAGGTATTTGAAAGAATGATGTAGAGGTGTGTAATGTTAGTAACGAGACAACATTGTTAAGCGTCCAGTGTGCAGGCATGCATTACTCTTTACCCAGCAGTCTGCGCCTGTACTATCCATACTGGCTGCCACGTAAAGGTGACGAAGAAGTTGCCGATGCACAAGGGGCTTGTTACCTCGGCACTGAGACGTATTGGATCTTTAACGAAAGCTTATATTCAGACCAGCGTTGCCCATTTGTTCTGTGTATTCCTTACTTGCAGTAAGTAAAGAGGGACTGTATTCCACACAGTAATTTTACAATGAGGTTTATCCGGAAATAATAGAATTTGAGATTTGTATGCTCAAAATAAATATTTATTCAAAAGTCCTGTGTACAGCACAAAAAGGGAGCGGACAAGAAGAAAATAGATTGGTTAAAAATTGTATTTACATTAAAAGTCTTCTGAAAATAAAGCGAAACGTTCAATACAATCCCATGCATTTTTTACTGGTAATACTTTCGTAATTTGTTATTTTTCTTTAAACTTCATCTAGTAAAACGTAAATGTAAGATATTTCTGTGACAAATAAACTATATAACTTAAATTATCTGAGTAAAAGCTACTGAGTATTATTTTATCTTAAATATTTACAAACCACAACAAGGCGTACTTCGATGCGTCATTTTGCCACACAGATGCACAAATAGATTTTCACTGAATTATCCTGTACACTATAGATTTCATACTACAGTTCAAGCCATTAGAACATTTGGAACATACCTAATGCTGAGAGTAATATTAATTTCAGCAAGCCGAAAACTTCCTGTAGCGAGTTTTGTTCATATCCTTATAGTTCACTGTAGATATTTTTGAAGAAGTGAAAAATACCGACAGTTGCTTCATATAAAACCCAGTTTGCCCGCCTCGGTAGCATAAATGGTAGCATGTCTGCCTCACGTTCAAGAGGTCCCAAGTTCGAATCTCGGACAAGGAAAGTTAACTGCACACGGATTTTTCCGGGGTTTTCCCTTATCCTGAAAGACGAATGTCGGGTAACTCAAAGCTCTATGGACTGGGCCCATTTGAGTATGACTTCACCCATTACATTCATCGTCCGATATTACTTAATGTTAAACAACGTAAATTACGAGGACTGTTCAACAAAGAATGCTCATAAATTCCTAGGGTCATCATTTTTCGCACTAAAATTCAATCTTCTTATATTCAGTTGGCTTAATGTGAAACAAACATGCCGTAGTAGTTTTACTGTTGGTACTCCTTGTTCCCGCCAGAGAACCTGGGAAGTTCAGACATGTTCAGTATCGCCTACCGCTGCAATGGTGGTAACATGCAGTTAAAGTTGATGTTAGAGGAAGACCCGGAGTTTATTTCAAACGTAATCACTGCTGACGAAACTTGGCTACATCATTTTGATTCTGAGAGCAAACAGCAAAGCTCAGTGTGGAAATATCCTTCATCACCAATCCCAAAAATCACAAGTTGTTGCTTCTACTGCGAAAGTTATGGTCATCTCATTCTTTGATATTTATGGGAGGATTTATCAGCATGTTGTACCTGCACACACATCAGAAACTGGACAATACTGTAGTGATGTCCTGAAAACATTGCAAGTCCATATCAGCCACAAAAGACCACATTTCCATGAACCAGACTGGATGCTGCACCACGATAATGCGTGGGCGCATATTGATAATGTTCTTGCTGAATATCTTGCGAAAATCAAAGTGAAGTGCATCCCGCACCCTCCCTATAGTCCAAAGTTAACCCCATGTGACAATTTAATATTCCACAACTTGAAGAAACGCCTTCGTGGGAGGCATTATTAATCATCAGAAGCAGTGGTGAAAGCTGCGGAGGCGATGCTGAAGGATCTCTCAAAAATGGGACAAATGCATCACGTTCAGGGGAGACCTTTTTGAGAAGGGCCATCAAAATTATGAGGATTAGAGAAGGTACGTTGTCAAAATGATTGTGATCATTCTTTATTGAACAGCCCCGTATATAAAAAAATCTAGTTTGTGAACTGGAGAGGGTTCGGAATTGAAATCTGGTTTATATGTTTAGAAGGGAGAAATCGCTAAACGTCCAAACTAAGAAACGAGTAAATTTTTCTATTGGAGGTTAAAATGCGAAATTTGTGCATCAGCAAATAACAGGATATCAGTTTTATGCCCGTTTTCCCCCACATTTCTTCTTCCTTTTGGCTTACAATTAAAATCGATTCTGTTTATTCTTCCATCGGACATTCTCAACAAATTATTCTTAATTTTTCTATACATTATTTACTATTTACTATTTCATATGGAATTGCAATTATAATTCTCCACTAATTTCTTTACTTCTGATGTGATTTAGAAATGTGTGCCTAGATATTTTTACTAACAAAATATATACTGCTTTTCTTATTCAACCGTTTTTTATTGTTTCCATTTGTTTTACTGTTTGTTTTCCGTAGTCTTACACATATACACTAAACACATAAACACCCATACCCAAAGCGGCACTCGAACTTGCGGCCCTCTAGGTGGCTGAAATATGGTTCTGAGAAATTTCATTTTGGTCGACTTTATTCTTCTGGTTTGAGACTTTGTGAATGCCTAGAATTTTCCTCCGTACAACAAATTCCTTAAAATAAATTTTTTAAAACCTCATTTACGTCTTTTATAAGAATTATTTAAATTATTTAGTCTTTTCCTTGGTGAAAATTTAATTTAATGATTTTTATTTATATTTTAGAATGGTTTTAGCACTTTTGGTTAAAATATGATTACATTTAGTATATTTGTGATTGTTTAATCTCCTGTATCAGGTTCCATGACCTTACACAATAAGAAACACTGGAGGTTCCGAAAGGCACCCTTACGGCTCGGTAATAATCGCGTGGTAAAGATTTTCTTTGCAGTTATCGGAGGTTTGAAAGCTTTGCAGTTTTTCGCCTTTTTCTAATATATCGCTTCATGGTCACCTGGCTGCAAGCAGTTCTGAAGAATGTTTACGGTCGAGAAAGTTCCAATTACCCGATGGTTGTCTGACCTAGTGATGTATCGCGGTGACTCCTTTCTATTCAATTGTGAGAGTCATTCATCACATAACACAAGAGATTGGCCGCTACACTAGTTATATTATACTATTGGCCTTCTATCCTTTTGTACGGCTTAACCTCCAGCTAAAAGTAACATTTTGTACTAAAGTTTTTGAGGATAAGTTGGGCAAACAAAACCTATTTACTTTTATGTACGTGGAATACATTTATTTTATGAAATAATTTTTATCCGAAGTAATTATTTTTGCATTTTAGTGTAGCTGTACAATTACGTAACTTTCTGGAAATTTAATATTCATTTTTAGTTCGAAATTGCGAGACAAAATTACTGACTTACTATGAGCTGTTTCATTTACTGCTGCTAGTGTTGATTCATCCTGTAGATTGAACTCTGGATTATCCGTTATATATTAAAGAACATAATTAGCTTTCGAGATTTTATCTCTATAACAGCAACATTAAGAATTTTAATTTAATAAGCAACTTTTTCAAGAAATTATTGCGAAGAACAGGTTTAGAAACTAAAAGCTGTAAACTAGGACTATGGATTCTTTCCTTAAATGTACAATCTTTCGCTTGGACATGCGATCTTTTCACCGTACGTCTTTATGGCTTCACAAGGGTTCGTCAGGGAAATTTCCTCTGTATACTCTGGCGAAAATACAATTTTAAGACAAGTTTAACCTACATTCAGAGTGTGTGGAAGAACAATAGACTGTATTCATATGCTGAATTCACTCGAGAGATAAACTTAACAAACACAAAAAATCATTATCGGAGAACTGAAAATATCCATTGGCAAGCTTGAAATGGGCTAGAGGATGAAGTGGGCAGATTGAACATATTGACAGCAGAACTATGAGCTATTATCTAGAATATGTATTATTAGGAACAAATTGTTTTAGTTTACTAAGGGATTACTGAAGTAGCTTGTGTGAAACATGGCATTGTATAGCACCAAATGTAGATCTTTCGACGAAGTGAGGAAAATTGTGAAAATATTTGTGACGTAGATGTGGGGATGACTAGAGTGTGAAACGGTCAGCTAAAATAGGGAACGGCAAGAGAAGCAAAACAACTTGCTTGAAAAAAGAGATTTTTAAGAGTTGTGTGGTGAATAGGAAAACATTTCGGTCAGAAGAAGATAAATAGTCGAGGACCAACGTGGATAAAAGGAAGCATGACACTGAGAAAGGTTTTAATGATAAACCTACTTTATAAAACGATTTTTATGTAGAGCTGTGAAGATAACTTCACTCAGTTTATATTTAGAGGCTATACTATTCTCCACATGAAATGTATAGCATTTATTATCACAGCAGGAAGAAATGGAGTAATTACTATACAAGGTACAGTCCGACATCTCATACTAGAGGGTGTTGTCTAGAAGCAAATGATAAGCTCAGAATGACAGGGAAAAGTTAAAAGAAAATCCTTGTAAACGAGAAATCATCACATTAAATGCCTTATGAAAACAAGAACCACGAAAAAAGTCACAGTGCAGACAAGACATCAGCAGAGTTATTACATCTGTGCAGGCTATCAGAAGTACCGAGTCACCAAGCGCCGGTCTGTATTGAATTAGTCTGACCTTCTTTTACGGTCTCCAATATTAAGTCATATTGGAAGTCGAATGAAATGTGTGAAATGATGCTCAAAGGAGCCCATGGTTCACAAAACGTAGAGCTACTTGACGTTCATTTTTCGGGATAAGGAAAAAAGCACCTTAGAGAATTAACTCATCCTGACCGAGATTCGATCTCGGGACCTCTAGCAGACACGCTATCAACTACGCTACAGAGGAGTCTGAACAGGAAGTAACATATCTTCGATGAGTAAACCTCAAAACATATTTCCGATACCAAGAAATGCTTTAACTGTGAGGAAGAAAAAAGTTTGTGTGTGTTAAAACGTGCAGTTTCATGTAATTCTCATGGAAACATAACGAGATAAAAATGTGATACATCGTTACTAGAGCTGAAGGTATTAATCCATTAAATGGTTGCGAACGTTTATGTACATAGAGCTTTCGAAATTATAAATGTTTGTACACACAGCTCCACGGTAAATTATGGGACTAATAAAATCTATTGTGAAATATTTGGTAGTAATTCACCTTAATTCCTGGCCTTATTATCTTTACTTCATACCTGATTGACGTCTTTGATAGAAAGTTGGTTTACTACAAGACTTTTATGATCATTACCAATACTAGATTCTATATTTCTACAGAGATCTCCCGACTGAGCGCCTAACACCACGGAATCATTTGCTTGTATTTAACGACCTTACACAAATAGTCCTGTTTGAGTATTCAGTTACACACTTGTACAAACACGATGTGGTATTGTCCACATTTACTGCACGTTTGCTAACATGGGAGATCGGTGTTCGAGACAAGACCAGATTAGTTATTCCACGGCTGTTTTCAAGACGTTCTTGCCTATCGACCCATGTTCCCGTCTATTTTAAAGCAGTTGTTTTCCCTGCCTCATGGTTATTCATGCTTTGCTTTCTGTTTCAACGTAATTTTTTATGCCTTAGGTTTGTTAAGTCTCGCGGAGTTAAAGTGTTTGTCTGCGCCTGCATAAATATTCTTAGTCTAATATCGGAAAGGATTATGGGCGTGGAGAAATGAAGAATCGCTACCTTTTTAGTTAAGTTCAAGAGTTATAAATAAGTTACTCTAATGGAAAAAGACGTTTGTCCTGCAAACATATCGACCAATGCTTCAAACATTAATATAAACTTTCAGACGAGTTACTGTAGCTTTACTTTTTTATATTTAAAATTGTATACAATCTTCATATTCTTGACGTAGAGTATTCCTCATTTCCGTCTGATCTCCAGATTTATATCAGAATTATAAAATAAAATCTCTTAACAATCCCTAATAAAATGAATGCATGTATTGCCTTTTATACAGAATACGCTTATTGGGTACAGGAATTACTGTTCATATGGCCCGGAAGGGTATCAATTTGGAAATAATTCAATTATAATGACCATAACCACACCGTGATAGTTTCATTGTTGGTGCTCCTGGTTAACGCCTGTGAGAACCAGGCAAGTTCAGACATGTTCAGTATTGCCTACCGCTGCAATGGAGGTAACATGCGAGGAACAATATGAGGCTTGGAACTTCTGCTTTCGTTTCAACAAATCTTCAGTTAAGACCTATACAATGTTATAGGAGGCCTATGAAGAGTCTTTTCTTTCCTACAGCACAGCTCGAAGGTAGTTTAAAATGTTTAAAGAGGAGAGACAATCAATTCAAAAGAAGGTGAACCCGGTGCTCCAGTTACTGCTCTTACGGAAGAAAACATCAACATTGCTGCTGCCATTGTGAGAGAGGATCGACGAATTACCTTAAGATCACTTTCTGAAATACTGAACTGAATCACTTTCTGAAATATTGGGTGCCACCCACATGTTGGTAATGGAAACATTACACATGAGACGTGTTTGTGCGCCATGGGTTCCAAGACTGTTGATTCCCGAACGATAGGACATTCGCATGGAGATCTGCATGCAGTTAAAGTTGATGTTAGAGGAAGATCCGGAGCTTCTTTCAAACGTAATCACTGCTAATGAAACTTGGCTACATCATTTTCATCCTGAGAGGACACACCAAAGCTCAGTGTGGTAATCTCCTTGATCACCAACCCCCCCCCCCCCCAAAAGCAAAAGTGTTTGCTTCTGCTGGGAAAGTTATGGCCATCTCATTCTTTGATATTCATGGAAAGGTTTATCAGCATGTTGCATCTGCGCACACATCAGAAACTGAACAATACTACAGGGATGTCCTGAAAACATTGCAAGTCCATATCAGACTCAAAAGACCACATTTTCGTGAAGCAGGCTGGATGCTGCACCACGATAATGCGCGGCCGCATATCGCCAATGTTGCTGAAAGTCTTGCAAAAATAAAAGTGAAGTGCATCCCTCACCATCCCTAGTCCGGATTTAACTCCACGTGACTTTCTCTATCCTCTAAGTTGAAGAAACGCCTTCGTGGGAGGCATTATATATCATCAGAAGCAGTGGTGAAGGCTAAGGAGACAATTTTTAAAGATCTCCCAAAAACTGGTTTCGAGCATGTCTTTGAAGACTTGCAGAAACGCTGGGACAAGTGCATCGCATTCAGGGTAAGCTATTTTGAGAAGGATCATCAAAATTATGAGGATGAGTAAAGGTACGTTGTCAAACAAAAATTGTGATCATTCTTTACTGAACAGCCCTCGTAATTCCACGGGCTTTCTAATCCGATTTTCAAAGCTCTTTTATCTTGAGGCACGAAGGTTCCTGATGCATGTTTGCATTTTTAATTTAGGAATATTAGGTTTGTCGTTAACATTAAAAGGGATTATACGTGTTTTCAAGTGCTCGGCGGATTTTTACGTAATTTGCTTTAAACTTTGCTCGCAAAATAGAATCAATTGCAGCACATTATTTGAAGTGCTGACTGTTGCTTTTCGAGAATCTAGTGTAAGACAAGAGTTTATGAGTGACAGAAACGTTTCAAAGAGGTTTGAGAAGACGTTGAAGACGACAACCACTCTGGAAACTCTCGCTCAACAATTACTGACCACAGAAAAAGAAGTACAGAAAATATTTTGCAATCATAATCAACATAAGAAAGGTTTGACTAGAATTAGAACAAAACCACTCGTGGAAATTCCATCACATTAGTGCTCCCGCTCGTACCTCAATGCTTGCTCGTGATCCTTTTTGTTTTTTTTGTCAGAAAAAAATAACTGTTATATTGCCTCAGCCATCGTAATCGCTGTACAAGGCCCCCTACGGCTTTTTTCTATTCCCGAGGCAGAAGAGAACCATGAATGAACGTTCTTTTGTCAGCTTCGAAGAGATAAAACAGAATCGCTGAAGAAGCTGAACACAACAAAATGTGAGTTCTACAAGTGCTTCCAAGGTTGGAAAGAGTGCTGGTAGAAGCGTATTATATGTTAGGGAGATTACTTTGAAGTATATGTTTATGAATAAACATTCTTTACTAAAAATAAAATTGTCGGTTTATCACACTTCGCATATCATATGCCAGGGTAGATTATACCAATACTTAAAATGAAGACAGGAAGAATAGTAATATAAACTGTTTTGGGGGATTTTATGTTATGAAATGCATAATGGACATTTTTGAAAAAATAGTAAAAAAATAAATTAAAAGTCACTTTCTAAATTAAACCTAAACATGAGTATTTCCTTACAAACTGAGACAAGTCTTATAGAAATTAAACAGAAGAAAAACCATTGGATTCTTTTCATAAAACTTAAAAGGGCCTACAATACCTGTGGAATAATATCCTTCAGATAAAAATAAACAAAAGTATTAAAACATATGTAACAATTAAAGGAATGACCTAGGGCTTTTCAAGGACGACCGATGTCACTTCCCTTCCGAAGGAAGCCTGCTGAGAATTAAGATGGAGATGAGGCCAACTATAGGAAGACATAATCAACTATCTAGGGAACATTAACATGGAGCCCAAAGGTTGATTATAATAACAGAGATTATTCTAGACTTAGTACTAGAAGAAGAGAGCACATCGAACATGATATCAATAAAACATTAGTAGAAATTTATTAAGATTAAAGAAGAAAATCTTGAAAACTATACTACAGAGCATAATTTTCTATGACGTAGAAATATGGAGTTTAAATGAATGGAAAAAGGTTAATAAGCCCTTAGCAACAATGCGCTTTAATTTATCCGGCACCGCTTCGCAGACTGTCACCTCACCCTTTGCTCTCGGGAGTATATTTTCAGGGACATACGCAAAAAAGATCGAGATTTAGGTACCCTTACCGAATATTATCATAATATAGACGGGGTACTTCACTTATAGGTCTACGAAATATAATTTGATGTATCATAGCTTGGAGATACAATGAAATGTCCCAAGGGAACGTCGGGAATAACATCGAACCCATTTAAATATTTTACCGCTACAATTAATTTGCTAATTCATTAACAGTTTAATAGCTTTTTCCCTCTGTTTTTGTAACAGTTGTTCTTTTGTGAACGTTACACCTGACCTAACATACTCTGCCTGACAGCTTCCTATAGTAAGTTGAAGATTAAATGTCGAGATTATAATGCAAATACTCGTTTAGAGGTCCCCTTAGCGCAAGGATATAGGAGTATGAACTATCCCCCAAAACACGTGATTTCAAACTTTATATTTAAATTCAAAATTTTCCAATGATAGGGCGTGACATTTTAGAAAACAGTGTTTGCTTATTTATGGTTTTCTAAAAGTCTGGATATTTGAAGTACTAAAATAAAAATAAAAATTCCTTTAAAGCCTAATATTTATGGAACATTTTGTGGCTTTATTATCTCAGACCAATTTGTTTTTATTGGTTTGAATTTTCTAAAGTTCATACATTTTGAGAGTGATAAGCCACAGTTATTTTCTCAAAATGACAAGATTTTAAAGCTTCTCATGTAACGAGCTGCTTTTACAGATCTGACATTTTGGTCAGATTATTACACATTTATGTTTTATTTATATTTATTTAATATACTATATGTTATTTATTTATATATTTATTTATATTTTATGTGTTTTAATTAAAAATTATATGTACACCTTGAACTCTCTGCCAGTAGCCTCTAGAGTCCTCTTCAGTCTAGATTAGATTTGAAAAAATGAGTAATACCTCGGAAATGGTTCACTGAAATAATGTATTTACAAATTGTCTTTAAGAAACTCTAAATTTCTTATGTATAATCTATTCACTGTAAGAATAAAGTAAGTGTCAAAAAAGCACGCGACGGAAGTTAACCGCACTGGCCAGCGGGTTTTAATACTCACGTATTCTTTCACAATATAGTTCTGCGATTTATTAAGCTTCTTGCTTTACCTGATTTCAATAAATTTGTTGTTATAATATACAACTAATATTATGACGTGATAACTGCAAAAATGGCTTTCAGGTGTTCAACAATGCTCTAGTGGATGTAGCAACAAAGAAATACCTAAATTAAGCTGACGACATTGCTGTTTACGTGCGCTCTTGCAGCTGTTATGTTAACCAATGGCATATCAGAGGCAGAGCTCGGTGCGGAATCACAGGAATCCTTTATTCTAACAGCAAGCAGGTTATAGTAAAATTTTGTCTGTCTCTTACGATTTAGCAGTTACCCAAAAGCTATTCAGGACTTCTGAGCATATTCCAAAAACTTTCAAGATATATTTTCATGACAAATGAAATGTATATGTTGAGGTTTCTGGGAATATAATCAGAGAGAGGGAAGATATTGTCTCATTCTGAGTGACTTTTACATAACTGGCAAGAGATAGATAATATTTTACAAATATATATTTTATGCAATACACTTTTTCATGTAGTTAATCATTTAATAGGTATTCCTTTCAACTTATATGAATTTTTGGAAAATTAAACTTTTCTCAAACGGGAAATCGTGATTCATTTATCTCTAGGCCGTGTAAAGAGAGCGGAATTTCAGTCATTGCATATCTACGAGCTTTAAAGGATTTTACTATCACTTAAAGTCTACAGTACTTTTTTTACTTTTATTACTTGAATCACCAAGTCCCATTACTAAAGTAACATTACATGGATTTTACATATTTTCTACAATTTTGTATACAATTTATCATTTTCTCTAGTCTGCACATTATTTATTTTTATTTATTTACTTTTATGTGCTCCTATATTATTTAATAGGCTATATAATGTATTTATATTTTTATTTATATATTTATATAATTATTTTTATATTTATTGTTGTATATTTAATATATTTACATATATAAAAATTACTCCTACAGTTGATGTAAGTCTACACTGTTTGTAAATTGTGCAAACGCCTTGAAGTGCTTTTTAATTATCTGTTCCTAGCTGATTGGCCAATTGTGTCCAATTCTAGTTGCCGCTTTAAAGCTTTACGCTGTCGATCCAGTATTGAGCATTCCCATAAAATATGTTGGACTGTTTGTTCGGTACCACTGACTGGAGATTCTGGAGATTCAGAAATCTTGAATCTGTAGAAGTATGTTCTTACTGGCCCATGTCCTGTTACCGTTGTTGTGATGTTTTTTGTCATTGGAATCTTGATCGTTAACCTGTCTTGCACTGATGCAAATAAACTCTTGGTTAGTTTGTTGACTTTGTCCACATTTGTTGTCACCTTTCTATGCTCTACTTCCTCTCGGCTTCTATTATTGAGCTATTCGTTATTTTATTATATGATATCGCCATATCGTTTCCTTCTGTTGCTTCCTTGGTTAGTTTATCCACTATTTGTTTTCCGTATATTCCCACGTGTGTTTTTATCCATTGGAAATGGATCTGCCAGTTTTAGTTTAATTATTTTAATAGTTTTCCTAATTTCTTCAATTATGTGTCCATGTGTATCATTGTTTTTCAATAAATCATCGTTATTTTTCTATGTGTACAAATAGCCGCTGTTCTTTCTTTATTTGAGATTTCCTTCATTTCCCCAAATTCTTTTAGGGCTTGTCGAATAGTCATCTTTACAGCTTGGTTAATGGAGCACTACGTTTAACGGCAGAGGTTCTACTCCCATTAGTCCTGAACCGGTAGGATCAAGGACCCGGGCCTCCTTCTACCGGGAGCGATGGAAAACTCCGGGGGTCCTTCCATGGGGCAATACATTGAGTGTGAAAAGTCCCCCCCCATAGATTACAACGCCAAGACGGGTGGAAGTGGATACGCCACTTACGCGCATCAACGCCGCAGGGAAGACTACCGAAAACCTCGGTGGGGCCGCCTAGTGATCTAGCACACCTTCTACTAGCTCTGCAGGCTAGTACCCGGGACTTATTAGGCAACCCCGCTACCCCCTCCGGGCGGACGTAGCCTGGCCAGAGGTACCCAATTCCCTGTGGGTGTCGGGAACACACTGCCCCCTCGAGTCCAACCCAATCCGAACAACTCTCCTACGGGAGGGACTCGGCAGTTCGGTCCGAAGTTCCTCTGGTAACGTCAGAGGTACCACGAGTGTTAAGCGTCCGCAGCGCCCGCATCTCGGCAGCTGGAGGGGATGGATCCCCTCCCCTACGAGAGGTTACTGGAGCACTCATCACGAAGCTGAACTTCTGTGTTCTTCCTAAATATAGCTACTGCTGATCGCACTTTTTTTATTTTATCCATCGATCAGCAATTATGCTTTACAGATGTTTGTTATAAGATACATAGGAACAGGACACATAACAATGGAGGTAGCCATGAACGACTCCTCTAACTAAATATGGAGGATAACTGTAACACAAATTGAGAACTTAAAGTCTGATGGTAGTAATCACGTGTCTGAGTCGTCTGTGCTGGAGACGTCACTCAGGAGAAGGTCTTGGGGCAGTCTGCGCTTCAGGCGAGCTGGCTGGCGAGTGCGAGCACCGAGACGGTAGGTAACAGCTCCAGGGACCTCCTGGAGATGATAAAAGAATGGACGTGCCAGGCGTCGGATGTATTTATGAACGGGTAAAAGACCAAACTCATGATGAAGCTGCTGGTTTCGGATGAACCATGGAGCGTTTTTAACTGTACGAAGCACCCTGTTTTGTAGTACCTGCAGTCGGCGGAGATTAGCCTTACAGGTGCCACCCCAGACTGGAGCTGCATAGGTAAAAATGGGACGGAGGATTCGTAACCAAGTGAAGTGCGCCTGTTGAGTAGAGGGTACAGTTTTGATAGCCGGGCAAACGCAAGCGTAACAGACCGACAGATGTGGGCGTTCCAAGTAAGTCGAGTGTCCAGTAACACCCCAAGGTATTTCACTGGCACATTGCTTGGTAACCATGAGAGCGGCTCCCCCAGCAGCCGTAGTGAAGGAGGATCCCGATAAGGTCGTAAAGAGATGATCTTAACCTCTGTCTTGTTAGTATTCAGGGAAATGCGCCAGTGAGAGAACCAATGGGCTAATTGATCTAGGGCAATTTGCAGTTTCTGAATGGCATGAAGAATATTGGCGTGAGAATAATAGAGAGCAGTATCATCTGCATATAAAGCCGTACAAACTGGAGTTATATCAGGAAGATCATAAGTGAATATATTAAAGAGGAGTGGTGCAAGTACTGAACCTTGAGGTACACCTGCTAAAATAGGTCGTCGGGTGGATGTGAAACCAGCAATGCGCACCACAAAGGTTCTATTGGTGAGAAAACTTGCTATGATTTGTATCAGATAATAAGGAAGACCAATGCGATATGCTTTAAGTAGTAGTCCACTGTGCCACACCTTGTCGAATGCCTGGGCGATATCTAGGAATGCTGCTACGGTGTATTGCCTGTTTTCGAAACCTTGAATAATAGACTGCGTGATTCTGAGCAATTGGTGAGTGGTAGCATGCTTCGGGCGAAAGCCAAACTGAAAAGACGGAATTATCTGATTATGGACCAAAAAATGAGAAATACGTTGATGAATAATCTTTTCAAAAAGCTTAGAAAGTGTAGGTAATAAGCTGATTGGTCTGTAACTTGGAAAATTTTTTGGCTTGTTGGGCTTGTGGAAGATTATAATTTCCGCATGTTTCCATGTAGTTGGAAAATGACCAATGCGCAGAGCAGCATAAGATTGATGATAGATAAGCTAGGGCTTTGTTTGTCAAATTCTTCAGCACAACGTTAGGGATAAGGTCATGACCGGGAGACTTTTTAACGGGAAGACGATGGATAAAGCGGGACAATTCACGTGGAGTAGTGAACGAAATTCTGTTGTGCGCTGTAGGACGAAGGTGGTACTCAAGGAGTTCCCTGTCCACGGAAGAGGGAATATTAGAGTCAAGACAGGTGTTAGGCGTGAATGTACGCTCGTAGTGAGTAGCTAGAGCGTCACACTTGGCAGCAGAGTCACTCAAAAGGGTCCCATCAACCTGAAGAGGTTGAATCACTGTCGGCTCTCGGAGAATCCTCTTAGTGATGTTCCATAAGGTATGATCGCCGGGACGGATAGTGGATAATTGTCGCTGGTACTCCTGAAATCGGTGTTGCTCTAGTGCGGTCCGTACTTGTCGAATGAGACTATTTAATCTTTGGCGCAGCCAGGGTAGACGCTGACGTTGCCACAATCGACGGATGCGATGTTTCTCTTGGATGAGTTGAGTAATATGGATAGGCAAGGAGGGGAAATGGCGAGGTTGAGGACTGCGGATAGTAGAGGATCGTAGACTGGAAGAGAGCGCAGAGGTAAAATGGTGAACGGCAGTGTCTATGGCATCCGCAGTACCCAGTTGATAAGATGTGTGGAGTGCAGCATCCAGATGTGTGCGAAAGATGTCCCAGTTGACAAAACCATCGATGAGACGCGGGATTTGTGGCAAAATATCAGGAGTGAGGTTAAATGTGACCAACACTGGACAGTGATCGGAATCGAGCGCTGGCAGTGCAGAAATCGATGCAGGTAATCGTATATTGCGATGTACCCCAATGTCCAAAATGTCAGGAGCTGCCTGTGGGTTGCCAGAATAGTAAGTCGGTTCTGTGGGAGCCAGTATGTGAAGACCAGTGGCATTAATAGTGTCAAACAGACGCCGTCCATTCGGGTTTGTGAGTCTACAGCCCCAAGAAGTGTGCTTCGAGTTCAAATCCCCTAGCAAGAGAGTGCAGCTCTCTGCTGGGAAAAGGAGAGAGAAATAGTGAGTATTAAGGTTACTATTTGGGGGCTTGTAAGCACTCATTAGAACGATATCGTTGCTATCGCGAAGAGAGAGTTTAACGCCCACTACCTCAAAACCGGGAATCACAGGTAGGAATATTTCATGATGAGTCAGAGAACTTTTAACTAGCACAGCTACTCCCCCAGAGGCGGAAGGTGCATTCCGATCAAATCTATAAATCCTGTAGCCTGGAACGGAGAAACGTTCATTCGGGAGAAGATGAGTCTCGGTGATACAGGCAGCATCTATACTGTGCAAGCTGAGAAAGGCAGCGAAGGAGGCACGTTTAGTGCGTATGCCATTAGCGTTCCAGTTCAGGAGAGTGAGTGATGAAAGAGATGGCCTATTACACGCTACCATTTCGAAAAGTAGTTAGAAGAGCATTTTGGAAACATTGTGTAAATTGCGGTAAGAGAGGAGTGAGGAACGTGGATAAAGAATTTAGAAGTTGAGTGAACAGGCTAATTAGCAGAGCCGAGAGAGATGAAGAGTCAGAGGGATCTTGTTGTGCAGTAGTACGCCTCGTCGAGGAAGCAGAAGTTACACTGGCATAAGTTGCTGGTGAAGAAGTTGGAGGTACTGGTGATGCAGCTGGTGGTTGTAATGGTTGCTGTGCAGGATTGTCTGATTGTTGTAGTGGACGGGGGCGATGAGAATTCCCAGGCTGTTGCCTTGTGTTGCTATTTTGTGTTCTGGATTTCAGTTCTAAATAATGCCGACTACCTCGGTAGTTAGCTGGATGGTTTTCATGACAATGAACACACTGAGCTGGAGTGTCTCTCGGTTTAGTGCACTGTGAGAAGTGATGATTTTCTAGACAGCGAACACACCTCGGGGTCAGCTGACAATAGTTCTTTGTGTGACCGTAATTCTGACAGCGGGTGCATTGCGGTATGTCAGTGTTACGACGGCGATTGATCCCACTTTTCTGTTCATCTTGTTGCCGTATGTAACTGCTTCAATTTGATATTGTTCATTAGCTGCCTCACAGATTTCTATCCTTTCTGCAGAATGTATCCATTGTGCTAAATCTACTTTACTATTGTAATAAGTCTAGACGTCAGAGGTGCTTTAGACGCAGCATGATGGTCCGGTACAGTGAAGAATCTGAGAGAATTAAAGTGTCCTTAGAATCTTTATAATCTCACAAGAAATTATTTTAGTCAGAGGAAAGCGAGTCTAAGAGTGAATGAATACCTATAAAGCGGAGAAAGACCTCAACAAGGGATGCTCTCAAGGCTCCTGCAGTGGACCAGACTTTTGGAATGTGTTATATAATTCACTATTAAACTTGCAATTTATAAGTAATACTAAAGTAATCGCATTTGCCGACTATCTGATTATTCTGACTAAAGGAGAAAACCTAGAAGTAGCAGAAAACTGCTAATCAAGATATCAAAAAATTGAAAAATGGGAACAAAAGTATAACATAGAATTCAACAACAAAGCAATACTTGTACCTAGCAATAAGATAATTTTATCTTGAAATAGATATATAAATATGTTTATGAAGAATATTTTGTACAAGAGTAGAGAAAGCCATGTGAGTGCTACACAACAGCGTTTAACAATAACTATTAGAATCAACTCACTTCAGTGTTACATTTTTGTTCTCTCTTTTCACTGCCTAATATCTCATTTAATAATCCTAAAATTTTTAAAATCCCTTTTTGAAGAATCCAGACCGTTTCGTAAAATGTTATATGTAATGATAGTTTTGGAACGGGGAATTTTTTAAAATCATCTTGTTATATCTTTGAAAGATACTAATTTATGATCCTATTTCAAAATTTATGATAATTTGTCATAAGCAGAGCTGTGTCCACATTGTATACGAGTTTCACGTGTAGGCAAACGAAGGCGAGAAATGATTTAGCAGCCCAAGTCGCGAATTGTGCACAGGGCGTTGTCCTATGAAACTGCCACACCTCCACATTTTAATTGCTTTCAACAATTTTCCAATCAGTTATGCACGCTCACGTCAGCAAGTGTTCCAACATATGCCTGAAGATTTACAATATCACATAAAGACAAATGCCGACCTTGTTGACCCATCGGCTTTTTTTTTTCTTCGGAGTTTTACCTGTATCACTAGGTGTACTCTGGAAAATTCCTATCCAACACTTCACAGAAAATATGAGTAGATCCCTAAAAAACCGTGTTTCTGTCTGTGAGTAGCACAATTCAAAATCGAAAAGTCAGTTAAATATCCTACTTTTTATTTGAATTCAGTTTCTCTTAACGATACTACAAGAAGATTTGACTACACCCCAAACTAACCTTACATGAAAAACAGGAAAACTTTTATTTTCTCAAAAATCCTCTAGAAATGATTGTTAACTTATAATTAAACTGTATATAGTTTATATATATATGAAATATTCCTTGTTGTTGCTCTGAATGTTGAAAAACCTATACCTTTTTCAAATATAAGGACGTTCTTCTGTTTCTAATTTCTTGATCATACAAAGAGAATGAAGTTTGTAAGCAACACATAAGATTTTCTATGACAAGCACTATTATTTGTTTTCCACTAATGTTATTAATATTTTTAATACGTTTTGTACTTCTACGCCAACATGTAATCATTATTCAGTTGCTATGTGTTATAGTTAACCAGTGGTGAATTTGTTATGAAGTAAATCTAGCACATTAAACTTGGAAAAGCTAAAGAATGAAGCTGAACAAACGGTCATCGTAAACCAGCTGATTATAGGAAAGAAATGATAACGTTACGATCTTCCTCCGGGTTAATGTCAATAATGACATATTAATTGCAACATTGCATTAATAAACACCCACGGACAACAGTAATAATAAAATTAGAGCAGCCGAATACGTGAAAAAAATCTCATTATAAAACAATATGTCCTTAAGCTAGAAAAGCACACGTTATGAAAATCGACAATTATAGAAACTATAAAATTAATCCTCTCTACTATGCATCCAACATATTTATGTATTATGCGAATTCAACTGTTTTAAGTGAACAAAAATGACAAATGCTAAACTGTACGATCACGTGACATCATAACTTCAGAAAAGTAAGTTTGTCTTCAGCCCGAATTTTCTTTGAGGATTTATATGGGGTAAACATCTTTAGTACAGAGCACTCTGCTGGACGGTTTCAGAAATAAGAGTTTAGTATCTACCTTGAACTACTCCAGACTTACGTATATCTCTTGCTCGCAGTGATGCAAGATAAGTGGGCGGATTTGCCTTCACCTACTTTTCGCTGAGATATCAGGCATTCTTAGAACTAAAAGACTACTCTGTCTAGCTGGTACCGTGACTGCCTCACGTTCAAGATGTCCCGAGTTCGAATCTCGGTCAGGGTGTTAAGATTTTTTCCGTGGTTTGCTCCTATCCTGAAATATGAATGATAGCTCTAAGCTCTATGTCATCGAGAATGTCATACGTATAAATGAATATAGTTACAATGTATTTGTTACACTTACATGACTTTCTCAACATTTGTACAAACTGCTCTTATAATCTCCAAGACTTCTATATTAGTCAAATCTTTTAAGAGAATAGCGGTCGTTATGTGATGTTTTTAAACTTTCATTCTCTTTGCGTGACCAAGAGAAAATAAAAAAATGAATAACGACTTCCCATTTGAGAGAATCGTAAGTATAGACAAATCCAAACAAATTACGAGGAATAGCTCCGAAAAGGTTCATTGTATAACAAAATGAATTTAGCATAAATTGTATGTTTACATGTATTTGTGGCAAGAGTTTTACCAATTATGCAAAAGTTATCCAGCATGAAGGGACATTCAGAGACTATACACGCATCTAATTTGTCATGAAGATATATTAAACGTGTGGTATTTACTTAAAATCGTTAAAGCTATTAAACGGTAGTCTGGGGAGAAAATATTTTTATTGCATCCGGAAGATGCTGAAGTTAATTAAAAAATTCGATATTTAGGATTAGGATTACTACGGACGCGATTCGACACTGCGACCACTCTTGATCTATTCTAGTTATGCTCCCGAGTGGAAGATCCCCGGGAGGAAGGATGAGACAAGAGAAGACAGGGGGCAGCTGTCCCAAGGAGCCACGTAGAGGGAGGATCCCTACATTTTACTTAGAGACCATGTTTCGAAAATAGTCGCAGCAGCCGGTACGCAAATGACCCCAGTAGCCGGTTCCGAAATGGTCCCAGTAGCAGGTTGACAACAGCCAACCAAACTATCGGAGGAAGAAGTAGTTTTCCGCAGAGCATATCATCCTGCCATGCACCGCCGAGACACCCGCCGACACTTCTACCCTAAAAGAGACCACCAGATGAGAGATGATGCGAAGTGATACATGAGATGAAATGGAGTGAGAGGAAATTCTGGGGATGTAAGTAACCTACCCAGCATTCGCCTGGCAAGACACAAAACCGCCGCAAAAACCTGGGTCAGGTAGGTTGGCCACAGGAATCGAATCCGGGCATCCCAAATGTGGGCCACAATCGAAACCACCTAAGCCATCCCGCTTGGTAAATTTGGTATTTAATCGACTTTTTAAAATTATACTGTTCAGAAACACAGACATTTTCCCAAATGTTTCTTTTAAATTCAAAACGTGTATTTCTAGTGAAACTTCGACCTGGATTTTTGGGTAAGTTGCAATAACTGCTGTGTAAGTGTAGAGAATATCAAAGTAATTATTCTCTGAATATTGCTTCCATGGCACGATCAACCGTCAATAATGTAAGACTTCATATATCATATATAAGAATGCACTATTGTTAGAGTTGCAGACGCATTTCATTGTGTTTACAGCTTGTTGCGTTCTACTTGTTTTGCCGTCAGTCACAGCAATGCCCACGTTCCTGCACATCTAGACTCTTGCAAATTGAGCTCCTGATTCATTGTAACACATTTTCTTTGGGAACAATAAACACACACACACACACACGCACGCACGCACGCACACGCACACACACACACGCACGCACGCATGCACACGCACACGCACAATTTTTGAAGAATGAACATTTTAAAGCATTGCTGCTCGAAGCGCTAATGTTCAACATCAGAGCACGCTATTATTGACGTCATAAATTTCATCTACATACACAAATAAGAACTGTTTCAAGTGCTTCACGTGTAGATGGCAGCATGAAGTTTTTTGTTTGACTTATTTAGGAAAGGAAGCAAAGATAACACAAGTAAAACCAAAAGGGATATATAATTATGTTCTTTAGTTGCACATTTTAATTTTACACAAGTGTAATAACTATCTTATCCAAAATGTCTCATTTATGCTAATAAATGCGCACAAATTATAGCACACTGCATCTTAAATTCTGTAATCATAGGGTTTTATACTGCGTTTTTGACTATGTATTGGTATGGAACCTTTCGGAATAACATGGAAAAATGGACAAAATGTCGCAGTTTTTATGAAAATGTCTGCAGCTTCTGCTTAGTGCGCTTAGGTATTTGCCCAGTGGCAATCTTAAATTAAGTTCATTGAGCTGGTTGGTTACTTTTAGTCATATAGCGCATACAATCAAGCATGCTCACATCGTCCGCCTCTGTAGCGTGTCTACTTCACAGTCGAGTGAAGTTAAGTGGATAAGAGTTTTTCCAGGGTTGTCCCTCATCTTGAAAGCTGAATGTTTGGTAACTCTAACCTCTGTTGACCCTGGACTCATTTGAACATTGTTTCTCCGTTAACGTAACTCATGGCGTAGCCCAAAGTGGGCCAGAGCCTATACAAGCCGACTGTTGTCCTCACGCCCACATGTAGGCAGAGGTGGATGATCATCCAACGGTACGGGGAGGAGATGTGGTCAGCATTTCGGCACCCCCAGCCTGAAAGTTGGCTTACGCAACCGGGGCCGATGCCTAGCGTAGGTATTCAATTTCCTCACCTTTGCTGAGTATGCACCGGTCTTATACCCGAGTGGGATCCATTCTGGACGCAGTGAATGAAAGCACGCGCTCTAGTCCACTACTCCACGCTCAACGTTGGATGACGTAAATTTAAGAAATGCGAATAGCAGTTTAATCTATTGGATCTACTGCGGCCCTGCAACATACTTTCAAGTGGGTGGTTCTGATCTCCAAAATGAAAACCATGTTCTTAATAAACAGACGAGGAAAATTAACAAAATACATAAAATGTGTATTTACTTAACAAGAAGTAAATAAACTAATAAGTTTACTGGAATGATTTATAGAGGAGTGAAAATCTTGAAGAAATAAAAAAATATGTCACTTAATATAAGAGATAAATATGATTGGGGATTTTATTTTAAAGCTGTCGGTAAAGTTAACAAACATGAAACACGTGCTATGGACAAGGGCGAGTAGTCACTTGTTCAGCCCTGGCAGGGACGCGGTGGTGAACGGATGTTACCGCAACGGCCGCATTTCAGCGAGGTTTAGAGTCGAGAATTGAACTGGTGCCAGTTGGTTCATTGAAAAACTCGTCCTTGCGTCTAAAAAATCGATCGCCCAACGTCGTCAATCTGACCAGGTCATGACGTCATAACCCGTCCAAAGTGTTACCAACCGTGATCAATGCGCAGAACGCCAGGCGCATTCTCTTGAATGCAGATGGTACGTCCGCGGTTTTTTTGACCGCGTTTCTTTCCTCTCCGACGGTAACACGCACAGTTCACCATTTGACGCGGGATATAAATTTATGGTACGAGTTTATTTCGCGTGTTACGTAGCACACAGTCCTGACAGTCTCTTATATTATTTTTCTTAAATTAAAGAAATTTTTTAACATATGTTAGAGCTAATAGAAGACATTTTAAAATTATATTGTGAAAAATCGCATTTCGGTACTGTAGAAAACAATCAAACAGAGTGAAAATAATTAAAGAAGCGTTAAGAAAGGCTGGAGTTTAACCCCATTGTTAGTTATCTGCAGGATGAGGTCAGAAAATGGAGAACAATAACTCAAAAGAACGCTTAAGCTGGATAGGCTACTCTGCAGATGTAATATTACTAGCAGATTCTGAAAACGTCCCTTGGTTACTATAGCAACGTTTGATGTACAAAACAATTACTAGATTGTAGATAATAAAACATTTAGGACTGTAAGAGATAAGAACCATAGTGCCTCTCAGCGTCCTCAAATAATTTCTCTCAGCAATATAAGAAAAATAATACTACGCTGAAACAAGCGTGCAATGAAATCGTTCAAATGTATCACTTCAAAAGAAATAAACAGTTGACAACTTTATATTTTCTTTATTTATTCTCTAGAGTACCTGTTACATTCTCCTGACCATGTGTATCTCTTTTCCTGGTTCGCCACCATCTAACATTTTAAATGAACATAAATATACCGCTACATGGGAGGAGTGATAAAGTTAAATCCGGTAGTTCACAGAGAAAACAGGCGAAAAACACAAAGCGTCCGAGTGAGACGCGGCATCAAAGTGTTGGAAACTTTAATAATTTCGCTCACCGCTGTAAGAAGCTTTCACTTTATCCTCCCGCCCCCTCCGAGGGAAGAAGGGCATTAAGCTGAAGCTATGCTCTGAGAGGAAAAAAGGACATATTTTGGACATTAAAAATGTGTAACAGTTTTAGAGTTAGTTAAATGCGTAATTATTACAGTGGCTATAAAAGAAAGGAAAGAAAAAAGAAACAGAGAAGGGAAGAGAAAGAAGCTGTTAAAGAGAAATAAACAAAAGGTAAAGTTCCGTTTAGACATTTTACACATTACTTTCTCTAACGTTTAGCTCCAGTAAAGAAAGAGCTGTGTTCTACACAACTGAACAAAATGACATTATAAATACACTTTTCAACCTCAGAATGGAATAGTATATTACGAGGTAAGGTTATAATGTGACAGTTTATTGCAATAACAAACGTTTTGAAGCCCGTACGGTTCAACTGTTCATTATCTGGCTTCTCAGCTCAGCTCATATTATAAATTTACTTCATACGTAATTTCTGTTACACATAAAAACTATAACACTTAAACCAAATTAAGATTTATATTGCTCAAGGAACTATAAGACAGTGAGTGTGTGTATTTTAATTTGTGTATCTATGGAGTTCATCGTAGCTCATTTGTTTGTTGACATTAACACAAACGAATTTGCAGTAACATATTTTAGTAGATGCTAAAGAATCAGCATTTGCTGTAATTCTAGGGAAATATATGCTACTTATGAGAAAGAATCGGAGGAAATTATCATCTGGATGTGGAATTAGTACATTATGGATATTTTGAAAACAACGTTTTTGGTATATGTTTCAGAAGAGGTTATAGTACATATTAATATTACGTAACCTATTTAATGACACAATTGTTTATGTATTAATTTTATTGAACTGACGCAACCTATTGACCATTTTTACTAACAATAAAGAAGGGCTGCTTATGTCTTTGAAAGTACGTTTGGAATATTCACACTTATTTTAGGAACGTGTTAAATATGACAAATGAGGGTTTTAAAGTGCATTTCGATTTTGAAGTACTAAAAACGACGTCGTGATGATTTTGAAAGAAAATGTATAAGTTTCAGGTGTTGACATGAGATTCAAAAACAGCTCACCATGGTAAATATAGTCAGTGAACTAAGATAAAATATATTGGGACAATTAACCATTTCCAAAATACTCTTTAATTTGTTTAAATTTTTATATAATTCTTTTTAATCAAAGTGCTTTAAAATTTTGCGAAACTATTCTTTTGTAGAAATTAATTGTTCTTTCACACAAGCCGTCTGTATGACGCACTGTGAAAGTTAACACGAGTCAGTTGGAGAATTTAATGTCATGTCGGCAAGTTGGCCATAGTAGCTCAATGGTTTAGAGCGGCTGGACGGAGGCCAGAAGATCCGTGTTTCAAATCCCGGCTATGGCATTTAATTTTTCAGCCTGGCTCTACTCTTTCATAGTGCGTCCTACACAGGACTAGTGTGAAAGAACAATTAATTTCCATTAAGTGTACCTAATAGTGGTCCGAACTATAAATCCCGAGCCTTAAAGTACTTTTAGCATAGTAAGTCGCCATTAAGGTAGTTGTCTCATGTGTTTATGGGAACTCCTAGTGGTTTACCGGGAAAAACACGAGTCAGTTGGAGAATTTAATGTCATGTCGGCACGTTGGCCATAGTAGCTCAATTGTTTAGAGCGGCTGGACGGAGACCAGAAGATCCGTGGTTCAATTCCCGGCTATGGCATTGAATTTTTTCAGCCTGGCTCTACCCTTTGATATTATTTTGTACATTGGTACAGCTCTTTAATGACATTTTATAACTATGTTCTAGAATATTCTCAAGACAGGGAGAAAGAAGAACGATTCCAAAACAGTCCTGCTTACGATGGGTAAGAACGTTATTGATCTTATTAAACTGTTATTTAGCTTCATTCATTTTGCAATATTTATTCAAAACCACTCGAGTATATCCGCTAGTCGGTCTTAAAGTCGCCTTCTGTGTCCTTCAGCATAAATGTATCGCTTTATAATGTCATATTGACCTAAAGTTTTATTGAAAGTGCATACTTTCACCGTTGTGGCTGTGGGAAACCACTTTAGTTTGGTCGGAATCGGGATTGAAACCTTAATTCCTCCCAAATGCCAGCCTCAAAATTACAAATGACCACTTCTCTCGATAATAATGCGTTCTGTTTTAGTTTAATGCAAAACAGTAATGAAGTTAGGGAATTATCATAACCACAAATGATGACAAATCTTTATGTCGGTATTTCATTGCGACCTGATTACAATTAACTTCACTAATATCGAGTAAACTATAACAAAACACTTCCAAAATCTATTTAATGCATTCGATGCATTTAATATGACTTTTTGACTCAATTTTGTGTAGCAATAAAAACACAAAAGAATCGAATTTCCTGATAACCTTAACTACTTGTACGATACCAATTTAAAAATATTTTAATGTCACTGCTGTAAGGAAGCTTTGTTTATTTCCGTTGTTCTTTCGTTATAATTAAGTTCGTTACCAGAGAATGACAAATATCTGTGAAACGTAAGCAAAATGCTGAGAATGTAAGTTTAATAAGTATTTTATAAATAACAACAAAGAAGATTGATTTGCTATATGGTTGCCTTAGTTAACTGAGTGAGAAAGCTTGGTAATTCATTTGAAGTTTAAAAAGTAGCCGTGCAGAGTTGAATAAACCAGATTAGGATTAATTAAATAAACAAATTAAGGTTTTGTAAGAAAACTTCATAAAACAGATGGCTTAAAAATCACGTGGGTATAGTACATAAGAGGTGTTAGTGTCATAGTTGATATGTAATCAAGGAAGCAAAGTCAGAGGTTTGAAGCAGGGGGCCGTGCTTCATGACCAGGGACATAGAGCCGTGTTCCCCGGGCAGGGATACAGTGAAATCGATTTCTTCTAGGTCATGCACAATCATGCGCCGACCCTACTACTGCCTAGCAACATTATGTGAATCCCTCGACCTTCTCCCAATATTTGGGATACATGGAAGGCGTTAAGGTAACAAAATGTGTCCAAAAATTAACTTTTTTTTCAGTCCTATGATGTGTACACAAAATATATTTTAAAAAATTATGCTATGTATAATTTACTGTTGTAAATTGTTTGAATAAGAATTCAGAGAGTTTTTCTACATTCAAATGTATTTCTTTGCCCATTGCTGTTCATTTTTATCTAACGTATGTAAGCTATACTTTGACCTAATATTACCCTCCCTACGTTATTCACCCAAAACTTTCATATTGATATTACTCCCAAAATCCACGTTTTGAGATCTCCTAATTCCAAACAAGATGAACTTTTCAAAAAAAAAAAGCATCTTTGGTATGTCTATATAATTTAAAAACAAGAAGTCGGTAGAGTATAAGCGCTTTCTTACGGAGATTAAAAAATGCCAATTTCTGAACTCCCTTTACAGGAAAATTGTTATAAATGAGGGACAATACGATCGTGGCAGGTCCCAGAATTTGCGTACCGATCCGAGAAAGCGACGAAAAACAAATGGGCCGGTGTGTTTTCTTTTCTTTTACTTCCTTATGTAAACACAAGGGGTGCATTTATGGGACAAGCTTTAGGTATGCTGTTCCAAACTTGCCACGAAGGATTAGCCTTCAAGCACGGTGTACAATTTTGTCTCGCTACCTCTGAAGTGTTGAACCTGCATGCAAATGAGACTTCTTTATGACATTAGTCTCGCGAGAGGGTTCATATTTGAGATATGATCTCCCTGTTTCACAAATACACTCAAAAATATCCCTGGAAGGTATTTTGATGTCAAACATCCCTGGTAAACAAAGCCTTAAATACGATACTTTGTTCATTGAAGTACTTTCTTACTACATATTCGCTTTCTGTGTATAAACATATGTAATCAGTTTATAGACATTTTTATTGCGTACCAGCTGAACTATCCAACGTTGCCCACAGTTTGACGATTTAACCTCACAACTTTGCCCAAAGCTCGGAGACATTTAAAAGTGTTACATATATATTCACAAGGACTGCTCAATAAAAATGATCATAACCTTTTACGGTTATATTTTTTCGCACTAAAATTCAACCTTATTATATTCTGTTAGCTTAATGTGAAACAAACACGCCGTAGTTGTTTCATAGCTGGCACTTCTGGTTCCCGCCTGTGAGAACCAAACAAGTTCAGAAACGTTAAGTATCGCCTACAGCTCTAATGGAGGTAACATGCAGTTAAAGTTGATGTTAGAGGAAGATCCGGAGTTTCTTTCAAACGTAATCACTGCTGACGAAACTTGGCTACATCATTTTGATCCTGAGAGCAAACAGCAAAACTCCTTCATCCCCAACCCCCCAAAAAACAAAAGTGGTTGCTTCTGCTGGGAAAGTTATGGTCATCTCATTCTTTGATATTCATGGAATGGTTTATCAGCATGTTGTACCTGCACAGAGATTAGTAAGTGGACAATACCACAGGTATGTCCTGCAAACATTGCAAGTCCATATCAGGTGCAAAAGACCACATTTCCATGAAGCAGGCTGCGTGCTGCACCACGATAATGCGCGGCCGCATACTGCCAGTGTTGTTGCTGAATATCTTGCAAAAATTAACGTGAAGTTCATCCCTTACCCTCCCTATAGTTCGGGTTTAGCCCCATGTGACTTTTTTCTATACCCTAACTTGAAGAAAGGCTTTCTTTGGGGAGGGGGGGCATTATGCATCATCAGAAGCAGTGGTGAAGGCTGCGGAGGCGATTTTGAAGGATCTCTCAAAAATGGTTTCCAGCATGTCTTTGAAAACTGGCAAAAACGAGGGGACAAGTGTATCACATTCAGGGAGACTATTTTGAGTAGGACCATCAAAATTATGAGGATGAGTAAAGGTACGTTGTCAAAAGAAAATTGAGATCATTCTTTATTGAACAGCCCTCGTATTTAAGAATTGTCGTTTGTTAGCCTCACAAAATCTCGAGGACGGTGAACCAATTTGCTTAAGTTTGGTTTTGGAGCATTTTTATAAATCCAACGAAGGTTTAAAATGTGAGAAAAAACCTGATGTGATAATGGAAAAGGTTATTAACTATATATGAAGGACTATATATAAAAGTGCAGACGCAAACCTTCATGGAACCTATACACCTTCTTTTATTTTCGACAAACAAAAGCATTACAAAGTAGAAACATATTCTACTCCTTACCAGAATCTTGAAAGCTATTTCACTTACCAAATAAAGTTTATCGTTTATCAAGACTGAAATTCTTTATGTAGCATGATGGTATACCTTTTGAAAATTAGACACAACATTAATTTCTGAATGCACTATAACACTATAAATATTTGACCACGAACAATGTTATCAAATATTGTTGAATCCTTAGATACCATTTTTATAATTTGTGTTTGTAAATTCCTGAATGTGAATTGGAAAGACAAAAAATTATATGAGTTCCTTTGTGACCTTTTAAAGTTCGTGGAAACTTTTTTTATTATGCCAAGGAGAAGACGACCTGTCTTATGTCGCAGAAGTCAGTCAGAAGTGCGACGAGCTACGTCACGTGCTGACCACACTGATGAGCAGCGAGAGGCAGTTAATACTTAATAGTCGTGTTCGTATGTCAGAATTCGTACTAGAATGTCTGTTTCTTCCGGGAGAGTTGTTTTCGTACAAATCAGATGACACAGCTATAAACCAGGATGACGTAATCAACTATCCCACAGAGTTTTTAAATCCATTATAATTGACTGCACTCCCACCTCCTGATTTAAAATTAAAAGCAGGATCACTTGTGATCACGGTGCGCAACGTTAACCAAACATGACTGTGCAATGGAACGAGACTAACTAGAGCTAATGAATAACGTCATTGAGGCAACAATCACAAACAGAATGTACAAAGGAGAGAATATTTTAATCCTGCGTATTCCGATGATTCCAACGGATTTACCTTTTGATTTTAAGTGTCTACAATTTCCAATGCGTTTGGCCTTTGTGATGACCATAGATAAATCGCAAGAGCAGTCGGAACTTTGCGGAATTAACTTGGAGTTTCCCTGTTTCTCTCATGGACAGTTATGGGTCGAGTGTTGGCGCTTTGGAAACTATCATCATCTTTATATATTTACGCACCACAAAAAAGATACAAAATATTGTTTATCAATTTATTAACTTAATTGTGACTATGTTGTATTTAAACTTCATCCCAATTGCAGAATAAATAACTAACTAATCAGAATTTGCTTTATTTATATAGATAAGTTCAGAAAACTTTTATTGGCGGTACGAAGTTCGCCGGATCAGCTAGTAAATAAAATACTGGAAAAACGCTTATGCCAAATCAATATTGAATAGCTAAGAATACCGCAGCCTGTAATGGCGAGAACACTGAGCGTCTGTTATTGTTGTATTCGAGCTACATTGTTGCTAATATAGACAAAAAACCTCACCGAGGAGAAATATTGGTGGCATAAGTAACGTGACCCACTTCTGTGCGTGTTGGCAGTGTGCCTGCCTCACATTCTAGAAATCCCGAGTTCGAATCTTGGTCAGGTTGAGTTATCTGATTAAGTTTTTTCCAGGGTTTTCCCTTATCCTGAAATATGAATCTCTGGTAGTTCTCTCTATAGACCCTGGGTTCATTTGAACATCATTTCACCCTTTCATTCATCGTCCGATATGACTTTGGAGAACGTTAGTTACATATTAAATTTAACTAATGTAAAAGATCTTGTTTATTCCGTGTAAGTAAAATACCGAAAACTGTTAGGAATGAAAGGAAATTCAAAACAATATTAATACTGTTTAAATATTTTGCTTGAATATTCCATTTGTGTAGGTAGGTTTGTGTCAAAATCAAGAGGTTACAAGTTGTAATCTTGGCTGTAGTGACTTATTCTAATAAAGGTTTATACTGGCATTTTTATTTATTCTGAGACAACGTGAGGTAATTTCATCTCTATGTACTCCGGGCTTATTTGAGTATACTTTTGACACGTTATTCATTTATCCAGCAGCTCAACTGTTTGTTAAAATTACAAAAAATTACATTTTTTCTGTATTATATAACGTAAACTCTAAAATTTAATGTTGAAGTTGATGTTTTCTATTATTTTTACTTAATATTGTGGCGAACCCATTATTTGCGATAGCGCGCCACAGAGAGATAAGGGACAGATTGTGTCGGGTAGAGATAGAGAGCTTGCCTAAGCAGATAAACATAACGCGGAGATAAAAGACATGCCAAACAAATAAAGAGATAAATGGAAAATTCTAATAACATCCTGATTGTCTTACAGAACATTCGATTTCCTGTTTGTTACAGAATATTCTAGAAATGTCCAGTAGTATGAGTCGTGGTATATAAGGAAGCTGTGACTTGCCAAGGGACAGTTGAAGACAGTCGTAAACAGGAATTGCAACAAGAGTTGTAAACAGTGAAAGGTGAGTAAGCCAGTTGTTGTGGTCAACGACCTTGGTAGATTGTAATTGCGTATGTGACGTACTTCTGCCACTGTGAGGATTGTCCAAAGTGTATATCTACGGAAATAAAGAACATTTTGAATTTCTGCGGACTTTTAGTTCTACAAACCCACAAAGTTACGATATTATATACGCTTAAGCGTATTTCTATTTTAGAGTGCAGAAAAACTAATTAAGAAAAGGAACGTAAAGACGGTACGTTTTAGGTATTTTGTTTCTCTTCTACGTCACTGCTGAAGATGACCTTTCATCTCGTCTCGATGTCAAGGAAAGAGCCCCTGACATTCAGCTTCATAACGACCAGTCACAAAGCAAGTTAGAGAATGTCACACGACGCGGTGTCATTCCAGTAAGAACGATGCCAAGTAATACTTATGATGTAAATTAACTTTAAATTACTATCTGACGGTTCGCTTTCTACTACGTACTTTACAAAGAGTACATGTGCGGTTTATATTCCAACAAAATTCTGTATTGAGGTCTCAAAATCAACCTGCGAGAAAAGAACAAAAATATAGAAAATATCTGAATGTATGAATCTGGAATCAAAACAGAGAATGCAAGGATAAAGTAATGTTTAAGCCATTATACAGGGCGTATATAAATGCATTTTGGGGTTTTAACCCTTTATAATATTTATTACATTAAACTTACAGTTATAAATGATATGTAAAATCTAAGAGCAACTCAAACAATTTTGTCTGTTGCACCAGTGAGCATGTGCGTGTAAGGTTTCTGCCGCAATCCGCTAGAGAGCGATAGTAGCAAAGATGGCGACTAGTAACTAGAAATTGTTTTGTGTTTTGCAGTTTGCAAAGACTGAATCTGTACTTACTGTGCAACGTGGGTTCTGCATTAAGTTCGGTTGTGATCCTCCTAGTGATAATAACATTCGCAGATGGTATCATCAGTTTGAAGATACTGGCTGCCTTTGTAAAGGGAAGAGCACGAGACGACCAAGAGTAAGTGAAGAGACTGTTGAGTGAGTAAGAGAATCGTTCACTCGTAGACCAAAGAAATTAGTCCGAAAGGCTAGTCGTGAATTACAAGTTCCTGTGTCGACTGTTTGGAAAATTGTAAGAAAACGCTTAAAGCTACGTCCTTACCTTTTACAGTTATTACAGGCTCTAAAGCCGACAGACCATGGATTACGTGCCAACTTCGCAAACGACGTGTTGTTTCATGACGATGACGATTTCATGGGTCGTGTTGCCTTCAGTGATGAATCGACCGTTCACCTAAGTAGACATGTTAACACTCATAATGTGCGCATCTGTGGCTCAGGAAATCCTCACAAGATGGTACAAATGCAACGAGATTCCCCTAAAGTAAATGTTTTTTGTGCCATATCCCGGCGAAAAGTTTAGGGGCCCTTCCTTTTTTTTGGTGAACCTACTGTAACTGGCACTTCTTATCTTGATACACTAGAGCAATGACTCTTCCCTCATTTGAAAATGATCCAGAGAACTTCATTTTCCAGCAAAATGATGCGACACCTCACTGACATAACGAAGAACGCGATTGGTTGAACGTCACTGTACCTGAGCACTGGATAGGCCGCAAGGGCCTCAATGACAGGACTTGCTATGCATGGCCTCCACGTTCTCCTGACCTAACGCCATACGATTTTTAGCTTTGGGGCTTCATCAAGGATCGTGTGTACGGGCCTCCGCTACTAGCTGACCTCCCTGAATTAAGAGACTGGATTGAAACAGCCGTTGCTACAATTACTGAATACACACTTATCAACGTTTGGGAAGAACTCAGCTACAGACTTGATGTGTGCCGTGTGACAAGGGGTAGTCACATCGAAAATTTATAAGGTTCTTGGTAAAGCTCATTGAGTTGCTTTCTCATTTGACATATCATTTATAACTATAAGTTGGATGTAATACATATTATAAAGAGTTAAAACTCCGATATTCATTTATATACACTATGTATACTGATCAGTTCTTAAGAGTATTGTCATTTAAGCAGACCTGTTATTATTTTCTCAATGTACCTATAAGGAAATGTCAGTAACACCAGTTCTACAAAAGTTATCTCCATTGACATTAAGAAGAAGATAAATAGTTTTTTTAATGAATTATATGTAGTTAAAATAATTTTTAAAAATAGATTGCACAAGAATGAGTAAATAATATATGTGTGGCAAGAAGACGTATATTCCTGCGCTCTTGTAAGTCAAGACATTTTAAGTTCTTCCTTAAACATAACTTTTATTACCTTAATGCTCTTTCGTATAATCCTCTGGAAAACAAACCTGTAACTCACTAACAGCACACTTCTTATACCAGCGCCGTCCTTAATTTATTTGACGATGCAAACAAAAGCACGTGTGCGAGTGCGACGTCATTGTTAGTGTAGCCTTGTAACTCTATGCGGATGACAAATATAGTTCGCATATCACTTTTAAAGACTTTACATCTTATGCAAAGCGTATAAACAACTTCACATTATTACAAATGCAACAGTCAAATAGTAATTAATTTGTATTTTATTTTATACAGTAAGCGTAATTTGTATGTATAAATTTTAGTGCACGCTGCGCTTGCACGGTTAAAATCAGAAAGAAATGGGAGAATCAGTTGAACAACATGACTGCTTTAGTGAATATGTAAACATCACAGGAGAAAACCGCTAAGAAGTGGAGACAGCAGATTATATTGAATGTGTTTCGTATGTGTGTGAAAAATACCCGACTTTAGCAATTGAGGAGATTAATTTGTCAGCAGAATATACCGGTGTTTGTGCGCCAAGTATTAATGCCGCTCGCAGTGAGGAAAACATCGAAAAAGAAAGAAGCCTGTCGTGGAAGGTGAATATGATGAATTTGTTAAAAGTGCTATTGGTCTCAAGTTTAATAGTTCGTTTGAAAGAAACGAGCCACTGCAATTACAAAAGTGCTTCAAGCAGTAAACTATGATCCCAATTAGCCGGGAATTAAAAGTAATGAGCTTCCACACCATTCTTCGCGTCGTAGGTTTTGAATTTGTGAACAGAAACAGAAAAAAATATATAATTTTTGAGCGTGAAGATATAATGTTCTGGAGAAGGAATTGTCGTATTTTCGGAGGCGAAAGCGTTTAAGGAATTTGTCCGTTGTCAGATTTCAATTAGGAACTTTTTTACAGTTGAATGCCAGTAGAACTTTCAAGTCATTGCCAAAGTGGCTACACGCAGTTATTTAGCACTGTTATTCCGCAGAAAGACCCATGCCTTAACTTTTAATTTATAAATGAAGTGAGGTTATGTGGTTATGTGAAAAAATCAATTATTCCAGTAATTGTAACGATTCAGTCACTGTTTAGCGTACAAAGGTAAAAATATATTACACAGTACACATACATTTGCATTTAATCTTAACGTAAAAGTGCTACCGTATAAGTTACTCCAAAAATCGAAAACGGCAAAGTAAAACTTTGCATAGAAGTTCGTTGACAGCGCACATGTTTGGTACGTGGAAATTAAATAGCGCGGCTATCTCACCAATCATAGTCACCGGCGGAGTAATACATTTTCATGCTTTGTTTAGATTTTCCCATAAACTAAGGACGGTGCCAGTAAAACTTTTGGTTCATCGAAATTATCAGTTTTGCATTTGAATCAATGACTTTCAATCACAAGAAAGACTATTACATCACATTTAATGTCTCCCATTATCTAGGCATTCCAATAGCAAATGTTACTAAAAATGCAGACATTAACTTCACTTTCGTAAGCGAAAATGAGGGACGAATGGGGACGCCCTGTGTAACTTTTACTCCCTTCTACAGCGTAGGTTTTACAGTAGCTGTCAAACAAGAAATAACACGTCATATTGTGGTACAAGTTGAGGGAAATGGAAGTTGTCATGGAAACCACACGGAAGCATGCCTCGTGTATGGTAATAACAGGTTAACAGTTACTTACGTTACTGGATCCAGTAGCTAATAATGATGTATTTTAAAAAAATAAACTTGGTAAATTAAGCATTTTGCAAAATATGAGTGTTTTACTGTAGAATGTTGTGTTACTGATTTTATTTTGCAACAAATATACATTTATCTGTCTTATTATTTATCTTCATATAATTTTATAAAGTGTGTGCACAAAAATATTTAAAATGCCATATTCGACTTCAGGAGAGTCAATTATTCACATTAGTTCCATTTTCCATCAACATCGAAAGTTGTCATAATAGTATTTGACGCTACTGTTTCGTTACATTTTGCTTTATATTCTAATAAACCGCCCTAATGCACTTTGCCTGTAATGCACATTTGTCTACCAATTTCACCATGCTGATTCCATTTGCATGTCGAAACGTTGATTTTGACACTCGCTTTTATTTGATGTCACTTGTCATATTCGATCTAAATGGCTATTTATACAACCATGGTATGTTCCTGTCAACATTGAAATATCAAAGGCTTTGATAGCTAAAGCAATGTACAAACCTTATTGATTTGCCGTCAATAATTATTTTCATTATTTGGTTCTCCACGTATGTAATTTGTTGCAACTTCAGGCGAGAGAACGGTGTTTTTAGTCTTTTTTTCATATATCGTAAATATTGTCGCATACATTGTTGAGGAATACTAGGAAACATATCAAATTTTAGAACGCCAATGTTAATGTTCATTTCCTGTAACTTGTCACATTCGCACATTCTATAGTCCTTAATTCTGCTGACCTATGAGAACAGCGTCATGCCAGATTTCACAGTAATTTAGCTTATAACTTCAATTTTCTGTTTACTCTTGTCAACTACCTGCAGTTGGCTGGACACGGACTTCATTGCCAAAAGGAATGTGAGTCTCCTAGATGCCGAATTGCAGTTAGGATGTTTTGAGAAATATGATTATGCTTACATTTGGTTTGGAAACCTTTATGGAGCTTCTTTGGTGTGAGAATGCCGATTTGGCACTAGGACACCATATTGGAAGACTGCATATTTTGGCAGTCCTGAGTCATTCTAGTGTGGGTCACTTTAATTTGGGTTCCTCTGGAGCTCACACTGATTTTAGAAATCAGGGTCGTCATGCCGCCCTCCAGTCGTGGCTACTCTACTCGCATCCTCGCATCCCCTCAAGGTAAGCCCGTATGGGTATTTATATAATAATGTAATTGTTTTCATCATTTCACCCCTACTTCTCTTCAATAACTAAGACTTAGAGAGTGCCTTGTGCTTCAACTTAATAATTAGGATATAGTAAATCTGCATATTATAGAACTTGTTTTCTCTACTTATCTCTAACCTTGCTCCTACTTTGCTCTAGCAGTTATCTCTACCATATGGTTCCCTTATGCTTCCAGCTACGCTCCTAGTTACAGAGTAAATTGTAACCGTTTGACGGAAGCACTTTAAGTGTACTATGCCACTATATGTAACATTTCGCTGACGTGCCACAATTACAATTCGTAATAATATTATATCACAGATCTAAGACATCTTCAACATTCCTCGAAGATGCTGTAAAGTTATTTTAATTATTAGCTAACTGTAGGAGAGGCAACACTTTACTACATAAAAAGGTAATATTTCGTTAAAGTATTGTCGCCGAGGCATTGTTGTGCGGTGGGCCACGACCGGCGCATGGGCACGGAGCTGGACGCTAGCCGAGAGAGAGGGAAACGGGGAGAGAAAGAGACAGAGATATTCTGGAACTTTCCGCTGTCATCGTGATTGTTATCGTACGTTCTACTGCATTCTAGAACGATGGCTGAGGTATAAAAAGGCCCCGCAAGGTGTGAATCGAGTCAGTTGCTAGTGAGTTGAATTATTAATTGTGTGTGCAGCTGTGTGAACATTTGAACCGCACAGCAAGTGATTTCTTTCGTTTCTTTACGTGTGGTGAAGCAACGAGAGACCTTGAAAATTGTGTTTGTGTATGTTGTCATTCTACTGCTGTCAGGGTTGTACAAAGCGTGTTTTTACTTGTAATAAAGAGTACTTTAAATTTCTGGAAACATAATCCTACGAACCTACAAGGTCACATCGTATCAATAACCATTTCTGACATGTTATTTTCGATTGGTTTGAGGTGTAAAGTAATTACATGTTCTTTAACAGTTCCCACTTTCTCTACCACTTAGGGAAAGTGCTGCATTCTTCCCAAAAATTGATGCCATGATTTTACCAGAAATTAAAGTCCTTGGCCTAACTAAAAAGGCTATTTTTTCTTTAAATAATATCATTGTGTGAATGAAGAAACAAAGCTACTTAATCGATTTCACTGTATTATTTGAGGACTAGATAATATTTTTAATGGGACATAATTTTCTCTTTGAACAGCATAACTCAAAAACAAATGACGTTAAATGCTAAATTCAGTATTTTGGTTCTTCAACTTGGAAGACTGTGACATGAACATAGTAAAAATAACATCCAACTCCAAATTATTCTCTACACGAAAAAATGCTTTACTCAAATTCGGCTACAAGGATTTTGATTAAATAGCACATATTTTATGGCAAATGAAATGAATATCTTGACCTTTTCAATAAAATATTCCTAAAAACTCTTTATTCTAAATAAATTGTGAATAACTGGTTAACTGTAAGAAATTTATGCAATAATTCTTAAATTGCATAGAAGCACAACATTCGATAAATTCATTGTTATGGGTTTGACTTTTGAACCACTTGTTTTCAAATAGAAACTGTTATTAATTTTTTAACTCTATGCCATGCAAAGAGAATCAAATGTCAACACATATCGAACACTTGACTAACACTACTATATTCCCCATGCTACCTAAAATTCAGGAATAGTTTTGTACAGAGTCAGTGGAGCAAACATGTCTTGCAAAGAGAACGAAATTTAAAAGCCTTAAAGTCTAATCAATTTCCAAATTACTATATAGGCTATTTATGGATGGTAAAATAATTACGTCAACTGTTTGTTGAAAGACAGTTGAAGACTCTGGAATATTAATGTTGTTTTTAAGGTAAGAGTGAACAGTTCTCGCCTAGCAGCAGCAAGTAACTCATTAACTTGGATCATAATCGTCCAAAGCATTGTTCAGTAGGGGCTGGCCCGAGGCAAAGCAGCAAGGAATCGATACTGGTACTGTTGTATTTAACGTCTTGGTGTCAGCCAAAAAGTACATCATCCCAGAGACTGCACCGGGTTGTTAATGATGTAAACCATTTTCTTACTAAAGTGTAGCAACAAGGGAAAGTATTATAGGTACCTAACAAGAAATTCCATATGCAGATTCCATAGGAAATACACGTGTAACTAAAAGTCGAAGCATCAATTAAACACCACAAATATCTAGCATTTAACCTTTTGCAATTAAATATCGAATAATGAAACTCCCGGTGGCGGTCTTACACATCCCTTGGGACCCTCGAACCCGGAAGATATCTCTCGATCATGAGAACGAGGTTATATACAGAGTAAAGTCTCTGCCATGAAAGCCGAAACACTCGCCGACAACTACCAACCTAAAATAACCAAGCGAAATGAGAAGTAACGCAAATAACGCGCAATGGCCGGACAGGAAATTCTGGGAACGTAATTATTTTTGCTTAACGACCGTGTAAATATCTGGAAAAAAACTACCAATGGTTGGGAAATGAAAAACCACTACCTTCCAGGTTACAGGCTCTGGCTCCCGAACCGTTCCTTTGGGAATGTGCGAGAACATGCTGACAAAAACTGAAATGCCATTTTCTTTTTCTTGGGCCAGCAGATAGCGTGTGCAGGTAGACAAATGTCATGGTCTGCAGGTCACTCACTTGTCGTATCGATTCCCTTTCGACCGAGTGTGACGATATTCCCACATTAAGTAAGTTCTCCTGGAAAGGGCGCCGCATGCAACTCAACACACGACGTGAGTACATCCAGAGCAAAATATCCGTGCTATCTAGAGATTTGGACCATTAAGGATGCTATTTCTGTGAACTAAAAATTAAAGAACTTTATACCAACACAAATTTAAAACTCTTGATATCGAGGTAAACAAACGTATAGACTTCCGGTGGCTTTTTTCTGGAATAAACGAGAGTGCACGATACCGGAGCTATTGATTTGTGAGTTTACTTACCCTTTTTAGTTTTGGTATTTCTCAACTACCCTTAATTCCCTCCTGTACCCTTCTCGATCTTTGTAGTTATTATCTGTTTTACACAGCTTGCCACATTTTTTCTTCACACACGTTTCCTTCTCCCACGTGGTGGGTGACCATTCTTGGTTATTATTTTTATTCTATTCTTCTGACGCTTTTATACTAGAAATACTCTTTACTGAATTTACTTTAACACCAAATTTTCCGTGTCTATCATTTTTCCTAACTCTTCGTATTCTTTCTTATCAGTCTAGTGTAACTAAACTTTATATTTTGGCAAGGGTTCCACGTTGGGACGCCAATTTGTAGCTAATTTATTTTATTGGCAAGCAAATGAGTTCTACGTTGGGGCTACAATCTGAAGCAGCTATGTGGTGAGCAATGAGGTTTCTCTCAGGGTATGCGTGGATATGTGTGAGAAGGGTGGTTTTATTGACATTGGAATGCCGTTTTCAAACTTATTTATTTACTGCTTCCTTTTTTTAGGACATTGAAATTGAAGTTGCCGACCAAGGGCTACCAATATCCCTGTTTAGAGTTACTGACGGCAGAATGTTTATTACTCGATAAACTTTATTCGTTTCTCACGTATATATGAACCGACAAATATCTTCTCTCATTTCTGGTATGCCTGGCCCAAGACAGAACAAGTTGACCGCCCTAATAGCTCTCACGCCTCAGACTGTGTCAATGGCTTGCCAGCCACGAAGTGCTCTAATCGGCTCCTCGTCGAAGACTGTTGTCCACAGCTGCGCGTGTGGGTGTATATGTAACTTTCACTTTTTGGAAACCCTCTTTTCACACAAAGATTCTCTTTGTGGCTATTTTGTCGCCATTATGAATGGACCGAAGAATACCCTATTCAAACAGTCAAGTGCCTTCCTTTAGATATCTGCTAAGGAGACTGTTTCTTACATTTCTTTTTTTAAAACAACTTATTCACCCAAAATGCTATTCGACTCAACTGCCCTTGCACGTGTTGTAACAAAGAACCAACATTCCTTTGAAATCCATCATGATTCTCTACTTATTTCAACCCCTTAATTTCTGGATCACTAGGTAATGGAGTGCACTTCTTAACCCTACGTTTCTACCGCTTGTATCACACTCCCATCCCATTCCCCTATCCTACATGTTACTATTGAATAAACTAAACTTTTAAGAATTCTAGAATACTGAATGATTCTCATATGTTAAAGTCAATGCATAATACTGGAAGCACGAGATGAATATTTCTGAAGGGTTAAAAACTGTTCTTTTTAATTTACGTCCTTCAATGTTAAGTCATTTCGGTCGATGAATGAAATGGGTGAAATAATGCTCAAATGAGTCCAGGGTGCATAGAGCGCACAGTTACCCGATATTCTCTTTCAAAATAAGAGAAATCCCGGGAAAACCGTATGCAGATAACTCATCCTTACCGAGATTCGAACTCGGGACATCTTGAACGTAAGGATTATAAACTCATTAGCCAAGCAATTTAGGAACAGTACGCTGCTGCGTGGTCGAGTGATTTGACCTTAGCTCTCATCAACGGATAGATCCCAGGTGACCTTAAAGTGAGATTTGTGGTGGACAACACGGCACTGGGGCGGGTTTTCTCCGGGTCTTCCGTTTCCCCCGCCAGCATTCCCCCAATTGCTCTATAATCTTTCCTATCATTTCATCTCGCCCTCATTTCGCCATCCACTTCCCTCACTCTCATAGCTGGTATCGGGCTGATCACCCATCCTGGATTCTCTCTCTCACTGATCCAGAGATACCGTTTCTCAACCCACATAAGGGTTAAGAGGAACAAGAACACCGACCGAGCGGCATTGCACAGGCGGTTTCGTCTGTTGCCTGCATTCGGGAGTTCCGGATTCGATTCCCGTGGCCAACCTACCTGACCCACAAGTTTTTTCGCGGGGTTTCCCCGGTCGCCAGGTGAATGATGGGTAGGTTAATTACATCCACTAAATTTCTTGTCCCTCCATTACATGTCCATTATCAAGTCACATCATCTCTCATTTGGTGGTCTCTTTCAGAGTAGAAGTGTCAGCGAGTGTCTCGGCGGTGCATGGCGGGATAATATGTTCTGAGTGAACCATTTGTTCCTCCGGGAGGTCGGTTGTGGGTCTCCAAACCGATTGTTGGCACCGTCTTCGGACCATAGTAGGGGGAAATGTCCGTTGTCCTGGTCTGCCGGGAGAGGTTTCCATCTAAGTAAAATGTAGGGACCCTGCCCTATGCACTGTAGTGGTTCCTTGGGACGACTACCCTCTGTCTCCTCTCGCCTCATCCTTCCTTCTTCCCGGGTATGCCCCTCTTGGGGCACAGGTACAATACACTAAGATTGATCGCAGTGACGACTCCCCTCCGAAAAAAGCAAGAATGTCATTACATCACGTAGTGGTATAAGAAGGCAGTAAAAGTAGAAGAGTTACGACGTTCATATACAGACATTTTATATAAATATTTTATTTATATTCAGGGAGGTCGAAACGTTTATATTCCATGAGATCTAGATGTCAAACTTTTTGGATGAAATGCAATGCTTCTCCTAATTATGTAAGTACGTAAGAGACGGAAATGGTGTCATGGTAACCGCACGAGAACCCGGAGGCGAAAGGAGACGAAATTCCCGAAATCGGAACTGCCACTTAGCGATGACCTTATTTTTGCCCTGTGTGGTGCAGCACAAGTAGACTCTACCGGATCGATAGGGAACTCCCCGTCAGCTGACTGCACGCAGGAAGGCAGTCCGGCTGTCTATACGTACGCAAAGTGTGGACAGGTACGTCGAGACGGAGTCGAAATTCTGACCAACACATACTGAGAGCATAGAGAAAGCATTGTATTTCAGCCAAAAATTTGAAAACGGCTCCCAGGCTCTTAAATACCCCTACCACGAGGCACTTATGTAGTGCAGAGCTTTAAATATGATATAATCAAGGCAACGTTAAACGGTCATTGAACTTTGAAACCTTCAGTACATGCACTTTAATACATCTGGTACTTTTTCCATAGAATATTTCGACCAAATGTAACAGAAATTTCATTTATCACACTTATTTTTATACATACTTTATAACTGCATACAAAGTGCGGAGTTTATCTCGATACTCGATAAAAATACAATTATTCTCCATGATAAACGATATTTCGATAATCGATACCGTCATTTCTATGTATTTCAATACAAAATAGAATTTTGAGGGAACTGTGTAATGTCAATGAAATTAATTAGGAGCATCAAACCACCATTTTACTCATTTTTAAACGCTACATTAGTCTTTTTTTTCGAAATAGTCCACTTTTATAAGTTGTTGTCCAAAAATATTAGCATTCTCAAGCTTTTAGGATCATTTCTACTTCTATTTCTGTCACATATGAGTCCTGCTGCGCTAATTGGTATTTCGGATAAGAAAAATGTTGCAGATGGAATACACAAATATTTAGCGGTTATTCCTTTTATTAATCTTGGAAATTTTGAATTTATTTTCCAATAATCCAGTGCATTATAAAGAGGAGGCGATAAATCGTCGTTGAGATATGTACTGATTTCGTATTGGAAACTGTTAACTGGCAGTGAATCTGACACACGATTATTTTCTTCTATAATGTTACTATACAGGAACGACATTCTTGGCAATTTCTCGGGCTTTGCAGTGGTCTATTGGGTCAGCAATATTTTGTGATTTAAAATTAAATAAAGATTGAAATCTCCACCGAAATATCGGAAAAGTACGAAGCGAATTTTCTGATGTATCTTTCCATATCGATACCATGCAAGAATCGTCATTATCGAGGTGTTGCAAGTATCGAAGGACCCATCCCTAATATAGGTTCAAAGTATGATGTCTTAAATGTCTTACAAACGTTTATTCCTCCATCATCTTCATGTTAATCGAGATATTCCTTATCTTCTTGTAAAAGCAAGAGTAATATAGGAATAAAGTAGAATTTAACCGATAGTCAAATGTTTTAAACAGATGGTTCTAAATGACAAAAGTATAAATACTGAAAAACTTAGGTAAATAAGAGGAATAAATTGGAAATGGTTAACTAAAAATTGTGCGTTTAACAAGATCTACATTTTTTCTGTAGTATTATTTTGTCTGTCCCTTACGGCTTTCAAGTTATACAAAATGCATCACAATGAAAAACTTTGAGGCAGAAGATATATATTCCATTCGTCATGAAAATATCTTACATAAGCTATTTTAACCAAAATCGTCAGAGCCTCCTACAAGAAAATCAAAATTTTCGAAAAGTGTACCATTAAAGGTAGTCTGAGGTGGAGGGTATACTTGAAATTTTTCCATTCGTACCTTAAATAATGCTTTATTTCAGTTTCAAATTTGGTATTCAATCGGCTTTCCATTTTAATTGCCTTGTTAAAATACAAACGCAGATGCACAACGGGATAAAAGTACCTTTTTTATTTAGGGGACCTCAAACTTTATATTTCCATTGAAATCTCTAGATTCGACTTTCATATTGGCGTATGTATCTGTTGCCAACCTTTGCACCAACGTTCCAAGCAGATGTTCTGCAGATGTTTGAAACTTCACAGGTGGTATATATATTTTAATGTCGTCCAACGTTAAGAAATATTCAACGATGAATGAAATCATGTTCAAACGAGTTCAGAGTCCAAGGTTACCAGACATTCATCTTTCAGGATAAGGGAAAGCCCCGGAAAAACGTATTCCCTGACCGTGATTCGAACTCGGGACCTCTTGAACGTGAGGCAGATCCTCTACCACCACGCTACAGAGCCGGGCTTAAATCACGTGAAAGGAAGTCAGAAATAGCATTACAGAGCAGGTTATCAGGGCAAACCTAAGTGTTTCAAGTCCTTAGTACACAGTTTTACATCAAAGAACAAGAATAAATAGAACTTCGTGAAGAGGAAGCGTGGATGCAAGGATTCGTTGATACAAAAAACACTCCACCCACTTCCTTCTGCCACCGCAAGGCGTCGCGTTATCGAATTCCATCATAATCCAGGAAAGTTTTCCCCTCAGAACATCTTCTTGGAAGTAATAAACTAATTTTCACAACCCTTGCATTCCCACAAAACTTCTTGCGGCTCTAAGGTGCTCGGATCGATTCTCCACGCGGACTTGAGGTTCCATTGTTGCGCCGTACACGCCTGAAGTTCCGCTGTGCTCATAATATTTCATTTGTTAGCTTGCGAGCGAGCGAACTGCTCTCGATTCATTGTCAAGACTGCTATAAATTGTGAGGAACGCCGCGGATCGTGGGGGCGCGGTTTACCTTTTAAAGAACAGATGAGCGGGATTAAGGAAGTTCAAGTTCTGGGGCTGGAAGAAAAGGATGTAAACCGATGATAATCTGAATTTAGAAATCCTTTGTAACGGATAGGAACTTAACAGCAGTTAACCGATTCCTTTCTTAAATCTTATTCTACAACTCTCGAATAGGTACTTAAGGTATAATGTTGAAAGAGTGAAGTTAATGTACGCCTTTTTTACTCTCTCCAAATTGTGACGTGAAGATAAATTAATTGCCAAGTTGTGATGATATTTGAAGAATTTTGAAAAAAAAAAAAAAAAAAATTTGGGTTCGTTAAATTTGGTTTCAAGTCACATTGAGTGAATTCCCAGTCATGACATGAAGATTCCTCTCCCAAGGTGTAGTTTCCGACAGATGTCTTTCTTCTCCTCCAGAAATGCTTTGAAAACGAGGTGAAGTACTTAATTTATTTTTAAACATACTTTTAGTTCTTGTTTAAATTAACATAAAAAGTTAAATCCCAAATAAACTGATAAACTCTCTAGTGTATTCACTCTTTAAGCGTACTTTTGAATAAATGGTCAAGCTAATACTTCTCACGTCATTACTCTACAAAGGTCAAGCTTCCACACATCCTCTTAAGACAAACGTTTTATTAAATTCTTGTCGTCTTTATACACAAGACAGTTCTTTTCAACGATCAAAATCATTTGCGTATTGTGAAGAAGATTACTGACCTTTTTCACCATAGCAACCACGTGTTTCTTTATGACTACATCATTCGTAGCAAACCATACCAATATCTTATTTAATTTTATAATTTCACTTCCTACACTTAATTTAAACATTATAATACGCCAACATTATTTAAATAATTTAAAACATTAAATAACATCATAAAGTAAATTAACAATATCGATTTTCTCTTTCGAGGCTAAATTCAAAACAACAGTTAAAATGTTGTCTAGCCTATGTTAAGTACACATATTCAGAAGTTATACTAGTCACAGGAACCTCAAGAAATCACGTGCAGAGAAAAGCAAGTAGGTCCCATTATATGTTTGCGGTAAGTACACCAAACTTATGTATTAAGTTTACTTCTGCCTTCTTGCTACAAGAAGATTTTCTTAAAAAGGAATCTAGCCATCCCAAAATACCCCATATATTGAAAGAATATTGAACATTTTTATTAAAAAAAAACATCTGTTTTAAATTATTTTCATCACATAAAATTCAAACTTTGAATTACCTCAGAACCGCCTTTAAAGTCTTCATTTCCAGTGATGTTATCATAACTTCTAAATCTTAATATATAGACGAAAACGTATTACAAAATAGATGTTGATTTTCTTGAACATTTAGCTTTCAACAGATACGTTTTTCCCTACGATTAAATTTTTCAGATATTCCTTGTTATTGGTTTGAATGTTATAATACTTATAATTTTCTTAAAATAAAAAGCGTTTTATTTCTTTTTTCTTGCCCCCCCCCCTTCTTATTCTAGCAAAGGGGACAGAATTTCAAAGTCTCCTAACTATTTAAAGCTATTCAAAGAGTTTGACTATCACCTAAAAGTCTACTATACTCCCATAATCCCTTTGCAGTTACAAGAGAATTAGCAGTAAAATAATCTTTATTGATTAACATGAAATAAGTGTTTTTTTAAATTGTTTATGCAGGAATAGAGAAAGTCAGGTGTTTGCAACACATCAGATTTTCTGTAGTAAAATCTTGAAATATAATTTTTGGGAGGAATGTGCGAGGCCTGGTAAAAATAACGGGAATTTTCATTTTACTTCAACATTTTATTTATTCGACATCAACTTCAAAGTTATCCCTCTCAGATATAATACACTTGTGCCAGCACTTTTTCCAAACTTGGCAGTACTTCTCTTTTTGATGGTCGTTACGCCATTTTCCAGAACTACTTTTTTTTTACTTCTGCCACATTGTCATCAGTAATTGATGTGCGAGGGCGTACAGATAGGTCGTTGTCTTGAATGTCTTCTCTGTCGTGTCTGGAGCGCTTCTGTCACTCATAAGTTCTATATAGTAGATTCGCAAAAGTCACAGTCATTATTTGACATAGAAGCCCAATTTAGTGAACATTAAGTAAAGGTTCGTCAAAAAATATAACCTTTTCTAATGTCAATAAATCAAGTTTTTAAATAGCTGAAAACAGAAACACACAACAGGAACTTGTGTACCAACAAAATCAAAAAATAAATCCTGCGGAATTAAACAATTCATATTATTTTTGCAACATCTCGTACACATTATAGAAAGTAAATACAATCGGAAGAGAAGTATGCATTTTGGTTTTTTCACAATTAAATTACATCGCTTAATATCACAATGGCAGCAACTACAGCTGATTAGACGCTTATGGACGAGAAATAACACCTTTGTGGCTTAACTACATGTATGTCGATGCACCAAATATTCTTTAGCTACCGCTTTTATACGTGGACACTATCACACGAGTGCATGTGGCATTGTTGTACCTTTTGGGCGTGATGATGGCGTGGATAATTTGTGACAACAATCACGTTCGCTTCAGGGCTGTCAACTCTCAAAATATTTATGGCTAGATGAGAGCTGTAAAGCTGGAGAAAATAATGGGCCGGACTAGCGGATTAGAGATGGCGCTTTTGCCGTCGTGTCACAGAAGATTTAACACGAGACAGCGCGTTTATGGAACATTTAGCAGATTTAGACGACAGCGATGGTGATAATTCGTAGTGCATTTCATTGCCATAACGTATCATGCGTTTATTTCTTCTAGCGGCCAAGCGTGTTGACTCCATTCCATTCCACTTATCCACCCACACTGATCTTTTGTGTTCGCGAAATTCCCTGATCGGTAGGAGAATGCTAGTTATTATATTATATTATATATTTTCATTCTTCAGATATATATGGTTACCACAAATGACTTTCTTAGAGCTTTTCGTGCCTCAGTTGATGCGGTCATATGGCACAAAGACCTGTGAGTTTAGCTTCTTCTCAGCCATCTGAGCCTCCGTTAATCTACCTCCTCATCTATCATATATGTTATCAGTATTATACAATTCTTGTTTTCCCATAATTATATATATATATATATATATATAAACCAAATTAATTTCTGTGTAAATCAAGTTTATTCTTCCCATCTCGATTCAAGTAGATTCCATATTACCTACACAATTCCAAAGGAATCTACGCCATCTGCTGACATGCTGCCAAATTTTGCCACCTCATTAAAACTAGTACTAACAATAATAGTATTCAATTATAGCACAAAACAAAGAAGTGATAACTGTCACTTTGTGTACTTCTTCAAAATTCTCACTCAGCATTCACTGTCACTTAATAGTCTAGCTCAACTTGCACAAAGTATTCAGTTAACTCTTTGACGTTTCACTAAAATGAATCACATTTCACTGTCACTTCACTTTGTCTGAGCTGATGTAGCTGTGAAAGAAAATACGCTCGACGTAGCCTCTCCTTCCGGACGGCTTACTTGCTAGGTACTCTAACACAAGATGTTTATAATTCAGTGCAGTAACAAAACTTATTTCACTACCTCGATTGGATAACAACACTTCACACTCACTAACTCTGCAGGACTCACTTCGCCAAATTTCCTCATACTTTAAGATCGCAGAATTCGTTGGCTAATTCTGCTGCCTCTACAGCACTTCTGAAATTTTGAAACTTCCAGAAAGTTTAAGTTATCCTATGGTAGCGGTGATACTGGCAAGCGCGTGCCTTAACCTCTCGGTAGCATAGCGCAGTTACAGTTATATGTAAGAAAAGGCGTAACAAATGTTTGTTTCTTATACTGAGCAGGTGTTAGCGTATTTGGCCCGCATTCGAAAGCTCGTTCTGACCGTTGGGTCAGATATTTTCCAATGTCATTAGCCAAGCAATCGTAATTGAGCCCAGCATCTCTATCCAAACCTAGAAAAAGACATGAGGGTATTTTACCTACTCACCAGTTTGAATTCTCGCTTAACAACGATCCAGAGCTTCGACCAGGACGAGGACAAATTGCAGCTGTTACGGAAAACAAATTTTCAAGCCAGCCGAACGAAAGGTTTAGAGTTGGTTTGCCTGTCCCAACAGCAGCTGCACTTCTGGGACACATACACTTGCAAACAAATTAACAGCGTTTTATCTCGCCAAACTTCACGCGTTCCTCGCCACATTAACAGATGACTGACGATAAGCGCTCTCGGCTGTTTCGCAGTGATGGCACTAACATGTTATTTAATTCCGATAAAATATAACTCTTAATTTGATATAATTTTATTTGCTTTCTTTACCTCGTTATAAGCTACTAGTCCTCAAACTGTGGAATTCGGCCCTGGATGGCACGATATACCATCAGTGATATGCAGTAAATTAAGTTGGAAAACTGCCAAAATGTTAGATAATATTTCAAATATATGCTCCTAACAGCAATATTATTTTAAAACCATTTTTCAAAATTCTAGCTTTTATGCCCATTAAACCTTGATGGTGTAAACCCATTTTCTCTAATAAAACCACTCAAGACGCAGTTATAAATCTATTGACATAAAAACTCCAAGTTTTACAACAAAAGAGTTTCCTTGCATACTTTCAGGTGTCTCTCTCATATATCATATGTTTTGTTTTAATAAGGCTGAAAATATGTAAAATGTTAAATTGTTCCAATTTATGAATATTCACGTGTTCCTATTAATATGACAGTATTACTAATAATTGCTGTTAAATTGCTACGTTAAACGTTTTGGCAGAAATAAGTGAAATATTAAAGTATATTTAGAATAATCCCTTATGTAAGTGAAAGCTTAGTTACACATGTATTAGTATAATAAAATTAATAGAACTTTCATAAATTAAAACGTATAAAGAGAGCTAAAATTAACTTAAAGTGTTAAGTATTTGCTTCATACAAGAGGACAGAAAACAAGGGGAATTTTTATAATTTCGAGGGCTTTAGATATATAATTATATAACCTTTTTATCTTTTTGGTACATAATATGTTCTTGAATTGAGTTTGCCTCTTCAGCTGTTTAGGTAGTTGGCAGCAGAGGAGGTTGGTTATACGTGTTTTCGAGTGCTAGGCAAATTTTACGTAATTTACATTAAACTTTCCCTGAAATTTGGAATAAAGTGCAACAGTGATTTGAAATGTTGACTGTATTAATCAAGTATGCGTAAGCCAAGTGTTTACGAATGGTGGAAACGTTTCAAAGAGGGTTGAAAAAGACGACAACCGCTCTGGTCGATCTCCTACATCAATTACAGATGACAATGTGGAAGAAATAAAGAAAGTGGAAAATCGCTAAATCAGTATCTAAACGTTTGAATACAATTATGACAAAACCACTCATGGAAATTGCATTACTATAATGCTTCCGCCCACACCTGAATGTTTGTTCGTGGTTCTTTTTTTGTGTCAAATAACAAAACCATTACGTTGTCTCAATAGCCCTATTTGCCGGACATGACCCCCTGCGTCTTCTTTCTGTTTCCGAGACTGAAGGGAACCGAGAAAGGATGCTATTTAGTCAACACTTGATGAGATAGAACAATCGCTGAAGGAACTGAACATGACGAAAAGTGAGTGTGAGTTCAAGAAGTGCTTCCACAATTGGAAAAAGTGCTAGCACACGTGTATTATATCTGAGGGGGATTATTTTGAAGGAGACAAAGTTGGTGTTCATAAAGATTGTTAATTTAAGATGGAACCTCGTATATTTGCACAAAAGGTTTTATTTAGAGCTTGATCTGATGGTTCTATGAAAATAGGCGACTTCAACCTTTAGGTGATCGTCAAATATTTCAAGGGATGATCACTATGTGATGGTTAAAGTTGCTCCTCTTTGCTATGGCAAGAGATAAAAACATGAATGTGTTCCTATTTGAGAAGATAATAAATATTAAAAATTCAAAACAATAAGAAAGAATGTCTCAGAAGAGGTTAATTCCTCAATATTATATATTTGTCTATATTTTACATTTTAGCTATCATAAAAATTTCATACATAATGAAAAGGACTTCAGAGGTTATTCCGGGCGTATTATACGAGGGCTGTTCAATTAAGAATGATCATGATTTCATTTTACAGTCATAAATTTCAGCACTAAATTTCAACCTTACTATATTCTGTTAGCTTAATGTGAAACAAACACGCCGTAGTAGTTTCATTGCTGGTGCTCCTGGTTCCCGTCTGTGAGAACCAGGCATGTTCAGACATTTTCAATATCGCCTACCGCTGCAATGGAGGTAACACGCGAGGGACAATATGCCGCTTTAAAGTTCTGTTTTCCTCTCAACAAATCTTCAGTTGAGGCCTATACAATGTTACAGGAGGCATATGGAGAGTCTGTTCTTCTCTACGGCACAGTTCGCAGATGGTTTAAAACGTTTAAAGAGGGCAGACAATAACTTTCAAAGGAAGGTGGATCCGGTGCTCCAGTTACTGCTCTTACAGAAGAAAACATAAACACTGCTGCTACCATTGTGAGAGAGGATCGACGAATCACCTTAAGATCACTTTCTGAAATACTAAACATTTCATTGGGTGCCACCCACACGTTGGTGACGGAAACATTACACATGAGACGTGTTTGTGCGCGATGGGTTCCAAGACTGTTGATTCCCGAACAAAAGGACATTCCCTTACAGATCTGCATGCAGTTAAAGTTGATGCTAGGGGAAGATCTGGAGTTTCTTTCAAACATAATCACTGCTGATGAAACTTGGCTACATCATTTTGATCCTGAGAACACACAACAAAGCTAAGTGTAGAAATCTCCTTCATCACCAACCCCCCAAAAAGCAAAAGTGGTTGCTTCTGCTGGGAAAGTTATGCTCATCTCATTCTTTGATATTCATGGAATGGTTTATCAGCATGTTGTACCTGAACACACATCAGTAACTGGACAGTACTACAGGGATGTCCTCTAAACATTGCAAGTCCATATCAGGAGCAAAATAACACATTTCCGCGAAGCAGGTTGGATGCTGGACCACGATAATGCGCGGCCCCATATTGCCAATGTTGTTGCCGAATATCTTGCAAAAGTCAACGTGAAGTACATATCTCAACCTCCCTATAGTCCGGGTTTATCTCCATGTGACTTTTTTCTATTCCCTAACTTGAAGAAACTCCTTCGTGGGAGGCATTATCCATCACCAGAAGCATCGGTGAAGGCTGCGGAGACTATTTTGAAGGATATCTGAAAAAATTGTTTCCAGAATGTCTTTGAAGACTGACAGAAACGCTGGGACAAGCATCGCATTCAGGGGAGACTATTTTGAGAAGGCCCATCAAAATTATGAGGATGAGTAAAGGTACGTTGTCAAAAAATTGTGACCATTCTTTATTGAACAGCTCTCGTACAAACCGTATAAAACAGGAAAATCACACTTTGATTAAAATCTTGTGGGTTTCTCTAGAACCACTGAAAATTTTATTGTGAACCAAAACTTTCTCAGAATATTCAAGTGACAAATTATACCCAATGCCAGTACACACCTACTATGATGTCGTTTTACGAACATTTAATTAAATTATTTTCTCTAACTGTCTAGATTAGGTGGTTATATTCACAGCTTTCCTATTATATTTATGCGTAATTGAAAGAAATAGTTGACTTGTTTGATCACATGGGATATTATTTATGGAAAAAACGTGGAACACACAGGATCATCACATTAAGTCCAACAGAATTTGTCAAAGATGATTTAACCAACCAAGTCTATGGTCTATAAATTCAGTAGGACTATTACAAATGATGTTATTTGTGGAACGTCCTACGCTTCCAAAATATATTTTATTATTTCATGCAGAACAATCATAGATACATCTATCTATTGTGAATTGGAATTATTACGTATTCAAATCTCGTATATATCCTAAATGTAAAGAGCGTACAGAAACGTAATTAAACCTATTACAATGCGTTATTATACCCTATTATAGTGAACAGAGGCAGTTAAGTTCAAATAAACAGAATGACTAATACTAATTGAAAAAATGACAAAGAAATATAAGGAAGTGGCATAAAGTTAAGTTTACCCTCCACGACTTTCCTTTCCTTTCCTTTCAGTATACCAATAATTCTCTATATTGGTGAAAAAGAACCATAATATCAGATACTATTTCCATTCATTCCTATAAACTACTCTCCGCTAATGGGGCAGATATTTCTGGCACATTTGTCAGTAATTTCTATCATTCACCGAGCTCCCAGGCTAAGTCAAGCGAGCTTCTGTCTAATCCGCTTGGTGTCTCTGTTTTGATATACCAGCTGCGTTCAAGTTATAACACCTATTTTATTTTTCAGGACTGGGACCAGATAGGAACTTCTGTTTCTTTTTAAAATACACGTGGACTCTTTTTGAATGCGTGACAGAGATGGCAGCACTGTACAGTGTATAAATCTCCTGTGGCAGCGACGAGAGTTAGAACTATTTTTGATACTTAAAATGGCGACGTTTTCATTGCTAGAACAGCGTGTAACTATTCGTTTTATCAATTATCGTAGTGTATCACCTATTGAAATTCATCGCTAGTTGAGTGAGGCATGTGGTAATGGTACCATGGATGTGTCTAATAATGCATTTTTGGGTGCGACAGTTCAATGAAAGCAGAACATCCTGTGACAACAAACCAAGACACTCACGGCCTCGCACCAGCCGGTCTGACGACATGATCCAGAGAGTGGAAAACGTTGTTTTGGAGAATCGCTGATTGAGCGTTGAAGACATCGCCTCCGAAATTGGCATTTCAGTGGGATCTGTGCACACAATCCTGCATGAAGATCTGAAAATACGAAAAGTGGCTTCCAGGTGGGTACCACGAATGCTGACTTTGAAGTGATTGCTCATGCTGCCTACTCACCTGACCTGACTCCTAGCAACTTCGGACTGTTTCCACACTATGAAAGACACTCTCAGTGGTAGGAGATTCAATAGTCGTACCGCTATCACCTCAGCAATTTTCCAATGGTCAAAACACACTTCTAAAGAAGCGTTTGTAGCGACCATGGAATCATGGCGTCGACTTTGTGATAAATGTGTACGGCTAGAGGGAGATTACGTTGTAAAGTGACACTAGTTTCACATTTTTGTGATTACTTACTGAGAAAATAATAGGTGTTATAACTTGAATGCACCTCGTATTGGCCCACACTTCCAGCTCAAACTGTACTTCCAATGAGACTAAACAATTTTTATTGACTAGCTCTCAATATGAACGTGACTCCTAATCCTTCACCACACATTCCGTGCCATCTGAAGTCAGTTCATCTTTACAGTTCCCAATCCACATAGGCTAGTGGAAGTATATTTGGAATGTCCCTGAGTTTAACTATTTAAATTATAATCTTTAATGCATGCTTACAACAAATTTAAAGCTTAAAATACATTCCGAAAATAATTAATTAGGTTTTGAAATCACATCTAACACAATTACATGATTAGATTAAACCTTTGAGTAACAATACTGTCTGAATACTTCATTTAGTGACAAAATCCTTAGAAAAACGATGCATTTGGATGGATTTTACATTTTCAGTAACAATCATAACTGCATACCTGATGTGGACTTCAAAAGATTAGTCGATTCGTCGGGAGATATAAACGTAGTACTTACCTGAAAAGAAAGAAAAAATATATATTAATAAGAGTCAAATTAACAAAGAAATGCATAAAACTCAAGTCTGTCATATTTGTATACTTAATAGTAATTAAAGCAGTAACCATATTTAATTGTGATAAGTATATTAAAATGAATAGATAGAGTTACACTCAAAAATTCAATGCCATAGCCGAGATTTGAACCACGGTCTCGCCCGGTTGCTCTTAACCATTGAGCTACTATGGCTAACATACACTGACTCCTATTTTCCGGTAAACTTCTAGGGGAATTTTTCAATCTGGTTATATCTGTCAGATTCATCGCCTGCACATGACTAGTGTGAAAGAACGATTAATTTCGATTTTAAAATGTTAGCCAATTATTAATTTATTACAACCTCAACCAAAAAATTGATTGATCAGTCGTTTTCAGAACAAGGACAGGTATTCACTAAAACCCAGTCTCCTATATTCTTCCCAGTTTCTTTTCTTATCTTAAAATCGTATACCATCTCGCATATTCTTTTACTGCTAAATATTTCCAGGTTTTATTTTCCATCCAACTTATGTCTGAACCCTTGAATTAAAATTTCCAGTAATTTCTTCTTCTTTTCTTTCAACAATTTTTTTGGGTTCACTTTCTCTATGCCATTATGCGTAATGTATCTGGATTGTATATTTTAAATTATTCTCCATATCCACATTTTAAATAATTCCGACTATTTTCAATGATTCAACGCTGTGTTTAAGTTTCCGATCTACACAAAACATTTCATAGGTACACGAAAATATGCTGTAGGTTAATAAATACACAAATACTCGAGGTTCATGACTGTTGCAGTAATACTTATTTACAAAACGTGTATTTAGCACTTAAACATAATATTATATATCAGTTGTTTAACACGAACTTTTCTCATGAAAATAATACCTGAAGAAGTGATATTTGCCCGCGAATAAATTCGCTGTAAAGAATCATCGCCAGCCTCGGTAGCGTAGATGGTAGTGTGTCTGCCTCACGTTCAAGAGGTCTCAAGTTCGGTTTTCGATTAGGGCGAGTTTACCTGGATAAAGTTTCCGGGGTTTCCCTTATCCTGAGAGACGAATGTTGGGTAACTCTAAGGATCCTAGGCTCATTTGAGCATCATTTCACCCATATCATCATCCGATATGACTAAACGTTGCAGGGTGTAAATTAAAAAGATCATAACTGCTTTATTGAAGTTCTAGGCCTGATTAAAATACTAGAACTTTTTCTGTGGAATTTGTTTTTGAATTACACGGGTTGTTTAAAATCAAAATGTATTTTTAATTTATAATACGCTTTAAGAATTTATAATACATACGAAAATATATAAGAATGAAAAATATGATGTATTGCACTCCCATTACTTTCCATACTATTGTACAAACACGTCTCACAATGGATTATTTTTTATTTTTTATTTTTTTATAATTTACGTCCTCCAACGTTAAGTCATATCCGGGCGATGAATGAAATGGGTAAAATGATGCCCAAATTATCCCAGGGTCCATGGAGCTTAGAGTTACCAGACATTCGTCTTGAAGGATAAGGAAAACCCCCGGAAAAATTTCATCCAGGTAACTCACCCTGACCGAGATTCGAACTCGGGACCTCTTGAACGTGAGGCAGACACGCTGCCATCTACACTACCGAGGCGGGCTTTATTTTTTAATTTAATTCAAGTCAAATAGAGATAAACTTTTGTAAAAATGGTTTTACTCCCTCTTCCCATGTAGGTACAATGGGAAGGGGACATTTACCTATAGGCTCAGACAACGGTCAGATCTTTTAAGAGCTGGTGGCTAGGTGGTGGCTTTGAAATTCCGTTCTATTTGCATGACCGACAGAAAAAAAAGCAAATAACGAATATAATTCAGAATAAACATAATTCAAGATATTCTTTTTATTTATTATCAGAATATATTAAATACATTATACTTTAAAACTCGTTAAGAGTCATTTTTGAGAAAATAAAAATTTTCATAAAGTCTTATTGCTTCCTTGGAAGATACTTTTACTTAGTTTTGATTTGCTACTCGTTTTTTATTTATATTGCTCATACACACATATGCTCGCGTATTTCAGAACAGAGGAATGTGTTTTGAGGGAGGAGGGTTTTCCTTACTCAAAAGATTCTTTTAAGGAATACAGAATTTTCTTATGATTGCTTTCGACTTTTTTACGATGCCTATACTCAAAGGTCCTGCGCCGTGGCGTAGCGGGCTAAGGCAGCATGCCTTGGTCCCTGGCCACGGAAAGTGGCCCGGGTTCGATCCACCCATGGGGTGGGGATTTTAGGTCCTGGGTATAGGACCGGTGCCCACTCAGAATAGTGAGGAATGTAAGTAAGCGGCCCTGGTCACGGAAACCAACGTTCCGGCTGGGGGATGCCTAGATGCAGACCACATTTCTTCCCAGTATCGGTTGGATGATCGTCCACCTCCGTCCGTAAGTGGGCGTGAGGCCGGCAGTCGGGTTCGTAGGCCTTGGCCCTGTAAGGACTGTCGCGCCAGTGGTTAACTTTAAGTATAACTAACTATATTCAAAGATTAAGACATACTGAACACAATGCTTAAAGAATATGTATGACTTAAATTTCATTAACAATTTAAAAAATCCCCTTTTTCTCTTTTTAGTCTATAAAATATTGTAAGCCTTCCTGAATCTAGAGAATGCTTAAACAACACTCGCAAGCCATTTTTAAATGTTGTAATCTAGTTTGAAAGTTACGTGAATGCTAGTGTTAGATATGAATTCCAATTAAATTGCCCTGGGTTTTATTGTGAGATGCATTGAAGCACACTTTGTTTACTTCAAAACACAAACATTTCTAATTCTGGGCAAAAAAGCCATATTCATAGAATAAAAATTTCTGGAGTCAAGTTATTGAGACACAGAGAAACTTAGAGGAATTACAAAATTGAAGTTTTGGGAACCTGTTGTTAAAATATTAGACCAAAATTGAAGTTATTTTGTCGCAAGGGACGTTTTAGGTGACATAACCTAAATAAATGTGAACATATTTTCCAAACTATCAAAGTGAAACTATAAAACTTTGGGCTGTATCATATTCGCACTATGTTACATCTCTGGTGTAAATCTTATAAAGTTAGCGTTATTAGTTCAGGATTTCAAATTTTCGTCATTCGTATCCTAAAGAAGCTATGTCAAATATTTGTGTGGATATTGACGTTTTTATTCACAGTTAATGAGCTGTTGATAGTACCTACATCGTTATATCGCATCGTTCCAAAGTTTATTTTGAGGTTAGAATAGAGACTCCAAAAATTGTTGCCGGTTTTGAAATTTAGTTGCATTAAGATCTACAAAATATAATTAAATAACCATTCCTGGCTTCAAAACTACTAATTTTAAAACAGCAATCCTGGATACTGAATAGCATAGAACTATAATAAAAATAGATAAAGATTCGAACAGTTTACATTTTTTACAAAATGTAACTTATAGTTTGCTTTTGGATTATAAATAGTGTGGCCCTGCACTAATTATACGTATTTAATATAGTTTTAAAGAGACGAACTACAAGCCTGAAGCTGTTTGCTATATTGTGGTGGTTATGTTCCTTGTATTTACAATAGTGGTAGCATTAATGTTACTAGGTCGTGTACATAAACGGAGCAGTGCACATGCGCAGGCAGATAGTGGCCACAACGCTTGAAGCGGTAACTATGTAGGTGAATAAGCTTGATTGGCGGATGTTTGTTTACGTACAGGAGTAAATTGATATTGGCTGGGGAGTGATTCTGTCTCCATTCAGGTACTAACCACATCGTTTATTCTTGCTTTAAAAACCAATGTCTAGCTTTCTCTGCTCAATAACATTTCGTAGTGACCATTCAAAACATCTGCACAGTGACGATGTCTATATAGGAGAATGAAACTGCAGAAAAAAATAAAGAAAAACAGTGAAATCTGCCTCTTTACGATTTCTCTGTTGTATAATTTGTCATGAGATGGTAATTTCGTTTTTTACCACGTACTCTAAGGTAGAGGTAGTATTGCCCAAGAATTCAATATCGGAATTTCACGAAATACAAGTTTTGAGGTCATAAATACAGAAAAACCTGTTATGCTGCACACACACGACTTTCTCTACTCATGAAAAGGACATAATAAATAACATTATAACAGTTTCTGAAACATATAATTTATTTCAAATCTGTTTTTGTAGCATTTGCCATTTCCGAAATATAAATATAAATTTTTCAAAAAGTTCATTTTTTAAGTGCAGTCGAATTCAGTTGTTTCAGCAATGGCATGGACTGACTATGGAATTTCAAGGCCGGTATCCAATTTACTTTCTAAATTTCTTTGGTTATTCGAATTACCGTCAGCCCGCCTCGGTAGCATGGTGGCAGCATGACTGCCTCACGTTCAGGTCTCGAGTTCAAATCTCGTTCAGGGTGAGTTATTTGGAAAAGGCTTTTTCAGGGGTTTTCCCTTATCCTGAAAGACGAATGTCGGGTAACCATAAGCTCTATGGACCCTGGGCTCATTTGAGCATCATTTCACCCATTCCTTTCATCGTCCGATATGACTTAACGTTGGAGGACGTAAATTAAAAAAAAAAAGAATACCGTCAACTGGGGTGACTTTGTACCTGGAGGGTGACTTTGTGCCATCTATGTACTTAATAAGAAAGCAGTGACGAATGGTATTTGAAAATGCCGTAAAAGTTGTAGAAATACTCTAACACTTGCTTAAGTGTTGGCATCACCTGGTGACAATGTTATAAACTGCTTACTCTTCTGAAGTTGGGAGCACTGTGAAGATTTGTGGAAAGTGTCTGCACGTGCTTTTAGTGGTCTGAAATTTCAGTTGGATCGAGGTGAACAATTTTCTGTTTCAAATTAAAGATAAGCTTGTTTGCTTAAACTATTATTTGGCTTTTGATTACAAAAATATCAGATCTGTGGCAGATATGGTATACCTTTGAATGAGATAGAAACTTAAAAATAGGAAAATGGCGGGTAACTGTGCCAACACTAATCACTGCATTTTACTCACAAGCAAGTACACAGTGTCTTACTTTGAATTTTAAATTGTGTAGTTATGCTCATTCCTGTAAGGGAGGGGATCCGTCCCCTTCAGCTGCTGTGGGGGAGCGTTGCGGACCCTCAGCACTCGTGGTACCTCTGACGTTACCAGAGGAACCTCGGATCGAACATTCGAGCCCCTCTCTGAATGGGAGTTGTTCAGATTGGGTTGGACTAGAGGGGGCAGTGTGTTGCAGAAACCCGCGGGAAATCGGGTACCTCCGACCTGGCTGCCCGGAGGGGGCAGAGGGTTGCCTAAAATGTCCCGGGTACTAGCCTGCAGAGCTAGTAGAAGGTGTACTAGAACAATAGGTGGCCCCACCGAGGTTTTCGGTAGCCTTCCCTGCGGTGTTGACGCGCGTAAGTAGCGTATCCACTTCCACCCGTCTCGACGTTGCTGTCAATGCGGGGGGGGGGGGGGGATTTTTAGACTCCAAGTATTGCTCCACGGAAAGACTCCCGGAGTTTTCCATAGCTCCCGGGTAACAGAGGCCGGGGTCTTTCTGACTTTCGTGTAGACCTCACTGAACTTTGTTCATTTTAGTTGAATATAGTTTTGGTATTTTACTACAGACTGCCTTACTTTCCTTACAGATACCGATAATAAATTGCCATAGAAAAAATGCTAAGAAAACACCGAATGTAAACAGGAAACCGGCCAAATTGCAATTACAGCGAATCTATATTAGAAAACTCTCTAAAAGAAATTAGATCAAGTCAATACGCTCTGCTGCAAAAAAGAGTACAATATTCATAGGAACACACAAGTCAAAATTACAGAATAAGCATTTCGCCCCAGCAGATGGTGCTTTCTGGACCATCAACATCAAAGTCTACAACTAAAAGAAAAAACAAGAAAGCCAGAATTACAGATCTTGACAGCAGCAGTGATGATAATGTCACCATATATTTTCAGGAGCGTTCCGACAGTCCATTTTCCGTTGGTGACAGTGAAGATCCTCCATCTCCGGTAAACCAGAAAGCAGCATCAGCACTAAATCCGAGAAACTTGTTTGATGATTTTGTCATTTTGTAGTGTGAGGGGGAGTTCTTCCCAGGAAGGTTTACAGCAATGAATGAACAGGATGCGAGAGTGTCATGCAAAGAAGTGGACGTCTGTGGATGTGGCCTGATCAGAAAGACCAAATAGACTATGAATATAAAGATGTAGTCAAGAAAACTGAACCACCTGTAAAAGTGTCCACGCGTGAATTGTATGACATTCCTGAAATGCGAAAAATTTGGGGGAAAATGTAACATTTTTGAAATTCAAATTAAGTGCAGTTCAAAAGCATTTGCAACAATAAAGAGCAATAATTTGACATGAAAATGTTATATTATATTTTATTGAAACAAATACTCCCATTCCATAGGATGACATTGGGCCAAACAAGCTTCTGACTTAGGATAGTACTGAACTTACAGGTGGCACAGTCAACCTACCTGTGGGGTTGAGATTCGGCCGTGTTTGAATAGATTTTTGGGGTATCAGTTAACATCAAGGAATAAGTTCATTGCAGTTCAAAGTTTATGTTTCTGCTGCTATGTTATAAATAGTAAGCGTTTCTTTATTAATGTTAAATTCGAAGAAGAGTTTTCTAAAAATTGCGAAAAAAAGGGCACAAAGTCACACCAGATGACGGTAATCAAGAAAGCGGAAAGTCTTAAGTTTAAATACATTTCTATAAAAATATTAGAATTTTCTGTATTAGGGAGCTGATTCGTATAGAAGTATAATCAAATACTGCCACTGTGGCATAATTTTTGTTCTAAAATACAGAAAAAACCAAAATTAGTACAGCAAAACCTCCCTAACTCGGACGTCCGGATAACCTGGACAAGTTCGGAAAAACAAGATTATATTGTTTAGCGTAGTAAATGAAAACTTGCTTTACATACGATAAACTGCTACATGGGCTGTTCAATAAAGAATGATCACAATTTGTTTTTGACAACGCACTTCTACTCTTCCTCATAATTTTGATACAAATTCTCAAAATAGTCTCCCCTGAATGCGATGCACTTGTCCCAGCGTTTCTACCAGTCTTCAAAGAGATGCTGGAGACCTTTCTTTGAGAGATCCTTCAAAATCACCTCCGCAGCCTTCACCACTGCTTCTGATGATGAATAAAGCCTCCCACGAAGGCGTTTCTTCAAGTTAGGGAATAGAAAAAAGTCACATGGGGCTAAATCCAGACTATAGGGAGGGTGAGGGATGCACTTTACGTTGAGTTTTGCAAGATATTCGGCAACAACATTGGCAATATGCGGCCGCGCATTGTCGTGGTGCAGCATCCAGCCTGCCCACGGAAATGTGGTATTTGCGCCTGATTTGGACTTGCAATATTTTCAGGACATCCCTGTAGTATTTTCCAGTTTCTGATATGTGTGCAGCTACAACATGCGCTCTTTTTTTTTTCTTTTTCTTTTTTAGTTTACGTCCTCCAAGTCATATCGGACGATGAATGAGGGCCCATAGAGCTTAGACTTACCCGACATTCGTCTTTCAAGGATAAGGGAAAACCCCGGAAAAACCATTATCCAGGTAACTCAGCCAGACCGAGATTCGAACTCGGGACCTCTGGAACGTGAGGCAGACACGTTACTACCACGCTACCGAGGCGGACTTACAGACCATTTCAAGAATATCAAAGAATGAGATGACCATAACTTTCCCAACAGAAGCAACCACTTTTGCTTTTTGGGGGGTTGGTGATGAAGGAGATTTTCACACTGAGCTTTGCTGTTTGCTCTCAGGATCAAAATGATCTAACCAAGTTTCATCAGCAGTGATTACGTTTGAAAGAAACTCCGGATCTTCCTTTAACATCAATTTTAACTGAATGCAGACCTCCATGCGAATGTCCTTTTTTCAGGAATCAATAGTCTTGGAACCCATCGCGCACAAACGCGTCTCATGTGTAATGTTTCTTTCACCAACATGTGGGTGACACCTAGTGAAATGCTCAATATTTCAGAAAGTGGTCTTAAGCTAATTCCTCGATCCTCTCTCATAATGGCAGCAGCAGTGTTGATGTTTTCTTCCGTAAGAGCAGTAACTGGTGCACCTGGTCCACCTTCCTTTGAAATTGATAGTCTTCCCTCTTTAAACATTTTAAACCGTCTTTGAGCTATGCTGTAGGGAAGAACAGAGTCTCCATAGGCCTAATGTGACATTGTATGGGCCTCAACTGAAGATTTGTTGAGGCGAAAGCAGAATTTCAAAGCCGCATATTGTTCCTCGCGTATTACCTCCATTGCAGCGGTACGCGGTACTGAACATGTCTGAACTTTCCTTGTTCTCACAGGTGGGAACCAGGAGTACCAACAATGAAACTACTACGGCGTGTTTGTTTCACAATAAGCTAACAGTATATAATAAGACTGAATTTTAGTGCGAAATATTATGACCGTAAAAATTATGATAATTCTTTATTGAACAGCCCTCGTATTTTTATTAGCTGCATTATTGAAATTCTCTTGCTAGCGGGCAAATTCATTGCACTCACTCCACCTGCTTGGGACCAGGTTGGAAGAGAGTTATGGAAAAAGTCGTGCCTGGTGTGTGTGTGTGACTTGCCAGATAACAAGATTGAAGAAGAAGAAAATGTAAGTGTGGAAGAAGATTTTATAGTCTTTTAAAAACTATCTATTGCTGTTCCGATGTTGATGAAGAACACATTGACAATTGGTTGTAAATCCACAATGACGGAGGTGCTAAACCGATTGCCTTAATCAGTGTTACTGAAAATGAAAATGAAGAGTATTCAGATTCAAACAGTGTCGATGAATCAGCTGTGGTTATGACCCACGCACAAGCAGTAGGAAGCATAAGCAGAAGCAACACAAAATTGATGCTTGATTCCGAGAGTAAAGCCGCAACATTGCCAAATGAACCTCCAATGTTAAAGCGGATGCGAGATCGCGCTGATCGTAACTAATACACCAAACTGAAAAATCAGAAGCTCACTGCCTTTTGTTTACAACCAACTAGTTTGTAGCTATATTGTGTACAGTGCAAATACATAGACTATTACAAAACATTCAGTATAGTTGGTTTTAGGAGAAAGCGTGCCGAAAGTCATTGCTAAACTCCGTTAAAAATGTTTGGTGGTGTACAGGTTTTTTTTTTTTTTTTTTTTTTTTCGTTTTTCCATCATTCTCTGCATAATCCGGATATTCGTTAACTCGGATTGGCCGGGCCCCAGTTGATCCGGGTAAAGGAGTTTCTACTGTGCTCCTCCGTTCCACCGCATAATTCGATTTAGAGATTCGCCGAAAGTATGTGTTTTGTGAACCCTTTAACATTAAAAAAAGTTTTTAGGAACATCTCCTATAGGCATGTGTGTGCGCGGTGTGTGTGTGTGTGTGTGTGTGTGTGTGTGTGTGTGTGTAAATAACAAAGGCAACAAAACACAGGTAAGTGTTCATTTAAAAATACTCATTAGTGAAGAAAATGAAAATTACGTAGAATTTAGTATGTGAGGTTAGAAACAGACATTTTCAGCTACTATTGATTTAAATTATTTTATAAAGGCGTTGCTATTCATTTGTTTCCCGCGATGCCATAGAAGAATTCTTCACCAACTGCAATACGATCCACATAAACCTGAACCATTTCAATATACCATAACTTTTGAACCAATAATAGGACACAGGTGCAACTTTGGGAGAATATAATACACAAATGGTAGATTACATTACACTATTTACATCTCGGAGAGAATGTTGGAAGTGCCCTCTTCCAGCATCTATAATTTTAATAATCGACTCACCATATTCTCATGAAGTTTTCAGGTTTCAGTGTCTTATTATCTGTTTCATGGCCTGGTGCCGGTACAAAGGGGCCCGGCTTACAGGCTAAAATTTTCATTGAGGTTATATTTTGGGAATTAAATGCTTATTGTCTACGCGGGTATATATAAAACCCATGCGATGACCTTTCTTAGCCCACCGAGAACAGTTTTATTAAGTTAGTGTCCTTCAGCGTCCTTTTTTGTTATGTACAATATTTACACGCGCTTATTTTGCACTTTTATTAACACACACACACACACACACACACACACACACACACACACACACACACACACACACACACACACACACACACACACACACACACACACACACTCACACACACACACTCACACACACACACACACACACACACACACACACACTTCACTATTTACACTGCTACGTGCGGCAGCGTGCAGCTGTCTCCTGGGCTGCTTTGGCGGCGGCCCTTGCATATGGGGAAAGGTCTGGGCCGGAAGGACTTGGGCGCGCATTGCGGTGCAACGGTGGCATTAGAATATTTTTATGCGTGCATGCTTACGGCGTTTTGGTTCACCTTTCCCAATGTTGTTAATTTTTGGATTGCTATGTTGCCGTATGCGCGCCCAGATGGAAGACGCTCGTTTTATTACGGCCTCGGGGATGTAGGGAACTCTGAAGTTTTACAGAGAGTATCCTTGCCAATTTTACTTATTTCGTTCGAATGTATTCCTTGAAAGCATCAACTTTCCGTGGCCTATTATTGTACACACTATTTTTAGATATCCCCACAAAAAAAAATCCGGTAATGTTAGGTCAGGGGATCTGGGGTACCACAGACCTATTGAGATTATTCGATTATCAAAGGAACTGTTTACAAGTTTCATGGTGTCATTAGATGTATGGCACGTTGCTCCATCTTGCTGGTAATAACCTTCTCTCAATTCGGTATCATCTCCGTAAAACTTCAGAGAATATGGTAAGACGAGTGCAAACAGGAACAATGCTGGTGGATGACACTTCCAACATTTTCTCCGAGATGTAAATAGTGTAATGTAATCTCCCAATTGTGTATTATATTCTCTCCAAGTTGCACCTGTGTCCTATTATTGTCCAAAAGTTATGGCCTATTGAAATGGTTCAGGTATATTTGGATTGCACCATAGTTATTAAACAGATGACTACCGACATTTCCCTCCCATCTACACAGAATGAAATCTGAAACGAAACGATTTTTTGAAGACTTTATATTTATTAACATAAATTAGATAAATTTTTCTAAAGTATTTTATAATATTAACGATAGTGGGTGGAGAAAGTGACGTCAATGTAACAGTGTTTCAAGAGTGAAAAATAATCTTCATGTTCCCCAAAGTCAAAATAAACAGAACCACGTACTGGAAACATTTAACGGATCTATTAATCCTCAAAGGTTTTTAAGCTCCTAGAATGCATGTGCGTTATCAAAAACGTCCCAGTGCACAGCTTCAACAACGACCAACATTTATTCTTATTTCTCTGTTCTCTCTCTCAGTGCAATATTCCTGTTTTTGACAAAGATTTTCCTCAAGACAAAGGACTGCAAAGGATGAATGCCCGTTTTCAACACCCTTAACGTCAAATACAATAGGGCAAGGTCAGGCCACAATGTCGATAACTGCAATGGGAGCTGGTAGCGCCCGCCATCTATTGGCCCTCCTGCTAACTGCATGCAAGTACATACCGCAACCGGCAAGACGTCCTGCCGGTGATTCAGGAAATCACAACAAAAGGAAAGCTGATTACGTTTCATTGCTACTATATTGAAGCAAAATTGAGTGAGATGCGCGAGTAAGGTTCCGGAAATGCTAACAAAAGAGAGAGCTGAAGAGTTCGTTAGCAAAGGTGTCTATGTCATATTCACGTGTGTCTCTCTGGTCACTTTTCTATAAACTATTGTTACAACAACCCCTTACGTATAGACACGTAGAGTCTTTTTTCTACATGAAAAAAGAATTACGATTTTCCTTTAGAGAACATAACCTTTAAGTACTTCAATCATCAAACCAATTAAACTGAAGTTAACAAATTAATAATTTATTATACTCTGTGGATTAGAATTACTACGGAGGGGATTCGGTACTGCGACCAGTCTTGATCTATGAGCATTGTACCTGAAGGATGATGCGAGAGGAGACAGAGGGCGGCCGTCTCAAGGAGCCACGACTATAGAGAGCAGAGTCCCTACATTTTACTTTGATGGAAAACTCCCCCGGTTTGTCAGGACAACGGATATGCCCCTATTGTGGTTCGGAGGCGGTCCCACCAGCCGGTACGGAGACCAGAAATCGACCTACCGGAGGAGGAAGTGTTCACTTAAATCCTAACATCCTGTCATGCAGCACCGATACACACGCCGGCATTTCTACCCTGAAAGAGAGCACCAGATGAGAGATAATGTGAAATGATTAAGGATATGAAATGGAGGGGCAGGAAATTGAGGGAATATAATTAACCTCCAAGCGACCCTGGAAAACTTCCGAAGAAACCCATGGGTCAGTTAGGGAAACGAACTCAGCTATCCCGAATGCGGGCCAGAGACAAAACCACCTGAGCCATCCCACTCAGTTACTTTGTATATTAAATATAACCATAGTGTTTTGTGAAGAGAGTTTAATTTCAATTTTAATTTTTTCTTTAATTTTTATTTTCCGACCTTTAACTTTACCTATCCCGGAATATTGCAATTGTAATTTATTGATTTATTTAATTTAAACTAATACAACGAATTTTAATGTTTTTGACAGTTTATTAATATCTTGTGGTGTACAAAATATATTCACTGAAAATACTCGTCTCTTGGCAACATTAAATAAGTTAATTATAATATAGATATGTTTACTTGTAATTAATATAATAGTTTTCCCATAAATCTTGACATTTTAGTTTTAAATGAAAGCCTTGAGAATATAGTACAATTAGTTTTTGTAATGTTATATACACCTTTTTTCTTTTTGAGTGTAGAGTCGAAAACAAAGAGTATCTTCGACATCTTTCCGAACAGCTTCTGGTGTTTTCGCACCTGCATTAAACGTAAAACGTAAGTATTGAAAAATTCAGAGTAAAGCATTTGAAAACTTTAATCAATAACGAAGAAAATTTTGGAAATGGCTAATGCGAACAAACAGTTCTATGGAAATCTATATTTTTGTGCTTTATTTTGATTTATTGTTTATTTACTCCTGGTCTTGCAATGGGAATGGAGTTTTGTAACGTATGTTAAATGGCGATGACATTGTCGATTAATAATTCTTTGGATTTGAAGTTCCCGGTTGCGGTGAGAATTAGTTTGGGTTAGTGATGCAGTTATACTTTTCCCTCGGAACGTGGTCTCGAATCGAGATGGGGAATCTTGGTGTGGTTTGACAAATAATTACCTATAACTTAAATTCTTCTCATTTACTTTATATTTACTATGTACACACATACAATGTTAACACTCCCGCATTAACACAGACGGATACTCTTTTTAAGATCTCACAACAGAAAACTTTTAATACGTGTAATAAACACGTCTTAACATCTCGAGTCTCCACGTCCGTTATGTACCGCTTCTCGACACTAGTACGAGTAGTACCGCAAAACTTAAAGGTATGGAAGCTGGCCGTGCTGCAGACTCCAGCGAATCCTAAGCTTGCACCTCCTACCAGCGTTGCCGAATGTAGCACACGCATCTCACGCACCTGAACTGAGAACATTAACTTTATTAATTCGATCGGATAAATATTTGAAAATGGCAGATGCTAATCTTACATTAAGAAAGAATTTTATATTATGATCATTGTCGTACAAAAATCCTGACTCTACAATACTTAGATCTTTCATGGTTACGGTTACCCAACGTCCATCATGGTTACCCAACACAGGTAAGCCTGAAACACAACACAATTCCTTCCTCTCAACACTTTTCTCAAGCATAAATAAACAGTGCACCTACTATGAAAATTGAAGCTTTCCCGGCACTGATTATGAATGATTTGTTCTCGGGACAACAGCCAGGTAAATGCTAAATCATTATCCAAGCTTTTGAAGACGCACTCTGTCGCCATCATCATCCCTGATCTTCCGAGGAATCATTCAGAAGTCAGGCAGCTTGAAATAGACTGAGTTAATGTTCTACTCGTTTTTAGAGCACTGGTGTCTTATTTTGTTAAACTGAACGGCATTGTTAACTCATGTGATGAGCTCGAGCTGAAATATTTTAATATTAAATATACATTACTTAATTCTTAAATATAATTTTGAAATCTATAAAAGTAAAATTAAATCCAGGAATTTCAAAGAACTCGTCCGTTAAGAGGTTAACATCTATTGGACATGTTCAGTGAGGTCTACCCGAAAGTCCGAATACCCCGGCCTCTGTTACCCGGGAGTGATGGATAACTCCGGGAGTCTTTCCTTGGGGCAATACCTTGGGTCTAAAAAGCCGCCCCCCCCCCACGGCAACAACGTCAAGACGGGTGGAAGTGGATACGCCACTTACGCGCGTCAGCCCCGCAGGGAAGACTACCGAAAAACCTCGGTGGGGCCGCCTGGTGATCTAGCACACCTTCTACTAGCTCTGCAGACTAGTAGAGTTTGTTTAGTTAACTCATGTGCACGTCGGCCGTGACGAACTCTTATAATCGTTTTACAACAGCTTCAACCTTCTCCCAGACCTTTCTGCAAGGTTGCCACCTTTCTCGATACGTCATGGGTATCGTACGAGGTTTCGTCTAAATAAATTATCTTATGTCCATTACTGCAAAACTTGATATATATATATCTGTGTGTGTGTGTGTGTGTGTGTGTGTGTGTGTGTGTGTGTGTGTGTGTGTGTGTGTGTGTGTGTGTGTGTGTGTGTGTGTGTGTCGCCAAGCTACAATTCTACTGGATTCCATAATAACCGTTAACTTATATAAAGTGCGGTATTTGATACCCAACTCCTTTAGGAGACCGCGCAAAGAGTAGCGTCCATAAGGAAAATCGCAAATTTCTTGCAAACGTGCAACCAATTCATCTAAGGTGGGCGCTCTCCCTTTTGCTAAGAATCTATACATTTCTCGTAGAACTAAATCGCATGTGAAATTGTGTACTTTAGAGAAGCGTTTCCTTTTGTTTTCACACTTGATCGGCGTCTTTGGTATTCCCTTCGTCACAATATTTCTTACTGTATTTCTGTGAATACCCAGAATTTATCATCAGGTCCATTGCATGACCCCTTACCAAGATCATTTGTCAGTACATATTTATATGTGTTCAAAACAAGCGCTTGAATTTGCTTAGAAAAAGTTCCCGTTATAATTTTGTTTTTTGAGGCTTTTCCAGTAATATAACTCAGCCCAGTTATTCACAGTATTTTCATCACTTTGATTATTTTCACTTGACTGAAAGTAATCTACTACTTCATTTGTATTTACCACTGCATTTTCCTCCCACTGTCTCCACATCGTCACACACAACGAATTTCTGCACGTAATGAAACAGATCAACTGGAAGTTGGAACTTTGGCAACTGAGAATCCACGTGGAGTAAACATGCGACTTTCACTTTGAGAAAATCAGGGTTGCTATTGGTCCTCAACGACAGAGTTCCATTTCTGAACTGTGGAGATAGCTTTATGACGGTCATTAGTGGGCGGGGGGCTAGTTTCTTTGGAGCGGCAACTGCACTCGCGTTCACTAGACAGACCCTACCCGGGACCTTTTAGGCAACCCTCTGTCCCCTTCGGGCGGCCGAAGCCTGGCCGGAGGTACCCGATTCCCCGCGGGTAACGGGGACACACTGCCCCCTCGAGTCCAACCCAACCCGAACAACTCCCATTCAGGGAGGGGCTTGAATGTTCGGCCCGAGGTTCCTCTAGTAACGTTAGAGGTACCACGATTGCTAGGGATCCGCAGCGCTTGCACCACAGCAGCTGAAGGGGACGGATCCCCTCTCCTACGGAGACATCTATTAGACAGTAAGATAAAGTAAAACAAGTAAATACAATTGAAATTTATTATCTACAGTATCATACATTAAAGAAGTAAATATTGCAACAAACGCTGAAGTTTTTCAAAAATATTTGGAACAATTAAAAGAAGTTTAAAAAATACAGTAAGAAAGGATACAATCATGAAGCTGCAACGAAACCATGACAGTTCCAGTAGTTCTATACAGTGGTGAAACTTGGGCAATGACAAGCAAAGATAAAAGCAGATTACAGGCGGCAGAAATGAGATTTTTAAGATCAGTTTTAGCAGTTTCAAGAAGATACAGATAATGATATAAGATATTAATTACAGCTTTAACATAAACGAAGAGATACTACATAGCAGTCAAAAGTGTCTAGAAGACGTATATAGAATGAATGACGAGCGGTACCCGAAGATAACATTGAACTTCAAAACTAAAAGAAAACGAAATATCGAAAGGCTAAAAAAAATATGGATAACACAATGAAATAAAGATGCATTTGGAGCACGAAGTAAGCCTTTGGAGGTTTAATGCTTGAGGGATGAAGAGAAGGAGGTGGAGGAGGTGAAGAAACAGAAGAAGCAGCTTTTGTAAGCAGATAAAGTGTGTACAAAGGTGATTATACCACATTGAGTATTTTGTTTTGAATGGCTAAATTAAGTTGCTATACTTGGAGGTAAAGTATACTTCTGATTGGTGAATATAGCTGGTACCATTCCGAGAAAGTTCTGAAACTAATGTTGCAGCAAATCTCAGAGGCAGAAGAAATTCATCCCATTTACATAATTCTCTTTCTGTGACGGAGGACTGCATGTAAGTAGCCATTTTGTTTCCACGATCTGACAGATAAAAGGCCTTTACTGATGAGTTACAACTTTCGTGCAGACTTTACTAACTTCCTTGCCTGGAGCTGGTTCTCATGTAACGTAACCAATTCCTTACATAGGTACACGCGTGACGCATCAAGATTTCTGTAAGAATACAAGAACCTTCAACGCTGAGCGTTAATGTGCAATAGAATAAGCAAATTGTTACTTTTTGCAAATTTTAATACGAGAACTTCATTCATATCAGGCACACACACTTGTGTGTATCGATTTATGCCTTCACCACAAGAACACCTTTCGAGGTTCCACAAGTCTCAAAGAAGCCATTTTAATATATCATCAATGTACACGAGGTGTGTTAAAAAGGTAACAGAAACTTGCTAATTTCGTGATACATATGCATTGCATTTACAAAATCGTTCATGAAAGGATGTGGTTTTGTCAACATTGATGAGATACAAGAGAATCGCTGGGCACCATAACGAAAAGTGAGGTCCAGAAGTGCTTCCAAGATTGGAAACGGTGCTAGCACGAGTGTACTAAATCTGAGACAGATTACTTTAAAGTTGATGTTGCTAAATAAATAAAGATTGTTTAAAAACGAAAAGAAATTCCCGTTATTCTTTGATCTCCCCTCATTTGTGCTTTTAACCGCATAGCTCCAAAAGGAATAGTTAATTACATCTACCCAAACTTGCTACTTACGCTAAATAACGTTTGAAAATACAAGACTTGACGAAAATACTTCCATCGTAGCTACATTTGACAAGACTTTTTTTCAAATACTTTGAGTTCTCAGAAGCTGGCATAAACGATTTTGATGTAAAAATATCATTATATTCTCATGACAGACAATGTGTACTTCCTGAATTTTCTGACAATGTTCTCTGAAGTTCTTCATTCAAAATTAATTTTGCATAACTAATAAACTGTAGGAACTGGAGCTGGGTTATATCGGAGGGGACTCGGCACGGCTACAGAAAAGTCTCATTGTACCTAAGCCCCCAAGTGGGGCATTCTCGGGAGGAAGGATGATTTGAGGGGAGAAAGAGGGCGGCCGTCCCAATGAACCAAGGCGATGCAGAGGGCAGATTTCCTATATTTTACTTAGACGGAAAGCTCCCCGACAGGCCGCCTTAGTGTGGTACGGAGACAGTCCCATCACGAGACCTGAGCATATAATCCTGCCAGCCATGCACCGCCGAGACACCCGCCGACACTTCAGTTCTGAAACAGACAACCAGATGAGATATAAAATTATAATGGAGACGAAATGGAAGAGATAAGAAATCTGGGCATCCAGCAAACCACCCGAAAAACACTCATGGGTCAGGTAGGTCGGCTTAGGAATCGAACCCAGATCTCCCGAATTAGGGGCCACGAACAAAACCATGGCCTGAGCTATCCCACACGTTGTAAATCGTAGGACATAGACAAAGACTTACTATAAAAAATATTAATCTTGTTAAAAGCACAACATTTGTATCAAATACGTGGTTTTTTGTGAAGTTAACCATTCTTTGGTTATAAGCAGAGACTGAAACTTAGGCAGAATGCCTTTTCAAATGTGTCAAATCTATCTTCAATTTGAAAGTGAATCTGTACAAGTTGTACCTTTGTGACAGAAATTTCACATTTTTATGTTGCTTTTTTCTCTTTTTTCAATATGAATGCCTATTCTGCGAAATAAATGATTTTTGTTGCTTTATTTAATAATTTTCCTATTATTAATTTGTCATTATTTTATTAATATTAAATATTGGCTTCAGTGTATTTCATTTCAATAACCGTTAGTCCGTGACAATGAAAGTTATCTCGCCAAATTATATTATCTTTAAGTTGCAGACAACATTGGTGCCCTTCATTCAGTTCATTTTCTTTGCAACACTGAGGGCTGCTACGCAAATACTACATGGCAAAGCGAGAAGGCGTATCGGAAAAAATTCGCAATATAGAGATGTTAACCTCAGCTTATCGCACATACACGGTGAGTCGAGTGTATGCATACTCTGTTCAGATATAATCATGTCTTCTGGACAGCAACGTGTCATACATCGGCAGGCGCGAGAAAACATATAGACACACACAGCTTCCAAACGCTCCATTTGCGTTTCGTATTTTATTTTAATTTACGTCCTCCAACAGTTAGTCATATCGGACGATGAATGAAATGGGTGAAATGATGCTTAATGCCCCCGGAGTCCATGGAGCTTAGAGTTAACCGACATTCGTCTTTCAGCATAAGGGAAAATCCCGGAAAAGTCTTATCCAGGTAACTCACCCTGACCGAGATGCGAGGTCAACCTTCTAATATTTCATTCTTCTAATAGACAAGATAAGACCTGATAAGAGACGATCGAAGCGTTGGTCACCTGAAGGTCAATACGCCTCAACGCTCTGTCGAGTAATACCTACCTATACATGTATAGATAACGCCGCTTGTGTTTATTTTAAAAGGCAACAATGAGTGCGGTCTAGCTTCGTTATCTTTCAGTTTTCATTGGGACGTTGTAACCAGCAATATATGCCGAAATTCACAGTTGTTTTACGCAGTAAATTACAAAGTTGTTTTGTTACCAACACTCCTCACATGGCAACCCTGGCCTTCGAGGTAACCTCGTCCCACAACGTGATGACCAGACCCATTTCTCAGATGGAGGCACCCAGAGGGCGGGGTTCATTACCTGCAATTGTAGGGTGATAGTAAATATGACTGTAAGACTAGAGGACCTACAGGTTGTACCGTGGATTCCGAACCACGTGGGCATAGGGGACACTTCACATGTGCTAGACAGAGATGAAGGCGCGGATAGGGCCGACTTAAAATAGCCAACCCCAAAGCCGGAAACCAAACTCGGGACCCTTAGCACGGGAACCGCGAACGAAACTCCGGCGCCCGTAAATTACAAAGTTACGTTAATATTTTAGGATACGGTGTATTTTGTACCGAAATTAGGGTAGTCACATGAAAAATATGAGAGCAGTCAGTGAACTACGAAAAGAAACATTTTTTATTACAATATATTGGCACAATCAAACACAAAAATGCTCTTTTCAAGGCTACCGGGAAGAAGATTTCTTTTCTTCCAACATTATTTGCAACATGGAGTCGAAAATTCTAATTTGAACTCGACTTATATAAGGATTTCCTTGGCGCAGGAATTCCTTTGTGGGAATTATAGAATCCTACATTAACACAGTTTTTGGATACTAACCAATCTGTACCCAGCGAGTGAAATTTGTGAAAATGTTACCTAACCGAATTTTACGATGACACAATGAAAATCATTAAGAATAAAATGAAGATTTGGATTTCTATCGACGAGTTAACTAATACGAGTATCATAGAATGTTACATTGCCAATGCTGTTATTGAACCGTTAGATCCTACAGAAAATGAATCAACCATTCCTGCTTACAACAGAGTCTTAACAAAGTCAACAATTCAACTATCTCGCAATTATGAAATTATATACATATGAGTACAGGGTACATAGAGCTTACAGTTATCAGACATTCATCTTTCAGGATAAAGGAAAACCTTCAACGTTAAGACATATCGGACGATGAATTAAATGATATTCATATGAGTACAGGATACATAGGACTCAGAGATACATGACATTCGAATCTCAGTATAAGAGAAAACGTCCGACTTTAAGTCATATCGGACGATGTATGAAATGATGCTCACATGAGTACAGGGTACATAGAACTCAGAGATACCCGACATTCATATTTCAGGATAAGGAAAAACCTCCAACTTTTAGTCATATCGGACAATGAATGAAATGATATTCATTTTAGTACAGGGTACACATAACTTAGAGTTGTCCGACATTCATTTTACAGGATAAGGAAAAACCTCCAACTTTTAGTCATATCGGACGATGAATGAAATGATATTCATATGAGTACAGCGTACACAGAGCTTAGAGTTATCCGACATTCGCCTTACTTTTGATCTGGGACGCTCCACCAGATATGAAAAAGCACCGTATATATTTCCAGACATGGTTCACGTGACCTGCGTAGCACGTGACTTTCACAGGTTGTCAGAAGAGAAACGATGTTTGGTTCCGGATGTTGAGAAATTGACTTCCAGTATTAGGAAGATCTTTGTGAAAGTTCCATCAAGAATCGTGACGTTTAAATCCATTGCACCAGATGTACCTGTGCTTCCCCCACCCAACCTGTCATAACGTGATGGGGAACATAGATCTCAGCAGAACTTTGGAACGTTTCAAATTTCCAGAGTATAACTGAGGTGGTGAATGCTCTGAGGATGAAGAGTTTTCAATTGTACCAGCCAAGAAATTTCTCAACTTTACGGAAATGAAAAGTGACTTAACTTGCATTGCGGCCGAGTTTGTGTTCCTGCCACAAGTGATATGCCAACTTCAAGAAAGAGGACAACCTTTAACGAAGTCAGTGAAAATTGTGGATGATGCAGTGCGAGTACTAGACAGTGTGTCAGAGAAAAGGGGTTAATTGGCTAGCGAAAAAAGTAAAAAAGTGTTTCAAAAATTGGGATCTGGATAAACATTTAACAAATTCTACAGGGTGAGAGTTCTGTTGCAGTTGAAATGGATCCTACAATAATTCTACTTTTATATTTACTCCAGTAAACTCTGTCTTTGTTGAGAGATAATTTTCTCAAATGAAAAATGTCTTATGTAACAGGAAACTCAGCATGACCTCAGAAAACTTAAAAAAGCATTTGCCAAGTGCAACGAATAAAGCATTGCAATAAACAGGCCTTTTTTAGAAAATTTTCCATATGTCAATTAAAACACCAGCATTTTGTTTAAATTTTTGAAGTTTTTTAATATACGATAATCGAATTTTTCTAATTATCTTTTTTTGCCTGTTTTAGAATTTATGATGCCTTTCTTCCTACCTATTTTAGTTGTTTATAATGTCTTTTTTCCTGCCTATTTTAATGATTAATAATGCCTAAACTTTCGGTCTCTGGTTATTAGTTTGAATTTTACAATACATCTTCTTGAAATAGGAAGTCGTTATCCGTCATTTACTTATTTTTTCTCCTGGCGTGCAAACAGAAGGGAATTTAAAATTAATGGTGCACTGTGAGAAGATGTAATTAAATAATTTTGGCAGATGTTTACCTAGATTAACGTGAAGGAGATAAAGATTTTAAAGAATATTTTTTAAACCATGCGTAGAGAAATTCCTGTGAATATGACATTTTGATAAAATTACTACACCTTTAGGATGAGCTCTATATCTTAAGTTTTCTAGGAATATCATGTGAAGTACTCTTCATTTTGGCTTTTGCACACCGTAAAAACAGGCAAAGTCTGATTGTACAGAAAATGCACATCGTGAATTAACCACTTCCAAGATATTCTTTGTTATTATTTTTAATTTTACAATATAAACTTCTCAAGTGGAAATGCCCTTTTCTTCTTGTTCATGTAAATAGATCGGGCTATGGAATGATATAAACGAGCTCTTAAAAATTTGACAATTGCTTACAGTATTTTTTATATCCAGTTCACCTACAAGGAGATAGACACGAGGGTTGTCGTAAAGTTTCAATTGTCACCCGTTCACAGAGTTTGTGTTGATATGTGCTTGTTAGTTCTTCTCTACCTGGTCACCATCAAGATTTACACATTTTCCCACCGTTTTTTGACCTTTCGGATACCTTGATTGTAGAAATCTGCACTCTTCCATTTCCTTTGTGTTGTCAAATCAGCGACCACGCAACGGATTCTTCATTTCGGAAACAAGAAGAAGTCACTTGGTGCGAGATCGGGCGAATAAGGTTGATGTTGTAACGTCTTAAAGTCACACTCCCTTGTTTTATCTGCAACTTGAGATGAATGAGCTGGTGCATTGTCATCCAGAAGACGAACACCTTTGGAGAGCATATCACGTCGTTTCTTAATCAGAGCTGCTCGTAACTTGTCCAGAAGATTGCAGTAGTATCTGCCAGTAATGGTTTGACCCTTGGCAAGATAATCTGTAAGGATGACTCCACGACAGCCTCAAAAAACTGAAAGCATGACCATTGCCATTTTTGGGAGGGGGGAATAGGAATGTTTCCATTCCATGCTCATGGTTTTTGTCTGTATATCATATCCAGGATTCATCCACGTTACCAGACGATCAAAGAAATCATGTTCTTCCTTTCCCACGTTACCAGACGATCAAAGAAATCATGTTCTTCCTTTCCAACAGCATCAGATTCATCCACGTTACCAGACGATCAAAGAAATCATGTTCTTCCTTTCCAACAGCATCAACATCTGTCTTGAAAGGTCACGCCGTGTTTGCTTTTGGAAAGGGGTTAGGAAAGCTGGAATACCATGCAGTCACCTTCCACACACTACCATAACTAAGATGTGTCTCATTCATGATCATTTGTATGGTTGCTCGTCTGTCTTCCAGTATTAAACACTCCACTTTCTGTCACAGCATCGTCTGTCATTGACGGTCTACCAGCTCTTGGCTCATCTGTGAGGGATATGTGACCAGTTTGAAAATTCCTTTTTCATATCACAATAGTGTCATGCGATGGACAATCATTTCCGTAAACAGCCGTCATCTCATCATGAGTTTCCCGGGTCATTTTGCTCTTCAAATGTAGGAACATGATCACACTACCTGCCTCAATTTTCTCCACCTTACACCTCAGTCATTTCTGGCACTCATTGTAAAAAAAGAGAACTCAAATCACTGAAACTACCGATATTAGGTCCAGAGAAATCAATGATGACACTGAAAAATTTTCATCAGTCTAGCATAAAATCTACCGGGTGATAATTAAAACGTTATGACACCCGTCATAAAAAGATATATATGACGCATGTTGTGCTTTCTGATGACTGAAATTCCATGCTCTTTGCATGACAACGGAAAACACCGAATAATGACTTTCAGTTGAGAAAAATATAACTAGGTATTTGAACTTTCGTATAATATGAGTCAGTTTAGCTATGTTCTTTAGGCTCTGGCTCACTAATTCCAAGATAATGGATTAAAACTAGACCTAGACAGATGGTATTTTAATGCGGTTTTCCCGTGTTGATAGGTTCACTGATACATAAAAAACTCCTTTGGGATGAATTTGCAGGATAGTAACGCCGCTGATATGATCCAGGAAATTGATGGTGTTATTAACAAAATACAAAAATTAATAATTAGGAATATCTCGGAAATGTTTAACAATGTACAGAAATATATTTCAAACAAATCATGTGCTTTAACGATATGTAATTTTTGTTGTGTAGTAAAATTTTATCTCGTATCTCCTATGATTTAGTAACTATACAAAAATAATTTACGTTGAAGAGGTTGTTCGGGATCTCATCCCAGGACATTCAAGCTATATTGCATTTGTCATGCAAAGCCGTAATTTGTATTTGGTCCCGAAACATATGTTGTTTATAGGCTTTGGTAGTATCTTGAGAATTTAAAAGGAAGGAAAACCGTAAAAAATTTGTTAAAATGTTTATATTATTTAAACGGTTATTGTATAGATACATATATATGACACCACAGGTCAAAAGTTTTCGATAACCTATGCCAACTATAGATTTGTGGATAAAACAGGGATTTCGTTTTGATACTCTATTACATACCAGTTCTGATCATAACAATGTATAAAAATGTAAATACTACGTGATTCTGTTGTGTATTTGACTGGTTTAAGGTCTGTTTAGTTAACTCGTGTGCAGTTCGGCCGCCTCCTTTGACGAACCCTTATAGTCGTTTTACAACACAGACCCACCTTCTCTCAGATCTTTCTGCAAGGTTGCCACCTTTCTCGTTACGTCATGGGTATCGTAGGACGTTTCGTCTAAATAAATTATCGTTTGTCAATTACTGCCAAGCTACAGTTCCATTGGATTCCATAATAACCCTTACCTTATTCAAAGTGCGGTATTTGAAACCCAGCTTCTTTAAGAGGTCGCGCAAAGTGCAGCGTCCATAAGGAAAATCACAAATTTCTTGCAAACGTGCAACCAATGCATCTAAGATGGGCACTTTCCCTTTTGCGTAGGATCTATAAATTTCTCGGCGAATTAAATGCATGTGAAACTATCCACTTTAGAGAAACGTTTCGTTTTGTTTTCACACTTGATCAGCGTCTTTGGTATTTCTTTCGTCGCAATTTTGCTTACTGTATTTCTGTGAATACCCAGAATTTATCAGGTTCATTGCATAACCCCTTACCAAGATTAATTTTCAACACATATTTATGTGTTCAAAACAAGCGCTTGGCATTGCTTAGAAAGAGTTCCCGTTATTACTTTGTCTCCTGAGGCTTCTCGACCCAGCAACACTTTCCAATTCATTCACACCATTGTCTTCACTTTGATTATTTTCACTTGACTGAAAGTTATCTACTACTTCATTTGCATTTACCACTGCATTTCCCTCCCACGGTCTCCACATCGTGACACACAATGAATTTCTGCACGTAATGAAACAGATCAACTGGAAGTTGTAACTTTGGCAACTGAGACTCCACGCGGAGTAAACATGCGACTGTCATTTCAAGAAAATCAGGGTTGCTATTGTTCCTCAACGACAGTGTTCCATTTCTGAACTGTGGAGATAGATTTATGACGGTCATTAGTGGGCGGTAGGGTCCGTTTCCTTTGCGAGCCAACTGCACTCGCGTTGACTAGACAGACTTTACCAAGTAGAGGAGTGCTGATGAGTTTCCACAGCTACACTGACGTGCCTTTGCCTATGACTTTTCTATTCAAACATGCCTCATTCCTTCATCAGTCTGTGTAGCAAGCAGTTCATATTGCTTTACAGCACATTGTGCGTATCTAGCACCTGTTTGTATACCTAATTAAGATTTATACCATATTATCTCCTAATGGGACGAAAAAAGGAGATTGGAATTGAAAAGAAAAAGTGCTGTTACTCTAGCTCTGCATCAAGAAGGCTTTTCTAGTAGGACAATAGCAGAAAAAGTTGGCGCAGCTCAATCTACAGTAGAGTTAACATTGCAGTGATTCTAACAAACTGGTGCCAATGCAAATGTTTCTCGATCTGGGAGACCTTGAGTAACATCATATGAGGTTCATACTGCACAGAGTAAACGTCAGAGAACTCGTACAGCACCTCAAATTCGCGAAGAAGTTATTAATATGCGAACAGTTCCAATATCAGTCTCATCCGTGCAACGTCCGTGAACCGTGAACAAGGTTTAAAGGGGTGCGTAGCGGCCAAAAAAATGTATATTATGCAAACGTAATGGAGAACGTATGAAGAGTCAATGTGTGATGCTAACGGTGAACCAGTTTTCTTTTAGTAATTAACAACAAAGAATCTTTAATATTATTATTTTAGTAAATTGAGAATAAAATAATGCATCAATCCGACACCACGGCCCGGAGATGAGATTCTCCATGCCTGGGGGAAGAAAAATAAAATTCTTTATCAATCTGAATAATCATCACAAAACACATCCAAGAGCGGAATTATTATCAAAATAAATTAAACCCCAAAATTATTTATCCCAAATTTTCGACGCGTTCATCACGCAGAAAAATTTCAAAACGCAACATATAAAATTCATTTACACATGAATATATCTTGAATATATGATATTTTAATAAAATAATTAACTCGGTTTTTAGAGAAAATCAGATATATTAAAAACTTTTCCTGGAAAATCACAGTTTTAAATTTTTCGTCTGATATTCCTGGATCGATACATCATTTTTATAACCTTTTGGGGGCTACAGAGGAGTCCAAAATGTATTTCGAGAGACATTTTGACATGGAACTTTTAGGGTAAAATACAATGCTTCCCCAAGTCTGTAGTGGAGAGAACAGTGGTAAGAAATTTGTAGCTTTATACAAATAAATGATAGCGGCTAGGGAAGTGTGTAAACATCAGATTTTTCTGATTGGACTCGGTGAGTAATTATTCTCCGTAAAAGCGAGTGTTTAAACATGACCTGCCTCTTGTACGAAACAAAACGGTGCTCCGAGCGCTCTCTATAAATTTGCAATAGCATTGCATATTTTATTGCAGCAGCGGAGCCCCTGTAGGAGGCGGCTCTAGGTTCTGCCACGCCTTGTCGCAAGTGAAAACATTTGCGAATCGATAAGCGTAAAGCTGTCGGTACAGGTGGCTGTGGAATCGTGGTCACTGAGAACTGCTTATTAAATAATGCACGTGAGGAACGGATATGATGTCGAAGTTGATCCTAGATGTGTAACATTGACACCTTCAATTGGGCTCAAAGAACATCAATTAAATGCTGCTGGATTATCTTTATCGCAGTCGCTGATGTCACTTTCCACCAAATTTAAAGTGAAATCTATTATAGTTACAATGAGTCATCAGGTGCAATAAAGATCTACATTGACTTTTCAAGTACATTTCTCTGGTGACTGGGCAATTTTCTATTCGACATTAGCAGCATATAGACTATATAACACAAGAACAAATGTTTGCATTTTATTTGTAAATAAATCTTAATTTAAATATTCCAGCCAACCAAATTTTTAACCCAGAGGAGCAGATGCACCTAAAGATAAAACTGTCTTAAAAGGAAAATTAATAGATAAGATTAATTGATTTGTTACCTCGCAGCCATATTTCCTTAATGAAAATGATGATATTTAAATCAAAATCAAAGTCTGGTGTATGCGGCAATATTAATAGGTCCCTAAAAATACTAGAAAAGAAACTAGCGTTAAATTTTACTAAGTAATATCAGTGACATTCCCGCTTTAGGACTAGGTGTATAGTTTGATACAAAAATAAAAAGAGAAAACAAGAAACCTTTTCGTTAAATTTATATCCTCTAACGTTGTCATATTGGACGATGAATGAAATGATGTTCAAATGCGCTCAGGATCCATAGAGCATAGAGTTACCAAACATTCCTCTTTTAAGATAATGGAAAATCACGGAATAAAACCTTATCCAGATAACACCCTGACCGAGATTCGAGCTATGGATCTCTTGTACGTGAAGCAGAACATTTTCGAAAAGTATAGGTACTTGAAAATTCAGGTCTATGACAAAGAGTATCTAGGAAATCACAAGCAATTCTATAATTGAAATAAATGTAATTAAGAATGAACATCATTGTACAGTTTATCTTCAAATAATCCAACATATATACAGAATCTGTCATGTGAACAAAAATTAATCATTTTCGACCAAAAAAAAGACAACAAATAATGAAACATTTTTCATTAAAAGGGGAAAGCTTTTCTTTAAAATATTCGTGCCACAACTTGCTAGGCAATGAATTGAAATAATAACCTTTTTATTTACCTACAAATCATTATTTATCTTTATAATTCGTAAATACATTATGAAGTGCGTTTTTATATTCTTGAAGTCTGTAGCAGATATTTTATGTTGTTCTTGTGGCATCTGCTAGCGTGTGTTTCGGTGTGATGGTTTGGATGCAACATTCAAGACATCCATAGAGTATATATATAAAATTACTTGACAGGCTACAAGGTTACATAAGGAGCTCTTATAAAATACCATTGCTTGCATTAATTTTCTTTTAAACAAACGACTAACAGAGACTACATTCTTGCTATGATAAACAAATGAGCGGCAGTGAAATATATAATTCTTCTGAATGTAACCATCGCTGAATGCGGACGTGTATAAGTGTATGTCCGAAATTTGTCAGCTTTTTAAATGCATTTAGCATTTATGGTTTGCGTGTGTCCGTGAGTATATTAAATAGATAATGCATCAGGCATTCTTTAAGAACGGACAACTTTACGATTATGTTTAAAGTATTGGAGAAAGTTGATTCAATTATTTTAATTGAAAACTGAATTGTATCGATTAACAGAAGAATTATTTTGTAAAGTGTTCACAATAATTTCAAAATATTTTGTTATAATTAAAACATCAGTTTGAAAAGGAAATAAATCGAATGAAGAGTAATTATTTTACTATCCCAAAAGATTATATTATTTCTCCGTCCCGAGACTACGACCCTGGGTGCACAGATCATCACTTAAGAGCAGCAGCCGTGATGAACAATAATTCTGCAAGAACTTCACCAGAGGTGAGGATCCCAACATCAAACAGCTTCGGCGAAAAATAAACCGCTGCAAGTCTCACAACGTGTATTTCACATAGTAAATAGTCAATAAAATCCCTTAAACCAAAACTACCATTTGTATAAAAATTAAACGGCACTTTTTGTTATTTTCTCGAAAATAGCTCGCAATTTTAATTCGATTTGACAGATTAGGTGATAGATGAAATATATTAAGACTTTATGTTTTGATAATAAAAGTAAATAAAACGAAGGGCGTATAAAATAATGAGATTACTTAATTACTTATTAATTATTATTAATTTTCAAATATGCATTCTCACCTTTATTTAGCGAACTGTATCCAACAACAGATGTAAAGAATCTTAGTTCCACTGTTTCAATCCTTTCTCTTGTCTGCCTCACATTCAAGGGTCCCTAGTTCGAATCTCGGTAAGGGTGAGTTATCTGATAAGAGTCCCCCTTATCCTGAAAGATGAATGTCTGGTAACTAAGCTCTTTGGACACTGGGTACATATGAGCATCATTTCATTCATCGTCCGATATTACTTAACGTTTAAGGACGTAGATATAAGGTTGGCAATTTCAACGTCAAAAATTAAGAACATAATAGCAATTAAGAATTTCCATCGGACAATAAACTTATAAATTTAATTTTCAACGAAGATTTCATTTATATTCAAAGTCGTCACTTTCACCTACTCTATTCTTCCTCCTATACCTAAAAGAATGTATAAACGTGTAATGGTTGTTTATAATGGTTAATAAAAGGAAGATAGAATAGGCTTTTATACAAGTAATTTATAGACGAGTGAGAAGAGAAGGTCTAATGACATAAGATTTTTGATACTGCTGTTCTCCTTGTAATTATACATATTTTGCCGACTGTTTGAGTATGCAGAGATTGTTTTAGAATATAATAATGATAATGATAATAATAATAATGATGATAATGCTAATAATAATAATAACAATAACAATAACAATAATAATAATAATAATAATAATAATAATAATAATAATAATAATAATAATAATAATAATAATAATAATAATAATAATAATAATAATAATAATAATAATAATAATAATAATAATAATAATAATAATAATAATAATAATAATAATAATAATAATAATAATAATAATAATAATAATAATAATAATAATAATAATAATAATAATAATAATAATAATAATAATAATAATAATAATAATAATAATAATAATAATAATAATAATAATAATAATAATAATAATAATAATAATAATAATAATAATAATAATAATAATAATAATAATAATAATAATAATAATAATAATAATAATAATAATAATAATAATAATAACAATAACAATAACAATAACAATAACAATAATAATAATAATAATAATAATAATAATAATAATAATAATAATAATAATAATAATAATAATAATAATAATAATAATAATAATAATAATAATAATAATAATAATAATAATAATAATAAGCAGAAGAAGAAGAAGAAGAAGAAGAAGAAGAAGAAGAAGAAGAAGACGAAGAAGAAGAAGAAGAAGAAGAAGAAGAAGAAGAAGAAGAAGAAGAAGAAGAAGAAGAAGAAGAAGAAGAAGAAGAAGAAGAAGAAGAAGAAGAAGAAGAAGAAGAAGAAGAAGAAGAAGAAGAAGAAGAAGAAGAAGAAGAAGAAGAAGAAGAAGAAGAAGAAGAAGAAGAAGAAGAAGAAGAAGAAGAAGAAGAAGAAGAAGAAGAAGAAGAAGAAGAAGAAGAAGAAGAAGAAGAAGAAGAAGAAGAAGAAGAAGAAGAAGAAGAAGAAGAAGAAGAAGAAGAAGAAGAACCCATGGTGCAACAGTCCATATAGGGCCAGGACCTGCCAACGCGACTGCCAGCCTCACGCCCACATACACAAGGTAGAGGTGGGCGATCATCTAACCGATACGGGGAGGAGATGTGGTCAGCATCTGGGCATCCCCTAGCCGGATAGTTGGCTTTCTTTACCTGGACCGCTTACCTATCGTAAACTCCTCAATTTCCTCACGTTGCTGAGTGGGCACCGGGCCTATACCCCTAAAATCCCCACCCCTAGGGATGGGATCGAACCCGGGCCGCATTCCGTGTCAGGGAAACAAAGCATTATGCCTCACCCACTACGCCACGGAGCAGGAGTTTTTTTTTAATCTTTTTACTAGAAAATTATAACAACTGAAGTACTGTAACTGTTAAGTTGTGAAGTGTCAATAAATCTGCGGTTTAAAATAACTATTTCTATGACAACGGTAAGTAAATAGGTTCCCATCAAATGCCATAATTAAACATTTCTGAAGTTTAAAAAAACAGTGAAGCTGCAACCTGTTTGACACGGAACACATGAATTGTACGGATATATGACTTTTGACGAATTAAGTACCACGTACATCATGGGTAATTTTTTTTTTAATTTACGTCCTCCAACGTTAAGTCATATCGCACGATAAATGGCATAGGTGAAATGATGCTCAAATGAGTCCAGGGTCCATAGATCTTAGAGTTACCAGACATTTGCCTTTCAGGATAAGGGAAAACCCCGGATAAAACCTTATCCAGGTAACTCACCCTCACCGAGATTTGAATTCGGGATGGCTCCCTTAACAAAAGTTCTACTTTAAACATTGCCAACTTTTAGGCTTGTTATTTGAATCTGAAAAGCAAACTTTACTCTGAGGGTTACTAAATTTCAGAATTCGTTCTCATTTTTAATTTTCAAAAATGAAATACTCGTGTATTTGTATGCAACTTGGTGATCCATGAACGTTCTGAATTCTAATATTCTGACCATTCAGTCATTTTGTACGTATTCCCCGAACCCCTATCTTTGGGATGAAGTACTTCCTTGTTATTTCTTTTGATTATGCAATTCTTTTCTTAAATAAGGATCTATTATTCGTTGTTTATGTTCCTGGTCATGTAAAAGACTGGAATACATAGAAAGCAGTTTTAACAAGATTTAACTATTACCTAAAACTACTCCATTCCCCTATTCCCGTTGTAGATATATAATAGTCATTTCTATAATCATCTATCACAAAAAACATTAAGTAAATAACTGTATAATCGTTTTTAAGAATATTTTGTAAATGAGTGCTTAAAGAAATTCATGAATGGACATGTGAGATTTTTTACATAAAATCATTTACTTGTTTGCTATTTATTTCGTTGTCAAAGTTATAGTGGAATATTATGGAACCTAATATTCTGTAACAATAGTAAGGCACAAAATCCCTTCTAGATAATTCTAGAAAGATGGTGGATACCACAATTACTTCCATCGCCTTCTTGAAGTAGAAAGTTTCGGTGCATCCAGCAATTAAGGTGAAATCTGAGGCTTTGTTATTTACCCAAGAGGAATGAGGAGCAAGTTGCATGTAATAGGGGTTGAGAGTAAAATGGTTTAATCGATAAGAGCAGAACATCCTGAAAACACGGCCTACCATAAAGTAATTTGCATGGCCGACCTCGTTAGTCAGGTAGTGAACCATAGCCTGCTATAATAAACGTCGTGTTCATTAAAGCTTTAGTATCTGCCTAATGAGAGAGGGGGCCAAGACGACATCGAGAACGTCTCAGGAGATAAAATCATGCTTCCTTCTTAGTGAGACAAAATATACTTCCGACTCTTATTAGCCTTTTCATGCAGTGCCTCACGCAACTCAGAATGTTCGGTTACCTGGGCATGAAAACACAAGGTTAAATGTAATTTGTAATGTTTGTCGTAATTCTGAGTTAGGTTTATTTAAGAGATTCTTTGAAGTATAAAACGCAAACTTCTGAACACTTGTTTTAATCTCCAATAATGGTGTAATGTTTCACTTATTGACATTCGCTCGTTACGAAATTATTTTTCAATGATTGCGAATACTTTTATGGTTAATACTTCTATTTATTCCATGTAATTGTAATTTCGTGCAGAGCTAATTCAAAGTAACAAACAATAAATCTATTATATTCATGCAATACCACCGATTACTTAACCGGGGCCCACCACATTATATATAAACCAAAAACTGCAAAATATATAAACAGGTGCGTTTTCAGCAGATAATAATCAATTATTATTTCTTCTTTATGAGAAAATAAGGTAATAGATTACAGAAAAAGAGAACTCAACGTAAGGCATGAGTCTGTTATCCAAAGGTGCTCAAATTGCAGAACAATACATGATGTAATGAACGAAAGTTTAGAATTTAACAAGGTATTAAAAATTCCCACGAATAATAAACTCGAAAAGAAATATGCAGCTTTTCCACTGGTTGCTTACAATAAATCCACTGTAAAATGAAATTAAGGATTTTTATTATCATATTTATCTTTTATATCACAAGCGTTGTCGACATTTTTCGTTTATACGTTTACCAAAACGTATGGCCGATACTTTATATTGCTTAATTTGTCTAATTTTACCTGTATATTTGAGTTGAATAACAACTACTTTCTACTGCATAAATACAAAGCTTCCTTTACAAGATTCCAGAAGTACCAAACAGATTTTGTCGTGCTGCTCGAACCGTTAACATGGATTTATCTTTAGTAATAGATACCTCTTAGATAACGCACGGATTACTCCACTTGGAGTGAACATCATCATCATCATCACCATCATCATCATCATCATCATCATCATCAACAACAACAACAACCTTCAAGATAGGCCAGATAGGCCTGTTTTGGGTCAGAAGGGATCTTCCCAGCGTCTCCGTGGTCTTCCAACATCTCTAATACCAACTGGTTGATAGTGCAAGGCCTGTTTAATGAGTCTTTCTTCTGGCACTCGAGAGAGATGATCTTGCCATCTCAGTTGGTACTCCCTGAGTTTGTCATTTAAAATAAATATTTTTAGTTCTTCTCTTATTGTTTCACTTTTAATGTGTTCTTTAGGACTACAGCCAGCTACGTATCTAAAAATTTTCATTTCAGCTGTTTCAATTATTCTTTTATCAGTTCTGTTCAAGGTCCAGGTCTTGACTCCATAAGATGTAACAGGCACTGCCATAGTTTTATAAAACTTTAATAGGGCATCTTCTCTTGTTTTGTTTTTCAATGTTCGTTTTATAGTGCCACATATTTTTTGAAATTTATAGGTCTTTCGTTTTAAATCTCTGTCACATTCATAGGAAATATCACATCCTAAGTAATTAAAATATTTAACTTGTTCTAGTATTTTTTTTGAGGAGCATTTTGGACCGTGTTGGGAATTTACCAATAAAACCATCACTTTCGTTTTATCTGCTGAAATGATAAAATTATACTTTGACATTGTATTGTCGAGTTGGTACAAAGCTATTTGTAACCTGTCTTCAGTATCTGCCAGAATGACCTGATCATCTGCAAACAACACTGTATTTAAGGTTGTGCGACCTAACTTAAAATCTACTTTAAACTGAGCTTGCCATTCGGCCACTGCTGCGTCGATATAAATATTGAAACATGCCTACGCCATTGGAGTGAACATCTGTCTGTTATTTGTGATTCCTGTGAATTCCATTGGCTAAATGATGCGTTCATTGTCGCTTAGCAAAGAGTCGGGCAGCGCAGCAGTTTCCCTCTTACTCTTACAAGAATAATCAGTGGCTTATCTGAGAGGTTTCTTGTTAACAAAGATATAGCCAGGGTAACCTTTCGAGCAGCACGACTATCCTTCTGTTGGTCACAGCTGAATACAAGATAAAAATTATCTCTACTTATTATATTAATACAAATGGAAAAAATACTATGTTCTGTCGAATGACTTTCTCTGCTTTTGTACAAATTATTATTCCGAACACTTATTCCTCTGTCTACTTCAAGTTAATCGCGATAAATATGATCTTATTGCTAATATTCTTGATGTCACAAGGGAATATGGTGATACTAGATTTTAGGTGATAGTCAATTCTTTTAACAACTGCTAGCTATGTGATTACTTTGAAATTTTAATCTCTCTGCAGGCCAGATGAAAAATGAATGAATGATTTCGCGTTAGAAAATTCTGACAAATAACAAGAAATATACTTAAAATGCTTCACTCCACAAAAATGGTGCTCTTAGTGAATATACTTTTTGTGCAGCACAATTTTGTCTTTCAGTTACATAAACGTCATCCAGAGTTAACAGAATTTCTGAAGACATTTTAAAAAGAGTGTATTTTCTTGAAAATATTCGTAGAGAATCCTTGGAAGAATGCCAATCTTAGATGTACCAAGTTTGTATTTAACTGATTTTTCGTTTTTGAGTTACGCTGTTCAAACACACGTGCATATTTTTCTCTCTCTCTCTCTCTTTTATGTAATTCTTTTTTTAAAGGTGTCGGAAAGACTTCAAACTCCGAAGTACGGTGTATCCGCGGACCACACAGGAGTGCTTTGTTTTGACGTAAGCTGCTTACTTCTGTTAAACGCCTCTTCAATCTTAGAAACGGGGTTTGGTTTGGTGACGACCGTTTGTGTAGCGTTGTTGATGGTGCCACCAACCTCTCTCGCATTCCTTTAGACTTCATCACAGATAAGAACCATATAGGTATACCGGAAGCTACCATTGTTCATTCGTATGTAATGACTGCGACACAAATGTAAATTAGAAAACAGAATACTACCATAAAGACCATTGTTGGCTGAAGATGGTATTACGCAGCAAGTTTAAAGTATCATTTCTGAATAAGTGTTAATTAAAATGCTATGTGTACTGTACGTCCCTTCCCGTTTCGGAAGCTCTAGCACGTAAACAAAACGATTGTGGTTTATAAAGATGATCTACTATAGAGACTTGTAACATATCTTAAAATTGTGTATAAAACTGATTATTCTCCTCTCAACAAGTATTTCATTTTATGCAATACTGACTTGTTTACTTGTACTATGCAGACAAATTGTTGTTTATACAAGATATAAGAAAATAAGGAATAAATCATAATATTAATTACAAGTAGCTGGCATGCTTTAATTTGTATGAGAGTACTCACTGAGGCTTCGATGCTCAAATTTTTCCTCCGTAAGTCAATTTTTCAACTGGTGGTTGAAGAAACTGGTTTACTGAGGAAACCTTTGAACATCTAAGTTTCAGTGAGTACTCTTATAGAAATTAAAGCATGCCAGTTACTCGTAATTAATATAAAATATGTCTCACTTTAAATACTTTGAAAATAATTTATAATATAAATCATAATAGTGTTTATTTTATCAGGATAAAATATATAAATAATTCAATAAATCGTATCTAATGTCTTATAGTGCTTTATATTACACAAATGTTTCACTGTGATCGATTGTCGGCGATTTGTACCACCTAAAGACCACGCAGCACATAACTGGTGTGATCAGAGGAGGATTAGTATCAGAGTTACATTAGTTGAGTAGTTGCAGTTTCTATTGCTAAGAATCACAAAACAGGAAAACGTTAACAACTCAAATTTAGGCGAAAGAGCGAAGAATAAATGATTAGTGAAACATTTAGTGGAATGTTAGGATCAGGTAAGAGACACGATTCACTGCCGCAGGATCAGGTGATTGGGCGTGCTATACCAACATAAACTGCTGCGCTCGACATCAAACACCACGCTTTTGTAACCGGCTTCTCAGCGCTAAAAATAACCTGCATTTACAAACACAAAAGGCGAAAGTGTACGCCAGAGAAAGAGTAAAAGGTTAAAAATAGACATAAAAGGGAAAATGTTAAAAACATAAGGAAAATAAATGGTGAGGGAGGATGAAGAAACAATGCAAGCACCTACTTCCTGTTGATAATAAACTCGAGATAGAATCGCGATGAAAGAATGTTTTGAAGAGGCCCATTGTTGTGAGGGCGCCGGGCCAGCAGGCGTCTAGACTGAAATGCGTCAGCCCGATTCAATTTTCCCACAATCGATCTGCATGCTCAGAGCGAACTGTTTACTAATAAAACGCAATATTGTCAGTGTTTCATAAACAACTGTATCGGAATTTTAAAATGAGCCCAAATACTTGTCTCTGTGTACATTACCAGCTCAAGGGCACTTTAAAACCACCGCACTGTTTGATATTCACATGTTTTGTTACCAATGTCCGCATATTCAATGAAATACACACTTCCGTAAAAAAATACGATTTCTTAAACAACAAATTTTATACAAATTGACCCTTTCACTGCCAAACCAGCATCCTCCTTTCCCTATTTTGTTTTCCTCGTCTTCTGACATGCACTGGAGCGTTCGTTTCGTTGTGTTCCTCAACAATTACTTTTATTATTATTATTATTATTATTATTATTATTATTATTATTATTATTATTATTATTATTATTATTATTATTATTATTATTATTATTATTATTATTATTATTATTATTATTATTATTATTATTATTATTATTATTATTATTATTATTATTATTATTATTATTATTATTATTATTATTATTATTATTATTATTATTATTATTATTATTATTATTATTATTATTATTATTATTATTATTATTATTATTATTATTATTATTATTATTATTATTATTATTATTATTATTATTATTATTATTATTATTATTATTATTATTATTATTATTATTATTATTATTATTATTATTATTATTATTATTATTATTATTATTATTATTATTATTATTATTATTATTATTATTATTATTATTATTATTATTATTATTATTATTATTATTATTATTATTATTATTATTATTATTATTATTATTATTATTATTATTATTATTATTATTATTATTATTATTATTATTATTATTATTATTATTATTATTATTATTATTATTATTATTATTATTATTATTATTATTATTTTTATTGTTGTTGTTGTTGTTGTTATTATTATTATTGTTATTATTATTATTTATTATTATTGTTATTATTATTATTACTATTATTATTACTATTATTAATATTACTATTATTATTATTATTACTATTATTATTATTATTATTATTATTATTATTATTATTATTATTATTATTATTATTATTATTATTATTATTATTATTATTATTATTATTATTATTATTATTATTATTATTATTATTATTATTATTATTATTATTATTATTATTATTATTATTATTATTATTATTATTATTATTATTATTATTATTATTATTATTATTATTATTATTATTATTATTATTATTATTATTATTATTATTATTATTATTATTATTATTATTATTATTATTATTATTATTATTATTATTATTATTATTATTATTATTATTATTATTATTATTATTATTATTATTATTATTATTATTATACTCAAATGAGCTTACACTCCATAGAGCTCAGAGTTACTCCACGTTCATCTTTAGGATAAGGAAAACCCTTATCACCCAAGCCGAGATTGGAACTCGGGACCTCTTGAACGTGACACAAACAAACTACCACCTATGCTACAGAGGAGGGCAGCACGCTTTTACTAGCTCTAATGTTATTTATAGTTTCTCTATGAAGGTTTACCTACATACGTTTTGATACTTCGTAAATAATGATGATGATACTAATGCAACTAATAGTAATAGCTGTTTGGAAAAAGATGTGCGGGTACGAGTATGAAAAAACCGTTAAGTACCAAACTTTGTATATAAGTTAAGCAACTTATTGAAATGAAGAACGAAGAAAATGTCCCGTCCCAGCTATCAACGCAATATTTTGCCTCAATTTCAATTAGTTAAAAACGCTATTTTCACATATTTTCTTTACAAATAAATGCATATGTTTAATTTTGTGGGAGGGCTCTTTTTATTCTTAATGACTTTTGTATATCTGAGACAAAATCTCACTGCACAAACGGAAGGATGCAACTGGAGCTAAAATGTACAGCTTTTTTGTACATTTAACCGTTTTTTAATTATTCCTTGTTATTGATTTGTACTTTTAATAGTTACATTTATTCAAAAAGTGGGTCTTATTCATTTTTTCTCCTGATAATAAGGCCTTCGAGTGTCGCTTGAACCCACATTATACTTTTAAATCTACAATAAATACCTAAAAATTATTTCTGTAAAAGTTTCACACGATTAACGTGCAGTATATTAAAGAGCACAACTCTGTAAAAATAATTCGTTGAACAGTGGGGAGAGAAAGTTATGTGAATTTAACTTTTTCTTCTGGGTTTCTTCCTTATCCTGTATCACTGAGGGGCGTATAGTTCTTAAGGATCAATCACTCAGTAACTTTCCGTTTTCTCAAGTGCAAGTGCATTAAGCCAGGAAAGGTTACAGGCACCCCCCGAGAAGATTGCTTTTAAGGGTTGCAGAGACAGTGATGCCACCTACAGCGTGCAGCACACAGCATGCATCCATAGTCGTAAACAGACACTGAAGAAAACAGAGTAGGCGGTTTTGAAACATCATGGTCTTGGGCGTCCCAGCGGAGATTTAAGCCTATTCTAGATATGAAGTATAAGAGAAACGAGGTGGCAGGTATAAGCCTTCAGTACAAAAGCACCAAACGTCCATTGTATACATGGAGTAATACAGTAAATGTAATAAAACGTGACATTTATGGCTAAGAACTGAATTGGGAGAGTATTAAAAATTGTGTTCACGTAAGGTTGATCAGAAAATTAATAACGAGAATCTAATAGTTTGTTTAAGGAGCTAAAACTTCTGCGGTAAACAACGCTGTTTTCGTGGCTCAAGTTGTAGTTCAGCAGAACTGAGTTAGTGTTGTGGATTGCCTAAGTGCCAGGCTTTATCGCTTCGTGTTTCTTGTGAAACAAGATTAGATGCTGCCATTTATTTAGGGATCTGTCAGCGAGAGTTTGTGAAACGATTTGTTTGCGGACTGAAAATAGTAATTACCGAAGAAACTGAGTTTCCGTTCATATGGATAATTGGGCCTATTTTTCTCCATTTAGGCCTAGGAGGTCTAAACTCCCAATTGGCTAATCCTAGTTTTACATATACTTATTTTTATCATCAGCGTCATGACCGAGTGGCCAGATCTCATGATCTCGGCGGTTTTCCTCCAAGGAAGCGCGTATGGGAATTGTGGATGAAGGAACATTTCCAACGCCATTCATTCAACCGATTGCTAAAACATCCCTTTTTGTTTCATCCTTTTCTCGTTAAACGTATTAGATCTTCTAGTTCAGACCATTAACTGCAACTCCCATAAACGCTAAATATGAAACTAAGCAAAACACTTTAATCTTATGTTTAGTTCTATATTGTAAAGTAACAGTTCCAACTTCATACCTAAATATTGGCGAGGTATCTTAGAAACTGCTTTGTGAACATGAATGTATTCCGATATTTTAGAGACAAAGAATAACTAGTAGGAAAATAGTGACTTTACATGAGATTCTTTTTAGTACGAGCAAAAGGCCAGCCAAATTGATAAAATTTCGAAAATTTTGACTTTCTCAAAAATAACTCTAATAATTTTGATTAAAACACTGTATCTTTAACATAGTTTGCATATAAATGAAATGTACAACTTAAGTTTTCTGGGATTGTCATTTTAAATTTTAAAAAGTTTTACACCACTAGTAAAGAGGAAAGGTTATACAAAATACACAATGAGCTGTGAATATTTAACAGATACTAGGTAGTCTTATAAGCAAAGTTGGCTTTATGATTTTGGAGTTTTAGATAATTTCTTGGGTTTCTTTGGTTTGGCAATGCAATTTACAGGATGTCATGGTGTGTACATTGCGACCAAGTATCAGTCTTCACTTGTTAATAAACAATCACCAATGGAGATAAAGTTTGAACTTCGGTCCTAAAAACAAGGTTACAAAGTCACTGCCGCAGCTCAAAAAAATGTGAAGTGGAAGGAGAAGGTGTTGTTAGTGAGCGTGTGGCACACCGATAGTTCCAACTTTTTAACAAAGGCGACGAAAACATTAAACATTTACCACGTTCTAGAAGATCTAAATTACACTGGGCAACAAAAAATATAAGTTTTGAATGTTTCGAGCACTTCATGAGGCAATTCGTACTAAGTTTTGGTTGAAAAAAAAAAAAAAATATGACAATGAAAAACTTTTATTAGCTCTAGTTTTTATAATATACATAAGGTGGAAGTATTACATATTAACGGATTAAGAGAAAAGTATATATTTTAATTATATACATGCTAATAACAATGAAAGTGCATTTAATTTTTAAACTGGTATTTACATGCTAAGAGTTCTAAACTGCTGGAAAAATACTTCGCAGATAGTCGTGTCTGAAGAGAATCATGTGGTGGCCTTAGACTTCGTCGTCCTTTAGCTTACCTCGTGTGATGGAGTTCCGGAGAATCCCTATACAAAGCCCAACAGTATTCCCCAACATTACATCATTCCAACGGCCCTGATATCTTTGTTCCATAACAGAAATCTCCTGATGGAATCTCTACCCATGTTCATCACTAACAGCTCCACAACTAGAAGGGAAAAAGTCTAGGTGGGAGTGGAGAAAATGAATCTTAAGGGACATGTTGCATCGGAGGTTACGGTATTTTTGCAGGAGCACTGTCACCCAATGCTTGTAGTTGTCATCTCTTTTGTTGCCTAAAAATCCATGAACAGCACCCTTGAAGGCTTCCCAAGCTTTCTTTTCTTTCTCCTACAAAATTTGGTCAAGTGCAGGAACCTTTAGAAGTTGTGTTATTTGTGGTCCAACAAAATTGCCTTCCTTAACTTTTGCATCACTTAATTTTCAAAATTTATCTCTGATTTTATTTGACAGGTGTGCCGACTGCCAAAAGTTCCCCCAAATTTAAAATCTTCACTCTGAAATTTGAAATGTAATTTTATCTTCAAAATAAGAGCTAATATATCATTTTTATGGTGATGTTTTAATTCAGCAGATGGAAATACATGTAAATTCACTAATTTTAAGACCGAAACATTTTCATTGTTGCCCAGTGTTATGGAATATTGAGGATACACGCCAAGTTTTGTGAAAAATCTGCAAAATAGTACCCGTAGGCTTTCAAAAGAAGTGGGTTCATCAAAAGATATCATATATCGCCACATTAAGACACTTGGAAAATCATATAGAAGCTGTAGATCTGTACCCCAACGACTGACACTTCAACAGGCTGAACTTAGAGTAGTTACTTGTCTTCAGTTTATCCGTAATCCCATGGATCATAGATTTGTCACCAGAATTGTCATTTGTGAAGATAAATGGGTATATTACCGAAACACTGATGCATCAAAACAGTGGTGTAATCCCCGCCAATATGCCCAAGTCATCGTTAAAAAAGTCTGTTCGATGCCAAAATAATGTTTTGGATCAGGTGGAAGTTTTAAGGTGAGGTTCATTGTGAGTTTGTTCCAAATGGGTGGGCGATTGATGGGGATCTTTATTCTCAACAACTGTAGCGAGTTCATGAAATTTTGATATGAAGATAGTGTTCTATTGCAAGAGGACAATGCCACACCCCACACTGAACGAACAACAATGGAATAAATTCAGGAACTGAACTGCTACTACACCCAGTACACAACCCTGATCTTGCACCATCAGACTATCATCCTTTTGGATCCATGGCCCATTTTCTATGTGGAAGAAATTTTGACAACGTAGAAGCAGTGTAAGTTGATGTCACCGAATTCTTCGCATCTAAACCCAGAGACTGGTACCATCGTGAGATAATAAACCTCGCTGAACGATGGCTCAAGACCATAGAATTAATAGTGTATACTTTGAAAATTAGTTAATTGCTTGTCAGAAAACATTTCAAATTATTTTACTTAAAACACGACCTTACTTATGAGAGAGTATCTATGCTACTCCTTGTTTGTTTAAATTTTCTCAAATGGGAAGTCATTCATTTCCTTAAATTCCTCCGCATACAAAGACAATGGAATATTAAAGCTATCTTTTAACAACCAGCTCTTAAACGATTTCGCTATTACTTGAACTTACTATGTTCTTCTACACACATTTTACATATGAAGGAATATGTAATAAAGCTCGGAAAGCATGGGATAAATAAAGCAATAAGCATTTTAAAAATATCTATATTGTTAAATGGTGAGTGGAGGAAGTATACAATAAGATTTTATCTTTCACAAGCAAAGAAAATTAATGACATACCACAACCATCACATCCCCTGTACCTTCAATAAGATAATATTTACCTCGATTAAATGAAATAGCGGAAAAGACGTTTGTAAGGAGTAGAGGTTTGATGAATGGAATACCGAATTTTTCCCGTCCCGTCAAGTGAAGGGAACGGAAAATCAAAGTTATCATACAGTGACCTAAAGTTAAAGAGTTTTACTATCGTAAAGTTTACAGTAATCCCCTATTACCTTGGGATTGGGATAATATTACGGTACGGGAGGATTCAACAGATGTTGTCGCAAGGCTACCCGAAAGTCCCAAGACTCCGGCCTCTATCATCCCGGGAACGATGGAAAGCTCCGGGGGTTTTTCCTTGGAGCAATACCTTGAGTCTAAAAAGGCCCCCTCGAAAACGTCAAAACGGTTGGAAGTGGATACGCCACTTACGCGCGTCAACCCCGCAGGAAGGACTACCGAAAAACCTCGGTGGGGCCGCCTGGTGATCTAGCACACCTACTAGTTCTGCAGGCTAGTACTAGGGACCTTTAAGGCAACCATCTCCGGCCGAAGCCTGGCCGGAGGTACCCGTTTTCCCGCGGGTAACGGGAACACACTGCCCCCTCGAGTCCAACCCAATCCGTACAACTCCCATTCAAGGAAGGGCTTGAATGTTCGAGCTGAAGTTGATATTGAAACGTCAGAGGTACCACGAGTGCTAAGGATCCGTAGCGCTCGCACCACAGCAGCTGAAGTGGACGGATCCCCTCCGTTACGGGGGGATTCAACTGCGACAAGTCATGATCTTATTGTACCTATGTCCCAAACGGGAAATCCTCTGGAGGAAGGATGAGACGAGATAAGACAGAGGTCGGCCGTTCAAGACAGTGCAGAGGTGAACGTCCTTACACTTTACCAGTTGGAAACTCTTCGGTAGGCCAGCACAACTGGCAGCTCACCTTCTGTGGTTAGGAAACGGCCCCACCACAGATCGGGCTCGGAGGCCAAAGACCTCCCTACCGGAAGAACAAGTTTTCTTCAGAAACACCATCTTGCCATACAGCGTCGAGATACCCGCCAACACTTTTACTCTGAAAGAGACCACCAGATGAGAGGTGCTGTGAAATGATAATGGAGGTGAAATGGAGGGACAGCAAATTCGGGGGATGTACAGTTTGACGGGCCATTCTCCTGCTCTGTCATTTCTTGAGAGTGGGAAGCGGACTGTTGCCAGTTCTTTAGCGGGAATTCGAAGCCGAGGTACATGCGTATTTTAAATGTTTTACGCATTTACATATTTCACGAACCAGTAGCCATATTATTATAATAGCGATAATAATAAGACCTACGGACGCTAAAATTCGGAATTCACGCACGCACAAAATCCCCAGGGCAAGCAACTGAAGCCACGTGATCCAAACAAAATTAAACTGGCAACATGGTGTTGGATACGGAAGCCGCACTTAGCAGCGACAATGCTGATTGACGCTAGCAGACAGTTTTAACTTCCTGACCACAATACCGGATATAGACTCCCAGTACTACCAACAGAAGCAGTTAGTGTATGAAAAAGGTGTGAACGAAACATTCAAATAGAGTGGTGTTGTAATGAATATCTTGCATAATAATAAAATTGCAAGTTAGATTTCAGTGTTTTAAAGCTACTATGGTCCTATACTTTCATTCTAAACACAGTTTTGAGGGTGTTTTCAATCGCTCATTACAGTATGTTGGTAATATTAACCTTCTCCCTCCACCTGCTGCAATCGCAAAACGCCAGGGCGGGATATCTAACGGCCGTATTAATCTACCCAACATTCGGCTGGCGACCCGGGAAAACCCGCAAAAGCCCATTGGTCAAGTAGGTCTGTCAGGGGAATCGAACCCGGGCCTTCCGAATGTGGATCACAGACGCATGAGCCATCCCGCTCGTTTCTCTATTACCATTGCATCTAAATGTTATAAAATCATGTTACGGGTCTATATCCCAATGCAATTGAAAGAGAAAAAGGAGCATCTGTAAAAACAGTTTCTACGAGAGTGAGTAGAGAAGGAAATGAGAAGATTTTCTTTCAAATTTACTCACCCTTATACTTATTAACCCTCGTCTTGGGAATGGCGGACTCGATACAGTATGAACCAGTGTGAAGATTTGCTTTGCGTGATACGACGTGGCGCTACCTTACGTGGTAGATCTTACTACCACGTCACGTAATTATACAAATACTTCACTTGCAATGATAAATCACGGTATGAACACATTTAATCAATTGTGTAGGCCTAGGACGAAATTTAGAAGGGAATACTCCTGGGTCACGAGGAATTCTCTTGTTATGGAAATGTAGACTTAATTAGGTGCTGTCCTGTAGATCCAAGGTCATGCTTTCAAACCTCGGCTAGACTAATTGTTCTTTAAGTGGATGTTTAAGCGATAGCATCATAGTGTACATTCAGATATTGGAATTTAGAACTCCTGCGGCACGAAAGGTAAGGATTTTAAAAGTTCTCTGAAATGTGTTGACAACTGCTCAAAATGAGATTAAAGGAAGTTTAGAATAGGCATAATACCATCCTAAATACGTAATAATGTGCTAAAGGGCCTATTAATTTGGATAAAATAGTGTCGAAATACAACAAAACGGTTCAAAAACGCCTAAACGTCATTATGCTATTGACCTGAACAGTCTAACAATCCTTAAAATTGCTGGAAGACGTCTACAGATCCTACAGAAATAACCAAGCTCAGGTCTATGGTCAGGAAGTCTAGGTTAGGTTATGATAGGACAGAATAGTGGGTCGACAAGTCGAAACAAAGCGATATAACTGCGACGTAATATATATTATATGGTACCTCCTAATTGTACCTCCTAAATTTAGCTTACAGAAATCTCTGGATTCTCATCTGTACCTTGGAGTGAAATTATACAATAAATTACCTTTAAATCTAAGACATTTTGTAAATGCAAATTCTTTTAAAACTAGAGTTAAAAGTAGCATTAAGCTACTTAATTTTTATACACTACAAGAGTACTTAAATGTAGATTCATTTTAATAATCTGCTGACGAAACCTATAGCATTGTTTGCCAAATGGTTAAATAAATTATTATTATTATTATTATTATTATTATTATTATTATTATTATTATTATTATTATTATTATTATTATTATTATTATTATTATTATTATTATTATTATTATTATTATTATTATTATTATTATTATTATTATTATTATTATTATTATTATTATTATTATTATTATTATTATTATTATTATTATTATTATTATTATTATTATTATTATTATTATTATTATTATTATTATTATTATTATTATTATTATTATTATTATTATTATTATTATTATTATTATTATTATTATTATTATTATTATTATTATTATTATTATTATTATTATTATTATTATTATTATTATTATTATTATTATTATTATTATTATTATTATTATTATTATTATTATTATTATTATTATTATTATTATTATTATTATTATTATTATTATTATTATTATTATTATTATTATTATTATTATTATTATTATTATTATTATTATTATTATTATTATTATTATTATTATTATTATTATTATTATTATTATTATTATTATTATTATTATTATTATTATTATTATTATTATTATTATTATTATTATTATTATTATTATTATTATTATTATTATTATTATTGTTGTTGTTGTTGTTGTTATCAATTCAGTGAACGGTATATTCATCTAGAATGGTTGTTGGTGCAGTAATCTTTACGCTATTAAGCAGAATAGATAAAATTATAAAATAAAAATTGAAATATAGAGAACGTGTAATTAACTGTGTTGGAATAAATTTACTTTAAAATAAATATCTAATAATCATTTCTAATTATATTTTTAGACACCATTTAATAACATATGATCACATGCTGTCAACAATTTGGCCTCGAGCTAACCGGGGTAACTGCGGCTTCCTCTTGAAGGACTGTTCCTCTTTAAGTCTGCATGATCATCACTAGAGGATATTTATCTCAAGACGCTCCTGCCCCATCAATCAACACATAAAACAACCTCTACAATGGACCATCCCAGATGCTTGCCTTACTGACGCAACATCAAACTCTTCCTTTGTCATGATGAGCCCTCTTTAAACAAGCCGGCCTGAGTGGAAACAGACAGACAGGTGTCACCTTCACCCAGGTGACTTGAATATCATTTAACAACTACAGTTGCTTATTCCACCAGATACACACAGCTGAACTCTTCGACTATGTGTCGGGAAATGGCACTCGTTGAGTGCATCAAGTATTTTCTCTCAATAAAGTGGCGTGCTTAAACTGGTATCACTGTAGTATTATGCAAAAGGAGCTAGTGGAAACTATCAGTGATGTATGCTACTTTGAATCTAGAGGTAAGACGTAGCATAAGAAACTACATTCATTTTGTAAGGAATGGAAGCTGGGTTGTTTTTTATTCAAGAGAATAAAAAATGATCCCTTTGTTACGCTATCTACCTATGATAATGCCCATTTTAACGTCCGGCGTCACTTTAGTACGAGGGTCAACTTACGTGGTCTAGCATCTGGTTTCTCATGTAGCGGGTGCAAAGCCGGCGGAGGACGATGCATTTTTTCGAGCTTAAAAATCCTTCCTTCGCAAGGAAAGTACAATTGGCGATATTACAACACATAAAAGAACTGGTAGCCTGATAAAGAAGCCTGTGATCAAAATTAAACAGTGTTTCACAGTACAATGGGATACTAAAACCCCCAATAGTTAGACAGCGTTTATAAAAAATCAATACGAAGCATGCCAAAATAGCAATTATGACATCTCCACCTAAAAGCAAATAAAAGATAAGCAACGCACTACTGTTGCCATGTAACCAGAATCTTCTGATTGTTTCTCTATCTCGAACGTTCTGGAAAGTGAAGTGATCGTGAACATTGCAATTACTTTGCATTAATAACGTGACATTATGTGCTTAGCAAATTCTCAGTAAAAATTTGAATTGGGTTATTTAGTCACAATTGACAGCTGCATCAACTCGCAATATTTTGGGATTTGTTTCTTTATAATTTTATATTTTGGCAAAATTTTATCTACATATTCTTCTTTTATTCTTTTAACTGAACAACGACTAACTTAACTCCAGGAATATTTTCATACGGCCTCACAATAAATGTCCACAACTATGTATGTGATTAATATTAGCAGTGAATTTGAGGAAATATAAAAAATATGGTGATTAAGTCAGTAGTACGCTTTATATGCAATATTTTGGTATCACTCAAACTTCTTTATTCGAGTCTTATTTACGTTCACCCATGATAGCTGGAGGAACAATTTTTTCATGGAACCAGAAATGCAATTCTTGAGGATTCCTAGGTACACAAAGAGAATGAAAATAAAAGCAATAAATAGAAGGCTTGGATACGCACAGTTTCGCATTAAGCCCATGTTTAAAAATATAATGTGTAAATGTTAATGAAGAACTTCCACGCTCAGTAAAACATCACTATCAACATTTAGTTTTATTTCTTAATTAATCTGGTGTATTACATTCACCTGACTTTCTCTCTCCCTCTATTATTCATAAACTATATGTCATTTTTCTATCTAATGTAACGACACAAACCTTTCCCTCTCTGTAGCATAGATGGCAGCGTGTCTGCCTCACGTTGAAGAGGTCCCGAGTTCAAATCTCGGTCAAGGTGAGTTATATGGATAAGGCTTTTTACGAGGTAAGATTAATATCTGGTAACTGTAAACTCTATGTGCCCTGGACTCATTTGAGCATCATTTCATTCATTGTCCGATTTGACTTAACGTAAGAGAACGTTAAAAGAAACGAAAATAAATAATTAAAGATAATCAACAGTGCAAAAAGTTTTGCTAAGAAATGGTTAGAATCCGGCGGTGGGGGTGGGGATCTTTCTCCGATCAAGATAATTCCTCATCTTCCCCAGACTGTGAAGTATGAATGGGAGTGCGAATATGTGTGAAATCTAATGATTAAAACCCAACAAATGCAAGTAAACACCTTGGATATGTTCCAAAGGAGAAAGGCCGTCGATATGACCATTGCAGTCAAAGGCAGGGTATAAATGGAACAAAAAAGAAACATTAGGGGCTTTAATATACAGGTTGAAAGTTCCATACCACCGAAATAATTTTTTAAGTATGTGGCCAAATCAACATTAAACAACGTATTGAAAGCATTATATGCACATGGAGCTAAGGATTTATTTCAAACATTATAATATTTTAAATATTATAGCCAAATTTAGTTCATATCATATTTTGAACCCTCCGCTCACAGGAAAACAGAGCAAGAACAAACAGAAATATGCAAACGTTGTTCACCTTTTAAATTCTGTGTTTAAAGTGGTAGCTCTCAGGTGTTTCGCAATATGATAGGCATTACAAAAACCATTAAGTCATGATTTAATCACGATTTAGTAACGTCTCTTGTCACTTCCTTTATTTGATGCCACACAACTTCTAAAGTCGACTAATTTGGGGATCTCCCTGGTGACTATTTGTTACCTAACTAATTCATCATTCCGGAAAAAGAAATCTGGTTTAAGTACTGACGAACAAGGTATCCAAAATGAGCTGTTTGGTCAATTTTTGACTGCGTGCGTAAGCAACTTTATGATGACACCTACTAATTGATTTCGAAACATCTCTATGTATATAACATCGTTTAGGATTATTATCAATTCGTCACGAGCTACTCATTAAATCTTCTTAATGCATTTATTTTAAATTATGGAAACCATTTATAACAATTATTTAGATATCACCAAATATTATTAATGAATTAGTCAAGAGTAAACATAGAAGGTAAATTTCTTGAGAGTAAAATAAATGAAAACCTTTATGTTATTCTAACCAGAGATACATTGTGTTACCCCAGTTGGCTACATTGGACTGCAATTCTGCAAAACTGAAGCTGACGAATGTTGAGAAAAAGAGAAATAGGTAACAAATCTTATGCCACATTGTTACATAGAAACTACAAGTTCCAGAGCACTTTTACAATCCCAGAGTTTGGTTCTTTAATTTAAAATGAAAGCATACGACCATGTCGTGGTTCAGAGTACAAAAACTGAGAAAAAATGAACTCGTAGATGCTATTCTTTAAGAGCATTCTTTGTCAACAAAATAGCAGAGATGTTCGCTTCGAGAGGAATCTATTTGGCACAACTCATACACGAATTGTCATCCATGTCGCTGAAACACAGGAATGAAACAGAATACCTGTGAATTACCTTCATTTTGGTGGTTGTATTCATTGGGTGGAGTCTTCATTTTTAATCGCACAATGGCCGCGCTTTATCCTCCAGGGACTACAACATGTCAATTCGTGCATTTACTGGCTCTGAACAACTGAAAGACGTTTACCGTTGCCATAGTAACGTAGCTCCTATACAGTAATTCCCGATCGTATCCTTACCAGTGCTAAAACAAAACAGAAAAGCTTTTATCCGAAGAGAAATAATGAATCCCTCTTTCACAGCCGCCACTGTTCAGGTAAAAGACAAGAGAAGCAAAAGGAAATAGATGTCGAAAAAGCACTTTCGCTTTAGAATACGAGATGAGGTATTTTGAAAAAATATATTTTCATATAAACAATGGACAATCCACATGGATCGCTTTAAAAAGACGTTCTCTGAGCTGCAAGTTGGTAGACCACACTACCATTACTTGTGATTGCAAAACAGCTATGGTTAATGCAGACTGTTATTAATTTTTCCCTTTAAAGTAAATCTAAATCAACAGAAGTCTTATAAATTTTGCATAACTGGTAAACAGTAAGAAAAAGACATCTTACTACACAAAACATGTATGTCTCAAATCTAATACTTTGGAGGCAAGCATTTTCAGCTATCCCTGTTATTAATTTCAGTTTTCAAACACTTAGACTTTTCTAAAAGTCTGACAAATTGTTATTCGTTTTTAATCTCTTGGCCATGCAGAGAGACTGGAATTTCAAAGCTATTACATAGCGTCGGCTCTTAAATCATAAGACTCGTTTAAACGTACTATATGCCCACTTTCCATTGTATATAAAACGAAATATATAGTAAAACCATGTATACAAACGTTGGTATCGACTATTATGAATTAGAAGGGGGAACATAGTTTTATGGGACCGTAGAAGCAGAGGTAGAGTTGCCTAGCACTAAGGTCTCTGTGGACATGTGACGAACCTGCCATTCTGTCCGACACAGAAGCAGAGTTATCACATGTCTGTCTACATATAACAGCGTTGTTAAAGCGACGTAAATCAAGTAGCTTCTGTCGTTCTTGTGGTCCAGGAAACAAAGAAATTTAAACGTTTGCCAATTTAAACTGGTTATTGAAGTTAAAAGCTGTTCTGCAAACTTTATTTCGATTTGGTATGAAAGAAATGTAAAAATAAATATTGATAAACGATGATTTACAGGAGAGATTCAAAACTGAACCTATGGTCTTTAAAAAATAATATGGAGTTTCCAAGCAGGATTATTACGACAGTTCAAAGCAGTTTGTGGTTCAACTCTAGACCCATTGAAACGAACCGCAAGTTTGTTGCGAGCGGATATCGGATAGGTATTTGCTATGACAACGAATTTCGGCATTGGCAGTGGATAATAGTCGATAAGGTTCAAGTGTTTGGTTTTAGTGAAGTATTTGAAACGGAGCGAGGGTGGAGCGTGTTTAAGGATCGATAGGTCGCCAGGTCGACTTGTAGCTAACACACGCGAACCCGAGATGCTATCTGCCTAAGGTCCTCAGTCCATCTCGTGCAGATGTGGTGTGTAGTCATACCAACTAAATAATTCTATTTCCACCAACCAGGCAGTATGTTAAAGTCATTGTATAATTTTTGGCTTTAGGTCTGCACTCTCGACCCATTGGGTAGGTTCTACCCTGCTTGCTGCTACAAACGTCTTGAGCTTCGGGGTAACCTCTCTAGTCGTACCTTTACGTCAACCGCAACCAATGTTTGTACTTTCCAGTCACAAAGACTCAGTTGTCCCCAGCTTGTTTACCAGTGTTATTGTGTTTCTTCAATCAGCTGTAACTGAATCTAGTGTTAGTTTGCAAGTAAAGGCCGTTGATCTCGTATAGGTATACACCATTTTCAGTCACTAAAACAAATACCGAAGACAGCTGCCAAATACAAAAGACAGGCATAAAGATTACAGATTAAACATAGTTACAAGGAATCAAAATTCTTGCTTACTTTGCCAATAAAAATTACTAATTGAGAAAAATTTCCATTCGAAAAGCTAAATAAAGAAAAAAAGTTTCAATTCTTGTGCGGCGCGCTGCCTGATAGGGAAGAGGACGCTCTGCATAAACCTTCATCCTCCGGATCGAGGGTAGTCTTGGAGTTTTCGGGTACCCTAATGGGGTCGGCGAAGCCGACTGTAGTGCTATCTACCGAGGAATTCATATCTGAAAACTGTACACTAGCGGAGAAAACTGTACACTGCCTCAAGCTATATGTTGTCGTAACCTAGGGCGCCTTTTCTTATCCTCTAACCCCAGCCCTACCTTTCAGAGGGCGTCCCATTGGGTGTAAGAGCTCTAAGCTCATTGAATGAAACCTAAAAATACAATTACTAATTTAGTCTAAATTATACTATTATTTTTCAAAGCTACACTTTTCCTCTTTCAACAGAAATAACGTAACAAATTATACAAAATACTGGTAAACTGTAAACTTTAATTTACACCTTTGATGTTGTGTCATAAATTTGAGGTTTATCTGTGAATTGATATTTGTTTTCATTTATAGTGTAAATACATGTTTAAGCTTCTTTTTTAAATTACGTGCTCCAAAGTTAAGGCATGTTGAACGATGAATGAAATGTTGCTCAATAGAGCTTAGAGTTACCCGACATATATCTTTTAGGATAAGGGCAACCCCGAATTAATCTTATCCAGATAAGTCATCCTGACTGATATTGGAACTTGGGAGCTCTTGAACGTGAAGAAGACACGTTACCACCATGTAACAGAGGTAGGTATTTTTAAGTTTGTGGAACACCTGCCATTTAATATTGTTTACTTTACAGTTAAACTAGCATCAGAAATAAGTTGTTCAATGAGCGGGATGGCTCAGGCGGTTTCGTTTATGGACCGCATTCGGGAAGTCCAGTTTCGATTTCCGAGGCCGACCTACCTGACTCAAGGCTTCTTTTTCGGGAGTTTTCTCGAGTCGCCAGGCTAATACTGAGTAGGTTAATTACATCCTTCAGCCCGCCTCGGTATCTTAGATGGTAGCATGTCTGCCTCGCGTTCAAGAGGACCCGAGTTCGAATCTTGTTCAGGGTGAGTTACCTGGATAAAGTTTTTTCTGGGGTTTCCGTTATCCTGAAAGGCGAATATCGCGTAGCTCTAAGCTCCAATGGACCCCGCATTCATTTGAGCATCATTTCACCCATTTCATTCATTTTCCGATATGTGTCGGCACCGTCGTGACTCCTAGGGTACCTGTCGCTTCTCGTCTCATCCTTCCTTTCGGAGTATGCCCCATTTTGGACTTTGGTATATAAAACCACAGGTTTCTATGCGATGTCCTCTCCGTATAAATCCTTATACTAATGTGTCCATAGCAAAAAGACGAAACCTGCTCCTATAACGTTATTTCTCTACATAGAGGGCAATCGCTGAATGGCTAAATTTAGATTCGATTCAGAATCGATTCTTATTAGATGGAAGCAAACTCTACTCCAACAAACTTAGGTTGCTTGGTCTGTGGTACAAATCCCACCGCTTTACCAGAGAACTTTCAGTTCTCCTAACTGACAAATATCCTAAACTGGAACGTTTTAATTCCACATATGATTTCATTTATTAAACATTTCTAAAGGTTATTTATAATGTAAAAACATACAAGAGCAGAAAAAACGATATTCCAGATGTTATGCACTAGGAAGTTAAAAGAAACATTTGTATGTGTATTTTAGAGGCATTTTCCTGCTTGTTTCGGTATTCTGAGCCAGTGTTATTGCCTTATTTCCCTGGAGAAGACCGTTCTTTCTTTTTTATCCTCATGAGCACACCGTCTGCACATTGTTTTTCTTTATGTCTATCGTCCTTCCAGGGTTCAACACGTTCTCTCACTAAATGTGAAATTGTTGTACATTAGACGAAGAGGAATTCCAATATTGTGACTTTACGGTGTTATCTTTAAAAACTGGAAGATTTAAATATTATCTACGACAAAACTACATCTATTTTACTTCTAAGAAATTAAAATTAATTTTTTATTTATGAAAAACCGTTAACTGATACGACTCTCAGCGTGCCATTCTATACTGGACGGGAAAGACCGCTAAGTTGTCAGGCTTGAAGTTGTTTTAGTGCCATTAGTCCACGACGTGGAACCACTGGCTTTACTTCTCTTCCTATGGTAGCCCTTTTAACAAGGGAACTATCACCATACTCACATCTGTACGCGTTTGAGAGTTTGATGGCATCATCTCTGCAATATGTGGAGCCTTGTGCCAAAATCGGGTGCGGAGTATAGCTGGAAATACCCGAAAATGAGTCCAGAACACGTAGGGACATGCAGGCATAATAACACAGCATTGTACGGGAGTGATTGTCTAGCCTGGCGGCAGCGGTCTACATATGACATATGTGAGGGGCGCTGTCCCCCACACCCGGGCAGAGCTAACAAGAGATGTTCAGCAGGTACTTCCAGAGGGTTGCATGCAGCACTTTCTGGGCTTCAGCTCTGGGCGTTGGGGTTCTACTCCGCAGCAGACTTTTGGTGCTCATGGTTTAAATGCAGCAGGCGTTATACCATCAAATGTTCAGTTGCGTAGCGATGTGAGTACAGTGATAGTTCCTTTGTAAGGATTTTTACACTCATCGACTTAAGCCGTGTTTGAACCCACTACCAGAGGCTAGAATGTTAACCCTAAATCATACTTGCATGATTAAGTAGGGGAAGCATTACATTCTATGGAAAAATGTTATGTAGAAAATGCTATGGGAAAGTTTTTAGGCCCGCGCACTAATACAAAACTATTATTATAAGAGCGTTCTTGTGTGAATGACTGTGTTAATAACCAAACCTAGTATTTATGCCCTCAGCTTCTAAAAATACCCTAGCGTAAGTCACCCTTTATTGTAAAAGTTTTCGAAATGTTTAATTTTCTTAAAAACCGCGCTAATATTTTTGAGTGAAGTACCTACCTTAAATTTTATTTTGAAGTTCCAAACCTTTAAAAAACATAACCTCTGAAGCACTCTTTATTTTAAATTACTTTTTTATAATTTATAATTGTACGACACAAAATCCTTCTGCTACAAAAAATGTAGATTTTGTTAACGCATGCATTGAATGTAAATTATCACTTTTTGTGGGGTTAACCATTTCGAAGTTATTCTTCATTACATCTTTGGTTAATATTGATGTAATACTGAAATAGTTAATAGCCCCGTCCTCTGCGAATTGACTCACGGATCTGGTCATCCTTCAACTTTCCTCATATACATAGCAAGCACTGTCCCTCAAATCTGACCTACTGGATGAATAATCCTCTGCGCAGCCGGTTTCGCAACTTTCGGTCGGTCGGCGAAACTGGCTGCTGTATCAGCGACGCGGGTGGCAGAAAGATCGCAGTAAATATTGTACAGTTTATTGCAGAAATGTTTTTCTTTCACACATAACAAACTGTAACAAAGAAAACTAAATTACTTGTGTGTTTTGAGATATAAAATGCTGGAACATTTACAAAATTCCCAAATTGGGGCTTTGAAAAGCCTAAGCTAATTCACGAGGAACTTTTGAGCTCATTTGAGCATAAATTCACCCTTTCATTCGTCATCCAATATGATATTCGTTCGAGAGTGTCAAATTAGAAACAAAACATACTATTCCTTAGTACTTAACGATAGTTATATGCACAACTTCTTAATTAAATAAAAACCTGACCACTTTAGAATTGTTCGAAAATTTTGCATTGGGATCATGCCAAACATTGAAAATGTTGGCAACTTGAATTTTGTCAACTTTTTTAGCTTTGTAAATCCATGTATGCATCATCATCATCATCATTACTATTATTAACATACATGGTCTATCCTAGCGCTTCAATAATGTCCACTCCCGTGGAATGTATTGGCAGTAACATTAAGCTTCTCGGTGCCTACCCGCCCTTGTCCGCCTTGGTAGCATGTCTGCCTCACGTTCAAGAGTTCCTGAGTTCGAATCTCGGTCAGGGTATGTTACCTGGATAAGGGTTTTTCGGGGTTTTCCCTTATTCTTCAAGACGAATGTCAGGTAAATGTAAGCTCCATGGACCCTGGACTCATTTGAGCATCATTTCACCCAATTCATTCACCATCCGATATGACTTAATGTTGGAGGACGTAAATTAGAAAAAAAAAAAAAAAAAAAAAACTACCCGCTCTAACCGTAGATAGCTGGTTTAACTAAGTCAGTAGGCCGACGGGACTATCTCCCTCTCTCTCTGTCTCTAATTCTTTTGTGTTTAACGCCCGCTTTTACTACATGCTGTACAGCAGGTGGCGATGTTGCATGAGATGAAGATGGAGCACCGGTGGAATGAGACAGCAGGGGAAACCGAGGTAGTCTGAGGAAAGCCGCCCCTACCTCGGTTTGTCCACCTCAAATCTCAAATGCGGTCGCTTGGGATCAAAGCGGACGGCCTTGGTCTAAACACTGGGCCACGGCGCGGCCCTAGAACTACCATGACTTTTCAGAATACTGACTGAAGGGAAATATCACGATATCAACTGCTGCGCTGATGACTTTATGGACAGAGAAAGTACAATTCCAAAAGGTACATTGAATAAATACTGAAAGATAACCATATTATCTCATGACGTATCGTACATAAATGGCGTATATGTATGCGAAATTATGGTGCAGATTTTTTCATTTACGTCTTCCAACGTTAAGTCATGACGGACGATGAATGAAATGATGCTCAAATCGACTCAAGGTCCATATTTACTCATCTGGAGCCGTATTACTAAAAACAATATGAAATATATGAAATGAAAAACTCATTTTATGTCCCGTAAAACAAGGTTTAGTTGATTGATAATCTGTTGCAAATTTGTTAATGATTTCAGCTAATTTAGTTTCTCGATCTGGGTTCTCTTTTTCCCATACTTGCTGAAGTATCCCACTGAAATGTAAATGCAAACAATGAAGTAAATAATGATATAAATAAGTACAGTTCTAGAAAACATACAATGGTTGTACAGCAAATTTAGCTGCTCATCTTTGAAGCACAACAAAGATGTTATTCAAATGTCTTCCTTCCTAACAGGTGCTCTGTGTCATGCAGTTACACCTGTTTTGCAGTAACGAGCTGCATTCGACGATGAACCTTGTCCTTGCTAGTAGCGCTACGTTGTATAGCTATGTCTGGCCGCTATTACACTGCTCAAGGAAATCGGTACAAACTTCCTAGCTCTGGTGATGACTTTGAAACTCTCTTCTCTTTGCGTGTTCAGCAGATAAAATATGAATAGGGACGTTCTACATCAAATAAGTATAAGTAAATTCTATCAAAATACAACAAAGTCTTTAAATTTTTCACTCTACGAAAAAGCGTATATGACACAAATTATGCTTTAAGACATTTGCATTTTTGTACAGTAATATTTTGTCCATCTCATACGGTTTACCAGTTATGCAAAAGTTATCTATAATGAAGAGGTACGAGGGCTGTTCAATAAAGAATCATCATAATTTTTTTAAGGTCATAATTTTTCGCACTAAAGTCAATCTTATTACATTCTGTTAACTTAATGTGAAACAAACACGCTGTAGTAGTTTCATTGTTGGTACTCCTGGTTTCCGCCTGTGAGAACCAGGCAAGTTCAGACATGTTCAGTATCGCATACAGCGGTAACATGCAGTTAAAGTTGATGTTAGAGGAAGATCCAGAGTTTCTTTCAAACGTAATCACTGCTGATGAAACTTGTCTACATCATTTTGATCCTGAAAGCAAACAGCAAAGCTCAATGTGGAAATCTCCTTCATCACCAACCCCCAAAACAGCAAAAGTGGTTGTTTCTGATATTCATGGGATGGTTTATCAGCATGTCGTACCTGCACACACATCAGTAACTGGGCAATACTACAGGGATATCCTGAAAACATTTCAGGTCCATATCAGGCACAATAGACCACATTTCCATGAAGCAGGCTGGATGCTGCACAACGATAATGCGCGGCCGCATATAGCCAATATTGATGCTGAATATCTTGAAAACTCAACGTGAAGTACATCCCTTACCCTCCCTATAGTCCGGATTTAGTTCCATGTGACTTTTTTCTGTTCCCTAACTTGAAGAAACGCCTTCGTGGGAGACATTATCCATCATCAGAAGCAGTGGTGAAGGCTGCGGAGGCGATTTTAAAGTATCTCTCAATAATGGTTTCCAGCATGTCTTTGAAGACTGGCAGAAACGCTGGGACAAGTGCATCGCATTCAGGGGACGCTATTTTGAGAAGGACCATCAAAATTATGAGGATGACTAAAGGTACGTTTTCAAAAAAGTTTGTGATCATTCTTTATTGAACACCCCGCGTAGTTAGATGACATTATCAGGAAGTTAAACATATGTAGACACTTCATTTGTCATTAAAATATAATAAACCTCAAATTTTAATCAAAACGTCAGCGATACGTCTTAGAAAATAAACATGTTCGATAAATTTTCTGTGTGATCTAGTTACGGTATACTCGAATCATTTACGTTTATAGAGTTTTTGCGTGGGGTGTCGTATTTCTCCTGTTTCTAAACGATAAAGGAAAAGTAAACGTAAAAATGAACATTTAATATTTCTTTCTAGAAAAGAGCAAAGTTGCACTAAGTTCCACGTGTACTGCCATTTTTCTCCACTCGGCTACTCGTAACTGCTAACGGGTTGTGCGTGGAAGTGAGAGTGAGAGAGAGAACCAGTAATTGTTGGAGAAAGTCGCACGAGAGATTTCCAAATCACGCGTACGCAAACTTTCACAGCCATGCGGCGCCATAATTGATCATACTTAAAGTCTGCGGTTTTTATTACTTTGTTGCATGCTAAATGACGTTTTTGTATTTTTTTCGCTTCGGTAACAGAGCAGCAGCGTTCACAATGTGCGAGTTTGCTCATGGTTCATCGCCCATTTTGACTAAACAAAGGTTAGATATAATTATCGTTACCAAAAATTACGACATGTGCGTTTACGGTTTAAGGGGAACGGCTATGAACGAGAAAGGAATTCCAGTTCAAAAATACTGTCGTTATTTTGCGCAGCCTGAACCTGTCAATTTATAATGTATTTACACAAAAGGATAGGCTTATAATTTTGATACAAATCGACCTTTAGATTACTTTTACGAAGTACAAAATTAACACATATTAACCAGTATATACAACATAAACAGCTCTTTTATCGTGAGCCAGGGGGTTACTAGTTAAGCAAAACTAATTCAGAATGAAGAAGATTTACGGGCTATTGTGTTAGCGAATATCTACCGCGAAAGAATTAATAGAATGTCCTGCCATTCCAAGGTTTTGTTGTTTGCCATGGAGAGAAGCAACGCACAGAACGCCTAGATACAGTTCAGTTAACTTGACGTGGCAGTTGAGTAAAGATACACACTAAAATAATTCGTCTGATACTAAACCTGAAAGAAGACTTAAGGTGATTTGTACATTTGGAGTAGTTGATACATATACCATCAATAGCTCCACATGTATAAAATCATCCCCAATCTCCTTTCAGGATTGGTAACAGACGAATTCTTTTAGGGTGCATATTTACTCAGCTGCCACCTCAAGTTAATTGGAGTGTACAGTCGTTAGCATGATGAATCGTAACTTACACTTTGCTATATCGCCCTCAAGTGTACCAGATTGTACGATTTTGACGGATGTGGAAGGTTCCACTTCAAAAATGTTTCTATTCCTTCGATTCGAGAATTTTCCTCTGTGATCGACGGAGAGTGAGTATCGGAGTTGTGATACCGCTTCTTCTTCTCTACTGGCTCTACAGCCCTTGGTGGGCTTTGGCCTCCTGCACGATCCTCCTCCACACATCTCTGTCTTCCGCTTTACTTTTCCACCCTCTGATTCCGATCGTTCTTAGGTCCTCCATTACATCATCTAACCACCTTGTTCTCGGTCTTCCTTTTTCCTTCTATTATACAATCTTCCTTTCAATATTTTTTTTTTTTTTTTTTTTTTTTGGTGTTCTATCTTCCGTCATTCTCTCTATATGCCCAGTCATCTTATCCTTTGTGCTTTTATAAATTTCACAATATCTTGCTTATTTATTAATTCTTCTATTTCATGATAATATCTTTGTGATACCGCTGTACAGTTAAAAATGAGGTTGGTTTGCGATAGTGGACGTCGAGAAGTTCGAGCAGCGCACGTTGGTAGTGCAAGAGAGACATAAAGGAACATTAGAGTGAAGTGCTTACTCTGTGCACATTAAAATTGTGAAAGTGAGAGTTAACTTACCACTGGACTAACAATTCTAATTACTAATAAAGTGAGTTCAATATTTGTAGATATTTTAATCTTAACTTTAACTACAATTCAATGATGAAGAGATGTAGTACGAGAAAGAACTTATCAAGGATGTCATACAAAAGAAGTAATAACAGGTTTACGATGAGGAATAATTCTATTTATTGTATCAGAAGTCTTCTATCATTTTGTCATAATATTTTGTTCTATCTAAATATATGTTTTGTATGTTTTTTTTTTAAGATTTAATCTATATCTTCAATATCTTGTGTGGTCCCATTTCTTCTGGATTACTTTTTTATTTCCGTCCTCCTGTTTTTCGACTAAAACTTCACCTCGCTTAATAACCCAGTTAAAATTCTCCGACTTCTCACATGGCTCACTCTATCACTTCAGTAATCGGATTGCGAAACATTACTTTTGAATATCACCCTAAGATGAAAACCGCAATCAGCACAGGGAAAGCAAAATTAAGTACGGATTTTAAAACTGCGTAATCAAACATGAAAAGATATTTGTGCAAAAAGTTATGATAAAAATATATTTGCTTACCAAACACAGATGGATAACGACTTCGCATTTGAGAAAAGTATTGATTTTGGAAAATTCAAGCAAATAACAAGGCATACCTAGAAAATATGTAATTAAAAAGATATATTTCATGCTTTAAGGATATATCAATTTTTCTGCAGCAAGATTTTGGCTATCTCATTTACAGTTATGCAAAAGTCATTTCCAGAAAATTCAAGACATATATTTGCCACGATAAACGTCTTAAACATGTCATAATTTAATAAAAATTGCTATAGAAAATCTTACGAATACAATACTTGGTCTACTTAAAAGCTGCAGTTGAAAAAGTTATAGCAAAACATTACTTCTAAAATACTTTACTTCGTTTCCGAAAAGGTTCTAATGAAAATATGATTGAAACATGAACATTTTAGTTTATTTACTATTACTTTGCCAAATTTCTTGTGTGTTTGTTAATAGCATGGCTTTTGGAAACTTTAAAACTAAATTTGGGATGTTTTTCAATCTTAAATAAAATTAATAAACATGACTGTATCCATGAGAACGTACCATTAGTCTCAATATGATGTTCCGCAGAGTGAAATACCATGTAAAAATAGAGAGCGGATATTTTGGGAACCCTGTGTTTCGTCAGGCGCATCAGTGTAATTGGAAGGGCAGTTTCGTTTTTAAATATTTCTTCCTATGCGGAGTCAAGTTCACGTGTTTCGAATATCGCTACTCATATGGCAGTTGCGTCTCTAAAGAACTCGGTTTGTATCACGAGCTCCGTAATGACTTCAGGTCAGTGCCAAGTGTGCGACAACAAATATATGTACTGAGTTTTCTTATTTCTCTAACTACTCCACGTTATTCGAGATAAACATTGCTAATTTTCTTGTAGTTGCAAGGGGAATAAGGGAGTACAGTAGACTAAAGCGATAGTCAGATGTTTCAAAAGCTGGTTGCTATGGTGATGCCTTTGAAATTCCATTCTCTTTGCATGGCTAAGAGATAAAAATGAATAACGCCTCCCCATTTCAGAAAGGTATTGGAAAACTCTCTCTCTCTCTCTCTCTCTCTCTCTCTCTCTCTCTCTCTCTCTCTCTCTCTCTCTCTCTCTCTCTCTCTCTCGCTATATATATAGTGTTGAAAGGTAAAATTTTATCTATATCTTACGGAATATTGCGCAAAACTCATGCATAATGGAAAGTTCCCCGGAGATCATAGTCAACAAATTCAAAATATGCATTTGTTTATAAATTAATCGAATATCCTTTTTAGATTCAAGGGTCTCAAAAGTAGCATTTCAAGTGAAATCTTGTTTAGAAATTTTAGAATAAGATGCACTGCTTGCCTCTGTAGCGCAAATGGTAGCGTATCTTCCTCACGTTTACGAGGTCCCGAGTTCGAATCTCTGTCAATGTAACTTATCTGTTTAAGTTTTCTCGGGGTTTTCCCGCATCCTGAAATATTAATATCGGGTGACTCTAAGCTCTATGAACCCTGGGCTCATTTGTACATCATTTCATTCATCAACCGATATGACTTGACGATGGACTTAAATTAAAGAAAGGAAAAAAAGTATAAGTGAGTGGAGAAAGTGCTATATCTTAAATTGCAGGGACGAAATAACTAATTTAATTTATCTTTCGAATTTTTTATAAATTATTATAAACGAGAGATTTTACAATGGATCACTTTCTTTGGCTCTTACAAAAAATTTCAATGAAAATTCATTATCTTAGTTCTCTGAATGAAAAAATATACATATTATTTGATAAATGCCCTATTTAAAAACATACATAAATGAAACTTCATATTTAAGTTCAAAATCTTGCAACGATGTTACAGGAATGTTTTCAAAGGTATCCGCCCCTCACTAAATTGCAAATGAAGGAAAACGTTTCTAGAATGTTAATTTTTTGTTCTTTAAATTGGCATTAACAATTTTATACCACTTGTTTACCTTATTCTCACGCAAATGAAGTGAATTTCTTATTCCTTTAAAGCCATACTTCAAAACTCTGAGGAAAATAATGAATTAGTGTTATTTAAAATGTATTATCAAATCCAGGTGTGAACTGATGCGCAGAAGTTTGTTTTTGAGACACCAAAGCAGCCTCCACCGAGAAATTGGAGGAATTCCAGGAGTATTGCTGAAAATCTCTGATCTTGGTCTTATAGGCAAAGTTGCTTGGACGAGTGGCAGTTTCAAATAATTAGCAAGTCACAGAGTAAATAGTTATGTTTCACACGCAATTGATACGTTTAAGTATTAAGTGCTTTTTAAGAATTTTGTAGGGATATTTTGAGGTAGATGAGACTTATACTGGTAAAATATATAACAGAATTGTTTTGTTACGATGTATTATCTGCCTATCTGCCTACTGTGCTCTGGTTGCACCTAGAATGTTCCCCGATTCGTATTTGTTTCAGCGACACACGGCAACTTACCTTCTCACTTTTATTACAGAAACAGTTACTTTAACTGTCACAGTTTTTTTTTCTAAATCATATTTTCATATAATTTTCTAATTCCTTTATTATTCAGTTATTTTCATAAATATTCTCAATCATTTTGTTCCTCTATAACCAATACGTGGCCTGTTAAGTAATTAAAACCTCATATATTTCCAGATATAACATTTCATAGTCAAAGTTTTTCATTAGATTCAATTTAGCTGTACTTATTCAAACAGTTAATTCATTAACCATTATTAATTTTATCAGTACACTTAACTCCTGTCTGTTTGTACACCCGCCCAAGCATATCCTGAGAGGAGAATCCCATAGTTCACCACCATAGCCGCAGGTAGCGTATTCATTACAGACGCATCAGTTTGCAACGTTCTGTAGAAACCATTCTCACCATTTGATTGAAACGTATTTACTTCTTTCCTTCCTCAAACATTACAAAATATATAATGGTATAAAGTTTGAGGCGAGTTTCGTATTCAAATAGCGACGAGAGCCCGAGAAAAGATGGTTCCCAGCCCGGAGCAATTCATTGACAAAGTTCAATGTAAACAGATTGATACCATTGAGAAGAAGAAGCGGAAGAAGATGTTTACTCTTAGAGGAGTGGGCCAATATGGTCCATTTCCAATCGGATGCTGCAGGCGGCTTCCTGCAAACAAAAAACTGGCTCAGAAGAATCCGCCGCCGGTCGGGACCTTCTCACAAAGGCGTAGCAACAAAAATAATTAAAAAGAATATCATCCATATATACTGGCCCATGTGTGTAATGCGACAAAAACATTTAAAATATATATCACACCACGGACTTAGCTTCACATTAATCAATTTGCAAAAATTTAAAATGACTACCTGTACCATAGGTTTAAGATATTTACATGACAAATAAAATATGTATCTCGAATTTTCTGAAATTTCTTATTACACAAAAGCATACGGTTCGTTCAAACACACAATTTCTGTCAAACTCATATTTATTACAGCAGAGTGATTCGTTTCGAAGATATTCATTGTTATTTTATTGAAATTTCCAATATGTACCTGTACTTTCTGATATAGGAGTCATGTTTATCTCCTGAAACGAAATGTCAAAGGCACGCACAGCAGCCAGCTTTATGACTTAATGTTTACTGTATTGCCATATTTTGCTCCAGTATACAAGAAAAATAATTCGAGGGCTGTTCACACCATTTTTTTTGACAACATACCTTTACTCAACCTCATCATTTTGATGGTCCTTCTCAAAATAGTCTCCCCTGAATGCCATGCACTTGTCCCAGTGTTTCTGCTAGTCTTCAAAGACATGCTGGAAACCATTTTTGAGAGATCCTTCATAATCGCCTCCACAGCCTTCACCACTGCTTCTGATGATGGCTAATACCTCCCACGAAGGCGCTTGTTCAAGTTAGGGAATAGAAAAAAGACACATGGGGCTAAATCCGGACTTTAGGGAGTGTGAGGGATGTAGTTCACGTTGTTTTTTGCAAGATATTCAGCAACAATATTGGCTGTATGCGGCCGAGCATTTACGTGGTGCAGCATCCAGCCTGCTTTATGGAAATGTGGTCTTTTGCGCCTAAAATGAACTTCTAATGTTTTCAGGAAATTCCTGCAGTACTGTCCAGTTACTGATGTGTGTGCAGGTACAACATGCTGATAAACCATTCCATGAATAATAAAGAATGAGATGACCATAACTTTCCCAGCAGAAGCAACCACTTTTGCTTTTTAGGTGTTGGTGATGGAGATTTCAACACTGAGCTTCGCTGTTTGCTCTCAGGATAAAAATGATGTAGCCAAGTTTCATCAGGAGTGATTAAGTTTGAAAGAAACTCTGGATCTTCCTCTACTTCAACTTTAACTGCATGTTACCTCTATTGCAGTGGTAGGAGATATTGAACATGTCTGAACTTGCCTGGTTCTCATAGGCGGGAACCAAGAGTATCAACAATGAAACTACTTCGGCATTTTTGTTTCACATTAAGCTAACAGAATATAATAAGTTTGAATTTTAGTGCGAAAAGGTATGACCGTAAAAAAAAATATGATCAGTCTTTATTTAACAGCCCTCGTAATATAAATTTTGCATACATGTGTAGCAGATATTTTATGTTGTTCTTGTGGCATCTGCTAGCGTGGGTTTCAGTGTGATGGTTTGGATGCAACATTCAAGACATCCATAGAGTAGAAAAGTTACCTGACAGGCTACTTAAAGAGCTCTTACTTATAAAATACTATTGCTTGCATTAACTCTCTTTTAAACAATCGACTAACAGAGACTACATTCTTGCTATGCTAAACAAACGAGCAGCAGTGTAATATTAAATTCTTCTGCAAGGAATCTTTGCAGGAACCAGGTCTTCTGCAAGGAACATTCGTAGAGGATAGACATACATGAGTTTTACTCTGCAAGTATGTAGAAAAAGAATTACAAATGAATGCCTCTGTGTGATGCATAACCGATGCATCAGTAGCTAGTGTGTTATTATATTTATAATTATTATTTTGCAACATTAGTAGCAGGAGAAAAGGCAATTATCGATAATATTCAAGATTTTGTAAGATCAAGCGTCAAATGCATATGTGGAAGAAAGTATTCTTCTTTGGGAAAGTATGATTGAAAAGTTAATCAATCAGTAGTAGAATTGAATATTTCTCCGTTCCGATATCTCGACCCTAGGTGCAGAGATCATCGCTTGAGAGCAGCCGTGGTGAACTTCAGGAATTCTGCGAGAACTTCACCAAAGGTGAGAAATCCATCATCACACCTTCAACCACAATAAACCGCTACACATTTATTTCAATTAATCTGGAGTAGAGAACTACAAGGTTAATAAGAATACTTAAACAGTAGTAGAGAAAATAATGTGAGTGTATACATCAGATGTTTAGTAAGAACGCTCTAAAATAAGTTAAGGGTATAACAAATGTGATACAAGTAACGCATACATATTGCCTGTCTCTGTAGCGTACGTGGTAGCTTGCCTATTTCATATTCAAGAGCTCCAGAGTTCGAATCTCAGTCAGGTATGTTATCTGGATAAGTAATTTTCATCTTCAAAGATGAATGTTGGTAACTCCAAGTTCTATGGACACAGGGGTCATTTTAGCATCATTTTATTCACCATCAGATATAACTTAACGTTGGAGGACGTAAGTTTAAAAAAAATTCACTAACAATTATGCTGTAGTATTGAGCGTTAATCTTAATTATGTTAAGGTTAAATAATTATAATATTTTAGTCAAACGGTGCCTTAATCGAGTAATTTTTGAGCAAATAAATATTTGTTAAAAATTATCAACGTCATGTATAGTTTAGAATGGAGCATTTTTTAAATCTTCGTTTCGCATTCTTCGAAATTACTGAGCTTAATTAACAAGTTTGGTATTTAAGTGTTTTTCGTTTTTGACTTGTGCAATACATTGGCAATTTTAAAAGGCTATTTTGGAATTCAATGAGTCTAAAAGCGTGCCATACTTACATGTTTACTTACTCTAGTACGTACAATGAAAATTAATAAACGTCTCTTAATGTAGAAAGTAATGAGATTTTAACATAACTTTTTTTTTGCTTTTAAGTGATACCGTAATCAAAATTACTCTACAAGACACAGACATTCTTGGCGTATCTACAGGAGTTTTTGTGTATAAGATCAAAATAATATATGCAAAAACCTTAGACTATATCATATTAAGAGTTAATACCAATATTGTGACACAAAACGCATGACCAAAAGCTTTTATCAAGCTGCTGTGTTTGTGAATCCCTAATTCTATACGACAAAGTTGGTAGGAGTGTTTCAATGCGACCTTAGGAGCGAGTAATGGGAAATAATTTATGGAGCGGTCTTCTTCTACGAAGCTCCCCTATGTTCTTATGGTAATCACTTTCGTATTGTTTACATCACATCTGTTCTCAGAATATAGCGAACATTGATGTTTCGGGACTATACAGAGCGTTCGGGCAAAGGCAAGCATAATTGGAAACAGAGATTTTACTGGATATGCACGTTTTGGGGTCTCCTGAATCTAAAAAGTTCAGTGTGAAGTACGAGTATATACTGTCTGCCCACCACAAGAAGGTAAAACAGAAGAATGTGTAACGTAATCATTTTTGTTGCCCACATGATGTTTATGCTCGCCTTCCGCGTATAGTAAGGATGCTAGGTTGATACATAACTCACCAAAATATAACACCTATCACTGCAGTTACTGAAACGAACATTAGATCTGGCAGCATGGATAACTCATATTCACTCTCATACACTCATTTCTTAGTAAACAGATCCACTATCAGAGCAGATAAAAGTTCAAGCTCCTCTCCTTCCTGCACCGCTTGCCTTCTTGTGGTGGGCAGATGGTACGTAAAGAGCCCAACCCAAAAGAGTCAGAATTTAAGTTCAGCATTTACCAAGGATGCCACAACAAAATCTCTCCATCCCAGACTGCCCTCTATTTTGATTTTTTAAAAAAATTACCTTATTTTAATTAAAATAACCTGTTTCGGACAGTTTAACAAGAAATGAGATGCATATCTAGCATTTACTGCGTATTTTCTCTGAAATCCGCTTCATGCTGGGTGACTTTTGCATAAGTACTACTAAACTACAACTGATAAAGTAAATCTTTCTGCCTCAAAAATTAAATTTAACCTCGTTAAACACACCACTTATATTAAATTCAATATTTCATCCGTTCATTCGAGAAACAAATAAAAAGACTTGTTTTCACAAATGTCTAAAATGTTTGCTAAATCACAGTATTGTGACTTTGTGGGTTCGTGAAATTAAAAGTCCAGGTTACAAACACCAAAAATTGCTCTTTCTTTCCGTAGAAACACACTTCGGTAACACCTACAGTAGCAGAATTACGTCACATACACATACAACTTGCAAGGTCATCGACTACAAAAGAGTTTACTTTTACAGCTATTCACGCACACGCGTCCAATTACCGACAGACTGTCTCCCAAGAGAGAGCCAAGAGCGAGAACAAGTCGTCCGGGTGCTCCCGGACGGTGGGTAGAGCGCCACGGTACCTATCCGCTGTGCGGATTTACCCGTGCGGTCTTAAAGAGTTTGTCATTTCTCCAAAGCTTGGATGTCGTTGTTTACTGAAGGACCTGATTCGACCTCTGCTAGTGCTCCTGGCGGCGGGGTTAGCTTCCAAGGAGGCCAGTGCCCTGAACCGCCACGCTATTGGTGGCCTGCGTTGCAGTGTCCGTCCAGCGTGACGGGGCCAGGAGTGAGAGGTTGGGTTGTTGGGGACCGTTTAGGTTATGGTTCTCCTCGAGGTCACACTGGGGGACCTGGCTGCTGGGGGTCAGCCGGCGAGCCAGATCCAGCCCCAGTGTGGCCAGTACAGAGTGTAGAATTGAGGAGATGAGAGGCTGGTCTCACCACCCAAGGGCGTCCTTGGGGAGGCGGTAGCTCTTTCTCCTCCTTGGTACACGGTGGTCATACTGCCCTACTGTGTTCACTAGGTGGTTGGGGTGGGATGTAATCCTGGCATACAATGTGCGCGAGCGTTCACGCACAACGTCCTCAAAGTAAGGTATGCCAGAATGGGTGTGCAGGATGTATGAAGGAAACATACGTTCGGTACAATAGATCATCCTAAGCGCCCTGTTCTGCACGGTTTGCAGTCTGCGGATGGTGGTACGAGCCACCGATCCCCAGACCTCGCATCCATACAGGATCAGGGGCGGGATGATCGCACGATACACCCGTAGTTTCAGGCGAGTGGTCATGGTCGAACGGAACATAGGGTACAACTGCCTAAGCGCTGCATTGCCGAGGGTGATTTTTTCATGGGCATGTGGGGTGAATGTGAGGCCACGGTCCAGTCGGATACCCAGGTATTTGGCAGTCCGGACCCAAGAGATCCTTCTCTGCCTCAACCGCAGGTCTCCTTCCGGGCGCCAGCGGAGGACCTTCCCCAGCAGAAGGGCAGAACTCTTCTGTGGGCTGATGGCCATCCTCCACATTTCACTCCACGTGCCAATGGCTCGGAGTGATCGTTTCAGCGGAGGGAGGCAGTAGCGGACGTTTTTGTTCTGGGCCAAGATGAGGACGTCGTCAGCATATTGGCACAGAACAGTGCGAGGCTCTGTGGGGAAGTCAGACATGTAGGCAGCAAAGAGTAACGGCGACTGTACACAGCCTTCCGGGACTCCCGCCGCTATGGGTTTGACGGAGGAGAGTTTGCCTTCGACCCGCACCCTGAAGGTTCGATCCCGGAGGAAACTACTGATGAGGGTGAGGTATGGGGAGGGGAGTTGTGCTTCCTTGAGTGGCGGACGGCGGCTTTTATAGCTTACTCACTACCCGGAATGCTCTCAAACAATCAAGACGGCGTTTGAAGAAAAAACGAACTCTCCAGAAATCTATCTCCTCCCCCCGCCGTTTCGGCCAGCTTTCGTCAACCCACTGCACTGCCCGTCTCTTTGAACTCATCCCTTGCGCCGTCTCGCCTCAAAAATACGTTCGCGACAGTATGTCTTCAGGTATTTAAATTAAATTAAATCAATGTTTTGAAGTTTCTTGAAATAGTCTCTGAAGTACTTTTTATTCTGAATTTTTCATATGTAAGAGATAATATAAAAACTAATTCCATAAAAAAGTCAAACCTAAGCATGACATTTATGTATTTTTTTTTTTGTAGAGTTCACTATTTCTAAGCTACTTCTTGTAGGTTTGCATTTTCAATACATACTCTTTTCTGAATTAGAACATTGATATTCGATTTGTAGCCTCTTGGCCATGCAAAGAGTATGGAATTTCAGAGCAACGGCATATTCACCTTTTCCTGAAAAGTTTGTCTGTCGCTTCAATGCATATTAATATTACTGCAACAAATTTACTTTAATTACCCGTTAAATAGAAACATGTTGATTATTTTTTATTTAAACAAACTGGTTTTAAGAAATTTGATTAAAGTCTAACATATTTTCGTGCCAAATTATGGTATACGAGTATTTTGAAATTTCTGGGAACAGCATCAACTCCGTTACTTTTCAGTGATTTTTCGTGAATTCAGCAAACCGTAAGATTATACATAACTAAAGCACATAATTTATACAAAGTAACATTTTTGGTAACAATAACTATTTCTGAGATATTCTTCGTGATAAGTCGTATTTTCCGATACTTGTCTCGATTGAAATATCGCTACTGCTTTGTTTTATTTTTATTTTCTATTGGTCATGTACAGATAATGAACAGAATTTCAAGGTCATTACATAGTGACACACTCTAAAACATTTAACTATCACTTCTGCATACCACATTTCTTTGTTTCTATTTAATCTACAAGGTAATTTATAATAAAACAGTTTCAACAAATTTTGATCTATATTAACGAGAAGTAAATAGAAGAACAACTTTTGAAATCAATATTTAAAGAATTGATAGACAATGACGAATGAAAGTGGCACACAATATTCTGTTTGTTTCACTTCATGTATGTTATTGCCGATCACCTTAAATACCTCCATTACAATAATGTCTTTGGATGTTACACATTACACAGGTGAAAGGGTTTAAGAAGTAATGACCTGTTTATGGATCACACTGTAAAAGTTGTTGGCTGGCGGTGTTATTCGGTAGGTGGGTGGGTGTGTGATATATTTAGGATATACATATCTAACTGATGTACGACCTGCTTGCCGTACTACCTTGACACAGACAAAAATGGTTTTTAAATATCACAAACCAACCTCCAGTGCCTAGCACACGAATTTAACTCAGCCAAAACACACGATGTACCAAATGGAAGAATAATTATATATTTTAATGCTTATTTTATATTTTTTAAAGTTTTCTGCCACACACATAGTAAATAGATGTATAGGACTACACAAAACATTCTATACTGAAATTTGACCGGAAATACACAGATCGGCTCTATATAAAAATATTACAAATGTGTATGTGTTGTCACGATGACAGCGAATACCTGCCCTTAAGGAATTAAGTGTGATTCACTCCATTCCAACGTTTTTGTCGTTTGCCGCGAGAAGAAACAAAAACTGAAACATTCAAGGACAGCCGCTTGCCGACGTCACGGTGCCTTATTGTCGCACTGTGCTGATGTGTTCCAGTTCAGACCGTTCTGTTTCGCCAGGTTTAGAAGATTTTACTTCGTTAAGGTTTAGAGAGATTTAGCATTACCGAATATTTCTTCCCGCAGGCTATAAAAATGGAGTGCAAATGTGAACCTATAGTCCCGTTGCTCATTGTGAGTTGGCTGTTGAGTATCGGAGTTGTGAAATAAGTGGGCCGACAGGAGCAATGAACGGCAAACGTGAGCAATGTGTGCGACGAAACGTTAGGAGCAGCGCGATTTGCTGTTACAACAGCAAAACGTTATTTTCTTGAGAATTACTAACAATTTTGATTAAAGTAAAATGAACTTAAGGTATGTTTCTGCTAAATAATATGTATATCTTGGATTTTCTGGGTTCTGTCTTCTACGTCTTCTTCACTCTGGATGCCTTTTGCATCCATATAGAAGAGAATAAGAGATAATCTTACTACTATGAAATAAACTGTTTCGTGATTTTAATCATGTCTATATTTTCCTTGTTTGGATCTCAAAATACTTATAATTTTCTCAAATTGGAAGCAGTGATTATTTCGCTCTCCTGTAAAGAGTAGCTGGTAGCGTGTCTGCATTACGTTCAAGAGGTCCCGAGTTCCAATCTCCATCAGGGTGAAGATATTTTATCTTTCACCTCCTAAGCATTTCCCTTAACCTGAAAAATGAATGTCGGGTAACTCTAAGCTCTATGGATCCTGGACTTTTTTGAGCGTCATTTCATCCATTTCATTCATTGTCCCCTATTACTTTGCGTTGGAGACATTAATTGAAAAAATATATTATTTCCTCCTGACCAAGCAAAGACAAAGGAAATTCAAAACGAATTTCTGCAAATGTATATGTAGTTAACGTTAAAATACTAAAATATGTCCGTAAAATAAACTCTCCAAGGTGCTGGAGCAATGAGGAACGCTATTACGCAAGATCCGGCAACACTGGCGTGTTGCTTGGTTTCACCACAACGAACCCGTTGCAACCATTAGTCTTGGATGGGCAGCTGTTTGCGATGGAGCTTCCTATCACTTCCGCCGCCAAGTGTGAGTTAAGTGTAGTGATCCGTTTTTTGAGTGTCAAGGGCACTACCCCCACTGAAATTCATCGTCAGTTATGTGAAGTCTATGGGACACAGTGTATGGACGCCAAAAACGTGCGAAAGTGGGTGATAGAGCTCAAAGACGGACATACAGACGTCCATGGCGAACAGCATTCTGGTCGGCCTTCGGTTTCAGCCGAAACAATTGCAAAAGTGGAGCAAGAAATGCTTAAAGATCGGCGTGTGACAGTTCGCTAGCTGTGCGAACTTATCCCTGAAGACAGTAAGACTACGATTGACAAGATTTTGACCGAACATTTGCATTATCGCAAGATGTGTATGAGGTGGATCTCCTGGCCCAGTTCGGATGGGGCATCCTCACCCATCCCCCCTAAAGTCCAGACTTAGCACCTAGTGATTATCATTTGTTTCCTGAGTTGAAGTCACAGCTGGGTGAAACACATTTCCAGATCGACGATGATTTGAAAAACGAGGTTGAGCGCTACCTGCGCAACTTGACAGGAGAGTGCTATGACAAGGGTATACAAAAACTGCCACAGCGCATGCAAAAGTGCATCGATCACAATGGTGATTACGTTGAAAAATAGATGTAAGTTTCAGCTTTCCATCAATGTAACATTCATTGATAATAAACATGTTTTCTATATTAAATAAAATAGGAGACCTTATTTTACGGACACGCCTCGTAGTTGCGGAGTGATTAGAAAAATTAATGTTGATGTAACATAATTATGTGATAGGCATCTAACATCTAATTTCTCGAGATCGTTGTTATAGATATGTAAACATGACGAGTGAGAGTCTAACACAGTTTTCGCAGTAACTTGCCATCTGTATTGCAGCTAAATTTATTTTTAACCGGAACAGGAAGCACGCAGACGGATTTTACAATATGCCTCGTTCTTTCAGTCGGCGCTTCCATCCAATCCGAACCCCTGCATAATTAAAATTTTTAATCAATTTTATTAAACCGTGCTCAGTGTCACGGGGTAGTACAGGTGGTAAGGCATTCCTGCCAGCTAAACGCGATGTTGCCCTACTCTGTCCTGTAAGGTAGTGCCTGGGGGTTTTATCGTGTAAACAAGGGAGTGCTGCGGGCTAATTACAGACTCTGTACCGTGGATGGTCTGCCTCAAGTACAACAGGTCCCGAGTTCGAATCTTGGTCAGGTCGAGTTATCCGGATAACGTTTATTCCAGGGTTTTACCTTATACGAAATATGAATATCTGGTAACTCTAGGCTCTATGGACCCTGAGCTCATTTGAGCATCGTATTATTCATCATCTGAAATTAGGTTACGTTGGAGGACGTTAATAAGAAAAAGCAAGCCCGCCTCGGTGGCGTAGATGGTAGCGTGTCTGCCTCACGTTCTAGAGGTCTCGAGTTCGAATCTCGGTCAGGGTGAGTTACCTGGATAAGGTTTTTCCTGGGTTTTCCCTCATCCTTCAAGACGAATGTCAGGTAACTCCAAGCTCCATGGACCCTGGACTCATTTGAGCATCATTTCATCCAATTCATTCACCGTCCGATATGACTTAACGTTGGAGGACGTAAATTACAAAAAAAGTAAAGACAATAAGGGAATTCAGTAGACTAAATGACATTCAACTCTTTTAAGACCTGGTCGCTATGTGACGCCTAAGAAATCCACTCTCTTTACATGTCCAAGAGATAAAAAAGGGAATAGCGACTTAGCATTTACAAAATTAAGTAACGCAAAAATAAAGTTTATTACAACAAATAGATCTGAAATGGTTAATTCTACAAAACACATATTTACCAAAGCGAAATCTACACATTAACGCAGTAAATCATTTGTCTATCTCTTACTTTTCATTGGTTATTCAAAATTAATCCAGAATTAGAGGACTTATCTATTATATACATTTAACTTCTCATAGCAATATATTAAATATGTATATTAAAACCTTCTTAATCCAACCAGTTTTGAAAAAAGGTTGTTTAGTGTAGTAAATGAAGACTTGTTTTACAGACCATAGATTGGTATTCTCATTAGCTACATTACTCGAATTCGCTGGCTACAAGGTGAATTCATTGCACTCATTCCATCTACTTGGGACCAGATTGAAAAAGAAATATTGATAATCATTGAAAAAGTTGTAGCCTAATCTACATGACTTACCAGAAAACAATATTGAAGAAAAAGAAAAGCATGTGTGGAAGAAGATTTTATAGACATCTTTAAAAATCTAAATGGCTGTTCCCATGTTAATGGAGAATGCATTGACAATGACGGAGCTCATAAACCGATTAAAGAGGAAGGCGTTATTGCATCATCAGTGTCACTGAAAAGGGAAATCAAGAGTATTCAGATTCAGACAGTATCGATGAATCAGCTGTGGTTATTACGCACTCAAAAGCAACAGCCAACATAGAGAAATTAATGTTTTATTTCGAGAGTCCAGCCTAAACATTGCCAGTGAACTTCTAAAGTTAAAGCGGATGTGCGATAGCGCTGCTGGTAAGTGATACACTAAACTGAGACAGCATAAACTGTCTTTTTTAATACCGGTTGGTTTGTAGCTATATTGTGTACAATGTAAATGCATAGGCTATTACAGTACATAGAGTGTATATGTTTTTAGGTGAATGTGTGCTAATACTTACTCCATGAGTGAGTGTGAAGATTAAAAATTGAAAAAAAAAAAAAAAAAAAAACAAGAGGTCATATAAAAACCAAACCTTGTATCTAAGTTCAGTATCCTCCGAATAACAAATTGTTGTGCAAATGGAAATAATGTTAATAATAATTTTCAGGAAATGATACACTATTCTGAGGTTTTGGTAGGTACTAAGCAATGGAGGAAAACGTGCTGCACAAAAACGTAAATCTCGTCAAAGCAATCAACCTATATTTGAATAAAGTTGTGGTATGAATTTTAAACACTACTTCTCTACAAGAGGAAGTTGTTATTCTGCTTTATGATATGACTATGCAAATGGAATGCGATGCCAAGCATAACATAAAGACCAAGTCATAAAACGTTAGATTGTAATTTCCTTTCTTCTGATTTTAATTGAAAAAATTAGCTCTTACGATTAAAATGACGATTTTATAGCAATTGAAATGCAATCACGAATTAGCTGGGAATAACTTGTAAAGTCCGGTTTATTTTAAATGCCTTCCATATAACTGATAAACCGTCTGAAACATGTTATTAAAGAACACAGTTTATGTCAAATAGTTATCTGGAGTTACTCTTTTCCGACATATTCCTTGTTATTGATTTCAATTTTCTGTTGCTTATACTATTCTCAATTGGGAAGTCGTTATTTATTTTGTAAAGTGAATTGAATGTGAAGGGTATTACATAACGACCAACCCTTAAAATATTTGACTATCGCTAAAATATGCTGTGAAAATGTGTAACTGGAGCAACTCTAGTAAGGTTTGTCTCATTTAATTTGAAGTAGATAGTAGAATTAACATTTTTAAAAATAGTTTTACAAGAATTGTCATGAGAGTAGAATACATAAGATTCTCTTCGAAACTAAGTTTCAGATGAACTTTCATCAAATATTAAATAGCGATATCAGTTTATGTGAATGTATTATCTAAAATTAATAAATCAAGTTTGTGTGAAATTTAATACAGGTTTTCCTTTGATGTGCTGAAAAGCTCTAAATTTTATTTTTAAGATTTTTAAATAATTTATTTCTTGTTCACATTTGATATTTTCGTTATTATAAGAAAAATGGAGAACATTTAAGGAAAGTTAGATTAACGCATTCTGATAGTAGAATAATTTAAATTAAATTTTTTCAACAAATTTGTATTGCAATGTCATTAAGTCTTCATAAATATCAACAAATACATAGTCAAACGACGAGAACTTATGCAAAAATCTCATTTTATACAGTTTTCAATGAAAATGATGTCCTCGTGATAAAGCATAAATGTCAATTGCTAACATAGGGCAAACAGATTGTAGACCATCACTTTTTCAGTAGTCAAATAAGACAAAAAATGTCAGCATGGCATTGATACTCTCAACGTGTACGAAAACCTACATCTTCTTTTAATCGAATGATTCTGGCACTTCAAAGTTGTTTCAAACATTATTATGCCAGAAGAAGCAAAATAGTGATTCATGCATCAGAAGCGTGAAAAACATTTAGGTTTTATAATTATGATTATTGTTTTATGTATAAAATACACATAAATTTTCTAGATATATATCAGTCAGGTGAATACTCTGTAATGTAAAGAGCAAATAACTACTTGTTTCCGAATCTGAGAGAGAACCTCAGAGAAAATGTAAAGCAAGGAGGTGATATTAATATAAAAAGAAGCTCCTATCATGGACTGTATCTATGTAGTTTTATTATACATAATTTGTTTCTACAAGTGTTCAAAATGCTGTTACGTCACACAACTATGATACGTCAGAAATAATTGAATTGGCTAACTCTTAACTTAAAATTAATTAATCAACTGCTTTTTTCAAGATTAGTGCGTTTTAGCGGATATACTTCTCGCCTCCTGATATCATCAAAAAGCCAAAGAAATGCGTTAATTTTTCGTAGCAGAAGAAAAGCAAGTAACATGTGTTTTACAATAAAACATAAATCTTAGAATGTTGAGGTCCCTCTTAATACTCTGAAATAAGCAGCACTCAAGGCCACAACTTCAAGGTGGCAATTAAGACCCACACATTGCGTTGGCTAACGATGGTGTTGATGCCATGTCCTCGAATATCTTACACAGGATTGCCTAAACCACTATAGAGTTTAATATCACAGCAAAGGGATACGTATTTTTATATTTTAGAAGAATAATTGCATTTCATACGAAACGTTTCTTCCCAGATGCTTTAATAAAATATTCTTGCCTTCATGAAACCTATTTAAAACTACTTCCTTCTCTCTTTCCAAACCTTCTCTGTAAGTATGTAAATAGTGTTATTGTAAAATAGAAAATATAAAACGTATATTTCAGATCTTATTTTAACATAAAGCGTATTTAACTTAACCTTTGGATAGCTTTAACATTTCTTCTTAAAACATCAACTGTTTAAGATAAATGCGCAATAAAATGAATACTTTTAAGTTTTCTCAACTATTTCATATGGAGGATATTAGTTAATTTAAAGGGAAGAAGGAAAAGTGCATAAAAGCATGGTAATCTGTTTAAAACATGCAATGTACTTATTTTTGGTACTAGCCAAAATATTCCTTATTAGTGATTTGATTTCTACAAATATGGCTTCCCACCTTTAAACAACTTGGATGTAAATTTGGTTTCCTTAATCCCCCTGTAACTATAAAGAAATTTGAAATCATAATAGATCTGTAAGTGCCTATCTCCTTTAACAAAAAGGAAAATTAAAAATATAGCTCTGGTGTGAGTACTTCATGTGTTTATGCCGTTAACCTAATAATACAATGAAACGCCATTGATATTACAACAATAAAATTCCTAGAATTTAGCAAGTCGCAGTGTAAAATAGAATTTCAGAAGCTTCAAATTTGGTAATCAGTAGAGATTATGGCAAGGCATGCCATAATCGATAAAAGAGAGCATATTTCTAAAGTTTTTGCGCTTTCCTTCGTGTTCTGCAGTCTTAAAGAAGATTTATTGCACATAGCGCCTATAGACCAAGCTCGGGTTATACGAGGTATTTCAACAACAATGTCCTATCTTTAACATATGATAGCAGTCGTTGTTATTGAGTTACAGCAGTCGTTTTTTCATGTGGTTGTAGTTGTTATTGGCAAATAGCCATGGAATGTTACAGCATTCAGCAACGAGTAGAGTTTGTGAAAATGTACGAAGGCTGTTCAATAAAGAATGATCACACTTTTTTTTTTTGACAACGTACCTTTACTCATCCTCATAATTTTCATGGTCCTTCTGAAAATAGTCTCCCCTGAATGTGATGCACTTGTCCCAGCGTTTCTGCCAGTCTTCAAAGACATGATTGAAAACCATTTTTGAGAGATCTGTCAAAATTGCCTCTGCAGCCTTCACCACTGCTTCTGATGATGGATAATGCCTCCCACGAAGGCGTTTCTTCAATTTAAGGAATAGAAAAAAATCACATTATCGTGGTGCAGCATGCAGCCTGCTTCACGGAAATGTCGTCTTTTGCGCCTTATATGGACTTGCCATGTTTTCAGGACAACCCTGTAGTATTCTCCAGGTACTGATGTGTGTTCAGGTACAACAATATGATAAACAATTCCAAGAATATCAAAGACCATAACTTTCCCAGCAGAAGCAACCACTTTTGCTTTATTGGGGGTTGGTGATGAAGGAGATATCCACAATGAGCTTTGCTGTTTGCTCTCAGGATCAAAATAATATAGCCAAGTTTCATCAGCAGTGATGACTTTTGAAAGAAACGCCGGATCTTCCCGTAACATCAACTTTAACTGCATGCAGACCTGCATGCGGATGTCCTTTTGTTCGGGAATCAACAAACAGTCTTGGAACCCATCGCGCACAAACACGTCTCATGTGTAATGTTTCTGTCACCAACGTGTGGGTGGCACCCAGTGAAATGGTCAGTATTTCAGAAAGTGATCTTAAGGTAATTCTTCGATCGTATCTCACAATGGCAGCAGCAGTGTTGATGTTTTCTTCGGTAAGAGCAGTAACAGGAGCACCGGATTCACCTTCCTTTGAAATTGATTGTCTCCCTTCTTTAAACATTTTAAACCATCTTCGAGCTGTGCTGTAGGGAAGAACAGACTCTCCATAGGCCTCCTGTAACATTGTATAGGCCTCAACTGAAGATTTATTGAATTTCAAAACCACATATAGTTCCTCGCGTGCTACCTCAAATACAGCGGTAAGTCATACTGTATGTCTGAACTTGTCTGGTTCTCACAGGTGGGAACCAGGAGTACCAGCAATGAAACTACTACGGGGTGTTTGTTTCACATTAAGCTAACAGAATACAGTAAGATTGAATTTTAGTGCGAAAAATTATGGTCGTAAAAAATTACGATCATTCTTTATTGAACAGCCCTCGTATTATGAAAATGGATAATCTGTTCCAAACCTTCCGCGTATTGCTCTTGTAAAGGACTGTTTTTGACCTCAATTGGATGGTACAGTTCTCAAAAACATCTGATTCCAGCAAGATGGTGCCACATGTCACACTGCCATTTAAACAATCGCTCTTTTGAAGGAGAAGTTCAGAGGTTACATCATTTCCCGTGGCGGTGATGTTAAATGGCGCCCGAGATGGATTACATCTTGTGGAGTTATGTTAAATATCGAGTTTATGCCAACAAACCAAAAACAGTAAATGGTGTTATGAGAAACATCACGAGTGTTATTCGTGAAGTTGGACCTAATTTACGTTGTTCTTTTATTGAAAATTGGGTCAAACCTCTGCGTGCAACTCAACGAAGTCACGGCGGACACTTACTGATGCCCGCCTCGTTAGCGTAGATGGTAGCGTGTCTGTCTCACGTTCAAGAGGTCCCGATTCCGAATCTCGGTCAGGGTGAGTTACCTGGATAAGGTTTTCCCCGGAGTTTTCCCTTATCCTGAAAGACAAATTTCGGGTAACTCTAAGCACCATGGACCCGAGGCACATTTGAGCATCACTTCACCCATTTCACTCATCGTCTGATATGACTTAAAGTTGGAGGACGTAAATTACACAAAAAAGAAAACGTATGTTCTCATCCACAAGTAATGACGTCAATTATGTTTCAAAATAAAATAAGTAAACCTCTATTATTTATAGAATGTGTTTTATTTAAGTTCAGAGATCGGACAGTCTTAAAGATCCTTTACATACTTGGCGATCGCAGCAAAGGATTATCCGATTGGCACTTCATCGACTCCGGGCAATTACGCTTTTCATTATAGTTATTTTGAATCTTCAACTGTTCACATTCTTGATTCAGAAGCAATTTAAGTCTATCTCCTCAATCACACGGCCAAGACCTAATAGACACTGCGAGTGTTATCGCTAAATAGAAATTACGAGTAGTTTTAAGAATGTTATTAAAAAGTATTTTGTACATTCTTAACACAAAAGTATAATGTGTTACATTCATATTACTTCTCTACTCGTTCTTCAACAATCCATTCTTTAATAAATGTCTCTCTTTTTCACATAAATAAATAAAATGCTTTATTACACATTTCTTTGCAGGTACATGGCTCAACCGATAGTCAGATGTTCAAGCGGGTCGCTGGTTGAAGATAAACTGCAAACTTTATTCAGATCGCAGTCTCTCGTCTCACTTTCCCAAAATACACTTCTGTGTATTATGAAGGCACGTCAGTAATTAAAGACATGTTTTATCCTTTTAAAAAGAGCACTCCTTTGTACCATCACAACGAGCAAGAGATGCGTTCTGTCATCAGCTTTTGTATTCTGGAGGGGGGCGAATGAAACCTGCAGAATAACAGTTGAAAGAGGGAGTAAATATCAAAGCTTACAGCAAGAAATGTTGCAGACTCTGCAGAAAAAAATACGTAATGAAGAAATAGCTTCAGTTAAAGAATTTCTACCAGTCACAATGTTCATCAAGCACAGAACAAGGATATATCTTTTGATTAGCATTTTATCCTTGATTACTGACTATTAAGATTAATAATTCCCAGTTTGATAACTCAATACTATAATTTCAAATTTACATAGATTGCACTCATGTAATTAGCTTGCGCTTTTTAAAATGTATTACTTAAAACCATAAACAAATAATTAAAATCATAAAAATGTCATTATTGTTTGAAGCCCTTTAGGACTTTATCAGTTTTATAACGTTCTGTAGCTACTCAGCTGCTTTCACGATGTCCATTTATAGTGGTATAAAAATGAACGATAGAGAGTAGAGAAAAGAATGTGAATGTAACACCACAAAAATTGTTCAATGCAAGTTCATGCTAAAATGTAATTTCAACGGTATCAGTTAGGATGTATAAGTTCCTGTATCCATAATTTTATTTTGTGGGCCGTAACCTAGAGTGATGTACTCAGTAGATAAAATCATAAATAACAGAGTTATTTATAGCGTAACTACTAACGATAAAGACGTTGGCTAGTTGGTTATTACGAGACGTTACGGCTTCCTACATGACCATGCACCCAGAATAGCTTGCATAACCGTGGAGAGAGGATACGAGACTAACAAATTGAGCTATCACTGAACTATGTCATGCGAGCAAATGGATTTTTCCACACTACAGCTTCGAGAATTGGCTAGTGTTTGATGTAGTAACGCTATTTATTCATTCGGATCCTATTCCACGGAAAGTTTCTGAGCAGCTACAAGTGCTGTATTTCCATTGCAGAAATATTGCACTTTTGTTGAACATTCTTTCTAGAAAATAGTCTATTCTAAACTGTCCTATAAATAGAAGAAATGTTTTAAAATATTTATTTTCCCAAAATGACTGCAACAATTTGGTTAAAACGCCACATGTTTAAGAGATTTTCGTAACAAATCAAATCCCTTTTTTCTGAGATAACTTCTGAAATCTTCTTAATTTTAGATGGCTCTGGCATAACAGGTACACCATAACACACACACACACACACACACACACACACACACACACACACACACACACACACACACACACACACACACACACAGACACACAAACACACACACACACACACACAAAATTTACCGCTAAAAATGTAGATCTTTTGTGTGTGTGTGTGTGTGTGTGTGTGTGTGTGTGTGTGTGTGTGTGTGTGTGTGTGTGTGTGTGTGTGTGTGTGTGTGTGTGTGTGTGTGTGTGTGTGTGTATGTGTTAGAGATAACTATTTCCCAGATATTCCCTGCTACCTGTTTGTAATTTCAAATACTTGCACTTCTCTCAAATAAAAAACCGCTATTCGCTTCTTTTATCTTCTGGCCAAACAAAGAGAATGGAATGTCAAAACCGTCACATATCTCTTAAAACCTTAACTCTCACATAAGCCTACTGTATTCTTCTACTATTATTGCTCTATTCCCGTGGCGAATACAAACACCTGACCCATGGTGTTTTACGGGGCTTTTCAAGGGTCACTAATCGAATGCTGGATAGGTTAATTACATCCCCCGAATTTCCTGTGCCTCCATTTCATCTCCATTATCATTTCATTTTCTCTCATTTCGTGGTTTCTTTCAGGGTAGAAATGTCGGCGGGAGTATCGGCGATGCATGGTGGGATGAGTCACTGGTAAACACTTCCTCTTCCAGTAGGACGGTCTCCGGGCCGACCTAGAGGATTGGGGGATCATTTCAGGAAGACGGTGGGTGGGATGCTGGTTGTACTGGCCTGCCGTGGAGTTTCCAACTGGTCATTCGTACGTACTCTGCCGTCTATACAGTCGTTGCTCCTTGGGACGGCCACTCTCTGCCTCCTCTCACTTAATCCTCCCTCTAGGGGATGCCGCACTTGGGAACATAGGTACAATAGAACAAGACTAATCGCAGTGCTGAATCCCCTCCTACAAATCTAACCTCTCTTTAACATTTACTTTATACACAATTCTTACGTAACGAAGAGGACTTTACAAATAGAAAATTTAAGTTTAACTTGTCGTGAATTATCTTTAATATATGATAGTTTAATCTAAGTAGTTAGAGACGTTTTTAGGAAAATTAAACATTCTGGAAATTGTCTATACACAGCGTAGTATGGTGTGGGGTATTTTTGTAAAAGTATTTTTCGTATCTTTGAAAGTTGCAGAATGTAAATAAAGGTACAAACATTTGTGATATTTATACAAAATTTCGCTTCTATTATGAAAATACTTTCTTTTTCAAAGGCATTTTCTTTCTAGAAAATGGTCTATTCTAAACTGTCCTATAAATAGAGGAAAATTTTAAAAATATTTAATTTCCCAAAATCACTGCAACAATTTGGTTAAAACGCCATATCCTTTTTTTCTGAGATAACTTCTGAAATCTTCTTAATTTTAGATGGCTCTGGCATAGCAGGTAAACGATAAGACACGCACGCGCACACACACACACACACACACACACACACACACACACACACACACACAAAATTTAGCAAAGAAAAAATAGTGTGTATGTGTGAGTGTGTCTGTAGAGATCACTATTTCCCAGATATTCCCTGCTACCTGTTGGGTAGAGAAAGGAACAATTTGTTGTGAAAGTCACACGACTTTCCTTACTCGGTAAATTTTAATGAAATCTGTAAAATTATAAAGAGATGTATATTTGTAATAATGAAATATTTTTGTACATAAGTAGACCATTATGGCAAAGAGAGAGAGAGAGAGAGAGAGAGAGAGAGAGAGAGAGAGAGAGAGAGAGAGAGAGAGAGAGAGAGAGAGAGAGAGAGAGAGAGAGAGAGAGAGAGAGAGAGAGAGAGAGAGAGAGAGAGAGAGAGAGAGAGAGAGAGAGAGGAATACAGCTCGTAAATATTTCAATCTGATATATTAAACGGTTTCTTGGATGCTAGGTTACGGAATCAGAAATCATAACATTGGCAATACTACTACAAATTCGGAAAGGTCTCTAAAGTTCAGTGAATCAACTGTAACCTGTTTCTGAAGCTTAAATAGACCTTTTAGTGCCTAAAACTGATGTAATGGGTTTGTGGAGAAACAATATCATTTTAGAACAAAAATGCACATGCTTGGGTCTCATCTTTTGAATATGTAGGCTCTTTCTTAACCTAGAAACATAAAAGGTGTGTAATAAAAATATTCATGTATTAATAAAATGTCAAATATGCAAGTAAAATGGTTAGAAAGGGTGTTTGGTTCAATTGTAGAAAGCAGAATGCTATATGGAATAGAAATATGGTGGTCAGATGAAGGACGGAAAGTGATAAATGTTGTAAACAGACTGTTTTGTAGACTTGTTTTAAGTTTACCTAGATCCTCAGCAAATGAGACGGCTTTAATGGGATTAGAAAGATTATGCTATAAAAGCAAGGTGATCGAAATAACACTGAAATATTGGTTCAGAATATGGAATTTAGATGTGTAAAATATTGTTAAACAGTGTTTGGTAGCTCAAACAATAATAAAGGGGAGAGAGACTTGGATATATAAAATTCACAAGATTTACAGGAAATTTGTATGTGTTCATTATGGTTAGATAGTGGAAGAATAGAAAAGGGATTCTGGAAAGAAGTAAAAACAAGAACTGAAGATACTAAAAACAAGAATTACGGACTAACCTTAATAACAAAATATCTCTGAAAATATATAAAACACTGAAAAATGATTGGGACAGAGAAAAACTGTGAGAAAGTAGGAAGAGGAGGGTTGGCATGGTTTAGAACAGGAGTAATATACTTAAGGGATATAAGGAATGGATATATTAAGGGAAGATGTCCAATGTGTGAGAAAAGATAGTTTTTGGCATTATATGTTTTACTGTCAAAAGACAAAGTATTGGATAGATTAATTTCTTTTGCATAAATGGGAAAACATATCAAATGAAATAAGAGGCAAAAGAATCTTGAATCTAAGATCAGAAGAAAACATAATAAAACTGGGAAACTTTATTGGCAAGATAAGACAAAAATGGCTTTGGAAAACAGTGAAGACTATGAGAACAACTAGGGAAATTAGATAAGGTGTAAAGGGAAATAAAAATATAGATCCCAAGTTTTAAAATGCTACATTATATACACAAACTGGATTACATGTAAGGGGGCATGGGAATATGCAACTCCAATATAAGCAGTATGTAAGATATTGCATTTATGGTATATTAATTTTGTTATATATGTATGAAGTTGTATATGCTAGATATTGTAAGAAGAAATTGGAAATAAACTAACTAATAAAAATATTTAAAAGTTTTAATTACGAAACAAGTGGAAAATTAACATAGAAGCCATCTCTTGTCCAGCATAATGCATAGGTCTGACCATGTTCTAGTGTACTGAGGTCTATAGGATAAAAGATATAATGAAATAAAAATTTTAAGAACTGCAAGAATATGATGATTTTTGTAGCAAATAAAGTTTACCTTGAATTTATAGATATAACTTCAGTAATTTTCTACAATTTTATTTATCTATTAAGCCATAAAACATAAACAATAGCTTGGTACAAAACAAATGGAGCTCAATTTAAAATATCCGCAAAGTATTACAAATACGTTTTACTGTGGCATCACGAGATATCTGTTGTTATTGATTTGAATGCTCAATACTGTGGTATTATTTAAATCTCTGCCGCTGTTCAGTTGTCTCTCACGATATCATCGAAAGAATATGCACCGCCCGTCAAAAGTATTCGATCACTATTACAAAATTTAATACCTTATTTCAACGCACAAACGCGTGGTAAAAATTAAAAAGTTCAACAAAATGAATATTTTATCTCTAGTATTAAGTATATTACAATATGGGCATATTTGAACCCTCAGAACCGCTGCACAAACTCTTGGCATTCTGGAGATAGGATTGCGTAGTGCTTTTGCAGATACTTCAGTCCAACACGTCTATAAATTATTTCACAGTACTTCAACATTTGATGACCTCGGTTTTTTTACTTCCCTGTCAACTTCGCCCCAAAACAGTTCAATGGGATTTAAATCAGGTGATTGACTTGACCAAATCATATTTTCCATTTACCCATATTGCTCGTTTCTATTGACATACCCTTTGCACAGATTAGAAGCTTGTTTCGTGTCATTGCCTTACTACAGAATAAACCCACGAGCAACGTCTCTTGCCAGATGGAACAGCAATTTTTATCACTATCCTGTGATATTCCTCCTTCTTTAGTGTTTCATTAATTCTCACTAAACCACCTACTTTATCACCTGCAGAACATCCCACGCCATAACCAACCCTCCACCATGCTTTAACGCCTTCATACGTTGACTCTTGATACGCTCTCCATGAGATCGACGAACAAACCTTCTATAATGCCTTCCAAACATTTGAAACTGAGATTCGTCCATGAATAACACCTTGGACCATTGCTGCACGAACCAGGTTTTATGATTCTGAGCCAATGTAATTTTTCATCTTATTTTGTTTGCGTCATACAGGTTTTGGGCGATGCAACCCTTTAAACCTTGTTCACGAAGGCGGCGTTGTGCAGTTGAGACAGATTGGAGCTGTTCCCATATTATTAACTTCCTATAAAATTTCAGGTGCTGTACAAATTCTCTGACATTTGAGCTGTACAAATTTGGTCTCATTTCCCCAATTTAATGTTACTCTGGTCTTTCATATCGAGAAATACTTGCATTCGCACCAGTTTTTTTGAACCGCTGGAATGTAAACACCACTGTAGATTGAGTTAAGCCAGCGTTTCTTGCTATTGCCCTACTAGAATATCCTTCCAGGTGTAGAGCTGCAATAACGGTACGTCTTTACAATTATGATCTCCTACTTTCATCCCATTAGGAGAAAATGTGGTATGAGCCTTAATCAGGTATATGAACACACTGCTAGATGCGCACAAGGTAAACTGCTTGCTACACAGACTGCTATACAGACTGAGACCTTATCGAATAGAAACGTCACATGAAAAAGCACGTCAGTGTTGTGGATACTCATCAGCACTCCTCCACGCGAACAGTCAAATACACAACAGAAGCATGTAGTACTTACATGTTTATACATATTTTATTATTGGAAAGGAGATGTGAGATGATATTGAAAATGAAATACCTATTTTATCCACAAATACATAGTTGTGATAGGTGCTCAAAAACGTCTGAATGATAGTGCAGAACTTCTAGGCCAGTATATCCAGGGTTTTCCCATCAAGTTTAAAAATAATGCTATCCTCTTTAACTCCAGCGAAATATGTAAGGGAGTTCTGCATAGGTTTGTCTGTATCAGCTAAAACAATTTATAGAACCTAATAAAAGTCAATGTACTGGGTATAGATCGTAATGTGAATGTAACTTAAAAGAATTAAAAAAATTTTTAAACCAAAATATTACAATATATTAACTTGGCTGATTAGAAACAGTGGGAGAATCATGGTAAAGGAATCACGAAAGAAAACAGAAAAATCTAATGTGTGCACTTACATGCCTTTCTCTACTCATTTAGTAGGAACTGTTCCTTATAACATTTGTTTATTTTTAAACACTTCATGTTAATTGATATAAACATTTTCAGAAACTAATTTTTAAATATTTCCTTATATGCACAAAAGGAATATTAGAATACAGTAGTCTTTCAGCGATAGTCAATTCTTTTAAGACCTGGCCATATGTTATGACTTGATATTCTATTTACTTTGCGTGGATAGAGCAGAAAAATGAGTGATAGCCATTTTTTGAGAAAGTAAAAACCTTTCAAAAATTTTCTGAGGAAAATGCTTTGGTATTCAATGGGCCCTAAATCAGGCATTTTCTTTGAAATCGCGTAATTTAATTTTTGGGTGGAATGCGTAATTTCCCCACTTACACGAAATGGACAAAATAATAAAAAGAGCCTTTTATCGAAAAGAGAAGGGAAGAGATTTAAAATGGACTTAAATCTCGTAGGACGAAGAAGGAACAGTCCGGCCTGCGTACGGGTCACTGGGTGAACGAAGTCATAAACTGGTTACGGTTTTTCTTGCGTTCCGTCATATCCATCATATCCCAACAGCGAGGTTTTCGAAAAAACAGATTTTATGACACTACGGGGAGTGAAATATACCTCCAGGTTCATAAAACAGTATTCAAATCAAGTTTAATATTAACTCAAAGCTTTATGACTTTGAGTGTGCGTGCCTCTGTGAAACGCATAACTCATTCATCAAAACTTGCATAAATACCAAACTTAATTACTTCTAAAGAGTTCTAAAGGCACAGCATGCAAATTTGGAAGAAAATGCCCCAAACTCAGCTACCTTTGCAGGGGAAAAGTTTCGAAATATTTGATTTTATATAAAAATTCCTCTAACGTTTTTTTTTTTATTAAAAAACAGATACTGCAGGAAAAGAAAATCTTGAATGCAGTTGGCAACCGGAGTGCAGTTCTTATCACTTCTGTAGCTGGTTTGAAAATTAACAAGACAAACAAATGAGCATTCTAATATTCCATCGGAATGAATTCTGTTATGAGGAATGTAAGTAACGAGAAATGGCGTGCAAAATGCCATAAACTAGTATAAAAGGAGACTTGGTTGAAAAATAATTTATCCATAGTGTTAAAACATTGAACTCCTACGATATTCAAATCAAATGCTTCTGCTCAAGCCCTGCGTAGGTGAAACTTTGCTTGCCAGATATTTTGCATCAACACGCATCCACAGAAGAAGTGGACCGACGCTGTGCAGCATCTCTTCCAGCCATTCACATGAAATGTTCCTATACTCCTCTCCTTTTGCTACTCACCTAGACTAGACCTTTGTCCAAAAACAAATTCAAACTAAAGAGATTTGCTCACCCAGGATTGGTGCGGAATAAATTCTACATAACGGTTTTAATTTCTTAAATCAGTCAGAGGAATGAAACGATTTCTCCATGGCAATTTTATGTGTTTTAGTACTTAAATAGTATAGTAGTATTTTTTTAAATTACGATTTATGCCTGATTAATTAGCAGGCATAATAATTCATAATGTAAAAAATGTTCAGGATATTCGATTTAAGGAGAAGTAATCATTGTTTATACCTTCAACTTCAGCATACTTTGTAGTATCTAACCTTGCTTTAGGTGGAATACCTCAAAGGGAAGTAATATGCTCTTATGGAAAGTACTAGAGATGTAATACGTAAACTACGAGGGCTGTTCAATAAAGAATGATCATAATTTTTATGGTCATAATTTTTCGCGCTAAAATTCAGTCTTATTATATTTTATTAGCTTAATGTGAAACAAACACGCCGTAGTAGTTTTTGGTACTCCTGATTCCCGCCTGTGAGAAACAGGCAAGTTCAGACATGTTTAGTATCGCCTACCACTGCAATGGAGGTAACACGCTGAGGAACAAAATGCGGCTTTGAAATTCTGCTTTTGTCTCAACAAATCTTCAGTTGAGGCCTATACAATGTTACAGGAGGCCTATGCAGAGTCTGTTCTTCCCTAGAGCACAGCTCTAAGGTGGGTTAAAATGTTTAAAGAGGGGTGACAATCAATTTCAAAGAAAGATGGACTCAGAGATACAGTTACTGCTCTGACTAAAGAAAACATCAACACTGCTGCTGCCACTGTGAGAGAGGATCGACGAATCACCTTAAGATCACTTTCTGAAATATTAAACATTTCATTGGGTGCCACCCACACGTTGGTGACAGAAACATTACACATGAGACGTGTTTGTGCGTGATGCGTTTCAAGACTGTTGATTCCCGAATAAAAGAACACCCGCATGCAAGTCTGCATGCAGTTGAAGTTGATGTTAGAGGAAGATCCGGAGTTTCTTTCAAACGTAATCTTCTGATGAAACTTGCCTACTTCATTTTGATCCTGAGAGCAAACGGCAAAGCTCAATGTGGAAATCTGCTTCATCACCAACCCCCAAATAGGCAAAAGTGGTTGCTTCTACTGGGAATCCTATGGTCATCTCATTCTTTGAGATTCATGGAATGGTTTATCAGCATGTTGTACCTACACACACACATCAGTAACTGGACAATACTACAGGGATGTCCTGGAAACATTGCAAGTCCATATATTTCCGTGAAGAAGGCTGGATGCTGCATCACGATAATACGCGGCCACATATTGCCAATGCTGTTGCCAAATATCTTGCAAAAAGCAACGTGAAATGCACCCTCACCCTTCTTATAGTCCGGATTTGGCCCCAAGTGACGTTTTTCTATTCCCTAACTTGAAGAAACGCCTTCGTGGGAGGCATTATCCATCATCAGAAGCAGTGGTGAAGGCTGCAGAGGCGATTTTGAAGTATCTCTCAAAAAATTGGTTTCCAGCATGTCTTTGAAGACCGGCAGAAAAGTCTAGACAAGTGCATCGCATTCAGGGGAGACTATTTTGAGAAGGACCATCAAAATTGTGAGGATGAGTAAAGGTACGTTGTAAAAAAAAAATTGTGATCATATTTTATCGAACAGCCCTCGTAAAATAAATTTAGTCCACATATGTTACGTAAATGATAGCGTGGCTACGTCACATTCAAGAGGTTCCGAGTTAAAATCGCGGTCAGGACAACTTATCTGGATAAGGATACCGGGGGTGTTTCCTTATCCTGAAAGATGAATATCTGTTAACTGTAAGCGTTATAGACTTGGGCTCATTTGAACATCACTTCACCCATTTCTTTCATCGTGTAAAATGACACAACAAGTTATAGACTGTGAAAATTTAAAGCGGAAAGGAAAAAGATATTCATAATTGTGGCGGAGCAGTATCGGACAAAATGTTCCGCTATTCATTCGTGTAAACAGTTTGTTTACGTGTGAATTTGGTAATGTGTAAAATTTCAATCGCTCTTAGCCATTCAGATTGTGTGGCATATTTCAGACTTGTAAGATGGAGTTACTGCTTTTTGCACTGCCTTAATGGTGCTGCATTAAACTACCATCACCTGAAGCGCTGCTTTAACTGAAGGTGAAAGGGTGAACAACCAGGGGGCCAAAATAGCCAGAAAGCTCTCAAGGGAAAATAAGCCTTAGCAAACTCTACAGGACTTGCTCCTAAATCAGGCAGGGAGGGGACTAATGCGGACAATAACTTCCTAATTAATACTTCAATATAACAAGCGAATATTCTAAAATAAGCCACAATAAAAACTTTGTATCTGTCAACACCATAACTAGAACCCTAATGTGTTCTTGAAAATATGTTAAACACGTGATATTTTAATACAAATTTCTAGTATTTTTTGAACAATCAAATTTTCGAAAAATGGTGTCTGAAATAGGGTGATGTCCCTGGTATTCTTTGTCTCGCATCTTTGAAAGATGCTGTACTTAAAATACGATTTGATATTTAACCGACTTTTCCCTCTCGAGTAAACATGGATAAAATACCTGAGTTAACAGTAATGGAACGGTAGAGAAATTTAAACCATTTAAGTTGTCCATCCTTATAGGGATTACATAGCTATACGTGAAAATACTCACTCGTAAATAGAAATTCAATTAAAAAGTATTTATATAATGTGCTCAACCTCTATTAACATCCAATAAAAGTATTTTGGAGATAATCTTACCAAAATGTGAGAGTTTAATTAAAAGAATTTCCAGAGTGAGCTTAATGATTCAAATCCTGCCAAGACAGCTGCAAATTCATAACTGACTATAAATTACACACAAACTCTCAAGTAAATGAGACTGGAAAGAAAATCGCCGACAGTTTTACCTAATGATTTAAAACACCTTAATATTTGGAATAGTTTCGTGGTTAAAAGGTTTATTATGGATCCAATATTAATTTTTCGTTTAATACAAATGACACAGAATTTATTATTATTATTATTATTATTATTATTATTATTATTATTATTATTATTATTATTATTATTATTATTATTATTATTATTATTATTATTATTATTATTATTATTATTATTATTATTATTATTATTATTATTATTATTATTATTATTATTATTATTATTATTATTATTATTATTATTATTATTATTATTATTATTATTATTATTATTATTATTATTATTATTATTATTATTATTATTATTATTATTATTATTATTATTATTATTATTATTATTATTATTATTATTATTATTATTATTATTATTATTATTATTATTATTATTATTATTATTATTATTATTATTATTATTATTATTATTATTATTATTATTATTATTATTATTATTATTATTATTATTATTATTATTATTATTATTATTATTATTATTATTATTATTATTATTATTATTATTATTATTATTATTATTATTATTATTATTATTATTATTATTATTATTATTATTATTATTATTATTATTATTATTATTATTATTATTATTATTATTATTATTATTATTATTATTATTATTATTATTATTATTATTATTAATTATTATTATTATTATTATTAATTATTATTATTATTATTATTTATTATTTATTATTATTATTATTATTATTATTATTATTATTATTATTATTATTATTATTATTATTATTATTATTATTATTATTATTATTATTATTATTATTATTATTATTATTATTATTATTATTATTATTATTATTATTATTATTATTATTATTATTATTATTATTATTATTATTATTATTATTATTATTATTATTATTATTATTATTATTATTATTATTATTATTATTATTATTATTATTATTATTATTATTATTATTATTATTATTATTATTATTATTATTATTATTATTATTATTATTATTATTATTATTATTATTATTATTATTATTATTATTATTATTATTATTATTATTATTATTATTATTATTATTATTATTATTATTATTATTATTATTATTATTATTATTATTATTATTATTATTATTATTATTATTATTATTATTATTATTATTATTATTATTATTATTATTATTATTATTATTATTATTATTATTATTATTATTATTATTATTATTATTATTATTATTATTATTATTATTATTATTATTATTATTATTATTATTATTATTATTATTATTATTATTATTATTATTATTATTATTATTATTATTATTATTATTATTATTATTATTATTATTATTATTATTATTATTATTATTATTATTATTATTGTTATTATTATTATTATTGTTGTTGTTTTTGTTGTAGAAGCAATCATAAAATTCTAGAATAATAAATTTGCAGATGAAATAAAAAATATATGTATTCAGATATGGATGTGACATCTCAAATTTATTTTTCAACATGCCATGCGAGAAACAAGGTAATACAGAGCTGATAGGAAATATAATAGTACAGGTAAATAAGTTTAAAAGTCTAAGAAACAATTTCTAGCAGAATGTGTAGATCATAAAACCAATTAATTTACTAAAATAAACTGAAATATTAGAAGATTCTTTGGAAAATGTACCTATGTCTAAATCAGTGGAAATAAAATTATATAAAGCAACCTCAAAACAAAATCTACCATTTGGTTTTGTCACATTAAGAAGAGGGATAGTAACGACTAGCAGCTCAGCAAGTAAAATTTCTGAGAACCGTTGGCTGGATACTGTACAAGGGACAAATTAAAAATGAAACAGAATTACTTTTGATGAGTGTAACAGACAAATATAGGTTAAAATGGAGAGAGAATTTTCTGAGAATGTCGAATACTGGCTATGTAAGATTTGGTTGAAGTTTAAGTCAGCATACATACAAAGGTGTGTTGAAGGCTCAAATCATTCGATGTCTCCAAAAGGTGCAATTCTAAATAAAGTAGCTTTAATCTAGGGGAAGCTATAAACCTAGGGCATATGCTTGATTCCCCCATGCATTTTATTTTCCCTCCGCTAGTGACAAAGGCAATGATAGACAGTAAGAGTGACACTGCAGTGCCGTTACTGGAACTCAGTGACCACGTATAAATGGGTCATTCTGTCGCGGGTTAAACTAGATGATTTAAACTCCGCCTTTATTGCTTCATTTTAGTGGAGTATAACTGAGTAAATGGATTGGTTAAATTAAACTTCGGCAAACAGATGTGACTAAGGTAGCTACAAAATAGGAATGAACATAAGGCGGAGCTAGGTGCGATTGTTCTATGGCTACTAGCTAATGCGGTGCGTGCAACGTTGTACAGTTAAGCACACACTGACACGCTTCGCCGAAGCATGCGGTTAATATCTTTGCGCGCTCTAAAGGTACCAATTAAAGAATTATTTTGTTTTTCCCATGTTACAGATATATTTTTTCTGAGGATAGCTATCCAAACTCCATGTTTTTATCACATATAGTTTCGGAGATATGGAAAGATAAGGCGCCTGACTAGAAAGAAAAGAATTTGTCAGTGAAGAAAAGCACACACGTGCTATGCTGCAGTTGCATTTTGTACCCTACATTCGGTAAAGTGATATTTTGAGTGCACATGTGCTTTTCAAAGTTAGTAAATATACCGCTTAGCAAACCTAGTACTGGTGCGCCTAGTAGTAACTACGAAACAACTCACAAGATTTTACATAAATAGGCTACAAATATTCTTGTTAATGTGTATTACTTTTTCAAAGAGATGTCAATTAAAAACATTTTCGAAAGTACAAATTTCACTCAGAGTTGAGAATTAATGGTAGAAGTTTGTCACGTAAGTGCTAATTCTCTGACGAACATTGTTAAAGAAGGCAAACAGTTTACCAAATTAGGAGAAGTTTTTATATTTAGATCTCCAGGGAAGCATCGGAAAACTAAAAAACGTGCTTCCAACTTAGACTATTTTCAAAAGTGTGTTTCACGCATAACAATTTATGATTTATATGAGAAGGGTGAATATCCAACTGCTAAAAGGCTGACCAATTAATGAGGGGGGGGGGGTGAAATAGAATAGATGGATTCTATATCTTCTATGCATAATATACTAAAATCTGTTGTGTTCAGGTATAGGAGAACCAATGATGATCGCCAATTTCTGCTTGAAAGAAGCGATATTGTTGCTGCTAGACTGAAATTTCTGCACACAATGCATAACATTACTGCATGGGATTCACGATGTAAAAATGCCTCATAAATACACATTTATATCTTCCGCATCTATTAAGTATTTTAATGAAACAAAAATTGGTTTAAAGTCCATTGAGGCAGTATACAAATATGGCATCATTAAAATAGAAACTATATTCAGAAATCGTTGAAATGTCACTATTTTGTTTCACTGTAGCAAACACCTTATTTCGTAGAACGCATCTAATTTGAATCATTTTGTCTTGTGTGCCTATGAACCATAGCTATCTAAGCGAACTATTCTCCAGTTCAAGGATTTAAGGTTCAGATTGTGCGATAAATAATAATTGTGTATGTTCTCACACACATGCTGAAATATTAAGCGAACTTCTCTGTCAGCATTGTATCACTGAACATCTCAGCATCTGTATGATACTTGCTAGGTTGAGACAAAGACAGATATATATTCCATCTCTGTCGCCCGCTAGCCGTGGAACTGGCAACACCAAGACATTAGGCCCATCCCATGTTCATTCTTATTTTGTAGCTAGTATAAATACAAAATTAATAATCCATAAAAGCCTTCAAATGTATGTTAATGTCTCAACAAACTAACGATTGTTATTAAAATACCATGTATTTGGTATTTTACATGATACAGTAATATTAAATTAGGTGTGTAATCCTCTTTATTGTTAATGACATTTACACAGTTGGCAAAACGAAAGAGATAGACAAAATTTTAGTACAACCTGCATTTTAATCTGGTTAAACCATAAAAATTATGTCTTTATTGTGTAGAGTTTATCACTTTTTATATATTCCTCGTTATTGATTTAAAATATTTAATACTTATACTTTTATGAAATAGGAAGTTGTTATTCATCATACCTCTCGTGCTAGGAGTGAAAAGTAAAGTTACTGGTCCCCAGTTCGACGCCAGTTTGCCTCATTTATCAGACCACGTATTAAACACTCTGTCTGGGCGGGGAATGGAATTTTTGGAATAACAAGCAGCACGAAATGCAGCCGAATTGTTTCCGTAATGATACGCCCACACAAACGAAAATGTCTGCGATAAATCTTGTCCCAGATAAAATCTCAGCTGAAGACCAAAAAGGGAGAGGTGAAACCGCGTCTGCATTTAATGACTCGAATCTTTATACATCCTTTCCGTGTTAGCTACATTACGAAACTTTGATTAATATATTAAGCCACATATGTCATGATTTCTTTTCATTTTAATGAAGTCAAATCTTACCTCTTTACAGAATTTTGTAGAAATGCATGGTTACAAGCAGATAAACGACCATATAGCAAAATTTTTTGGTTGTACACTTATAAAAGTAAATTAGAAGTTTTTCAGCGTTTAGCAGAATATCAATGAATGTTTACAGCTTTTGGCCCTTTGTCAACAGATGCTTATTCTTAACTGTGAAGCCAAAAAATTAGAGTGATTCTATAATTAGCATAAAAAGAGGCAAAATTCGTTGTTAGAAAATCACTTGATTCATTGTTAACGCTTAAGGAAATCATAAACATTAATTAACATATATCTGATGATGTTAATTCCACCATTTTAATTGAAGCCTTTTGTAAGACTTCAAATTAATTTTGAAGGTTTTATTTCTACCATTGTAAAAAATCATAATTTTAATACCATTATCATGCAATTATTATGCACAGTACTTTGGGATTAATTAACATTATCATTATGATAAAATCAGAGAACGAATGTTCCAAAATGTTAAAAATCTATGGCTTATTGCTCTTATAAATGGAAAACTATAATTAAAATGTCCTATAATTTAATTTCGTGCCGGTATATTGCCATGGTAGCTCAGTGAAGAGCGGAATATCTGTGGTTCAAATCCCGACTGTCACATTGAATTTTTCGTTTCTTATTTAAACCTTCAAAGCTTGCGTGCCTTTCAAAATGATGACTTTACAGGTAATCTTGCATATTATATTTGATATTTTAAATAATGGATCCGAAATGACTATTACTTTTGTCACGTATGGTTGTATATGGTAAGTGGTAGATACTAGAGCACAATTGGTACTCTATTATACAGTCTGTTTGCTTTAACTGGTATCCCATTAGATGCACTTAGCGTTTTGAGGAAATATTTGAACGAAACGCCTTTAATTGCCTAATGGTCTTCCGATTTCAACCAATGGTACTCCGGAAGCAATATCCGTGCACAGGAAGTGGTTAATCAGCTGTGATGTTCCCAGAATTCCTCGCGCGAGTTGGCAACACTGCTCGCGTGGCCGACATATGAATAAGAAAAGAACGTTGTCCGCGGGCTACACGATTCATAGAGCTTTCGATCCAGGTCAAGTTGCTCCTAATTGCATACAGCCCCGCGACGGATTAACAACATCAAGGGAAAACTGTTGCTACCAAATCAGCTGTTTGTGGAGACATGGAAGAAGTCGATTGTCAATTTTTCATCGTGTTTACAACCTTCACTTCATTTCGTCAGTCTTACTGTTCTGTTAAAACCATGAAAGATGGTTAACTGAATTTTTTTTTCTGGAAATAAACTGACTGTCTTATAGGTGGCAGGTATAAATGAATTTCCAAGGACTCAGTAAACGCCTTCCGATGATGCAACCCAACCGACAGATGCCAAAGCTGGACTGTTGCATGCCTGCATCTATGCAGCCCGCGCAACCGGTCACGCTTTCCATGTGGGAATTTCGAGATACATTTTGATGATGTGGGGTCAACTTATATGTTTCCGACACATTCTGTCGATTAAAATTACACATTTATATGTTAGTTCTATAAAACCTTACCTCCCTCTTAATTTAATGGATACAGTATTTTACACCAGTTTATATTATAGTCAGATTAAATGAGCATTGAAAACTATTAAATAAAATTACTAAATGATAATCACATAAATACAGGAAATTAAATAAAAAGGTGTTATTTATCACAAAAGAAATCAGTTTTAAATAAAATATTCTTCAAATTCTATTATTCAACGAACCAGACTCTCGGATAAATCTCGGCATATCTTTAATTTTAATATTTATCACGAATACCATTTTAATTATTAAAACTGATTATACAGCCTTATAGTTAACACTAAATAAATTTAACAGTAGACACGCTTTATAAATCCTTTAAAATAAAGTAAAAATAAATCCTGTAAAAGATAGTACAAACTGTATTAGAATCCGTTTTAAATTCTGATTCTTTCAATTCTGTTAACGCTACTAACATAAGTAAGCAAAATGTAAATATTGGGCAAAATACTGCACTAATTAAATACAGAAACTTCTGTCATGTAAAAACGGTACTGGACATTAGATATCAAATATTTAAAATTTAATTGTTAGTTTCTGTGATGGTTTAACTGATGGAGCTGTAAGTGAATGATTTTCCAAAGCAATTTAACATTACAGGTGTATATGTGAGTATCAACTGTACAGTAGTTTAGCCCTGTAATTAAAGCAATAAAGAGTTTAAGTGTGTGTGACTTGTTTTGTTTATAGAGTACAGCTCTCTCCACGTGTTTTTACGTCAGTTGCTCTAGATTTCCTCTTCACTGAAGAACTCCCCTGAAGAAGGCACTGGCACTAACACTACATCCACACTGATATTTGTTTTCACAACCTCACTTCCTCCTCACCACAAACTGTTGATACACACACATACACCTGCAAGGAAAGAGAGAGAGAGAGTAAAAACCACTTCTCTCTTTCCAAAATAAAAATTCAGCATTTAGAAATTTTTTACTGATTGATGCTGATAATATGTTTTCACTTTAATATGATCCCTATCGGGTACACTTTTGAAGTTTTTTGGCATCACCACTTGCATGCCATTACTGACACGTTAATCTACTGCCAACAGGCTAATGACAGTAGAGATTCTGACGTCACCGACACTTACCCACCGGCCACGAGTATCATCTGCATCACTACATCATCATTATGCCTCGACCATCTTCATGATCATCATCATCACCACCACGAATACGCAACTCGAGAGTTTGGCTGACACGGGCAGACTGAAACAGCCAGGCCAGGCAGCCCGCCGGGTGGGCCCACTCCGGGGGGGTGCGGGGCTCGCCAGGGCGCTCGATACCCACACAGTCCTGCCAACATTCAACTACACGTCTGCCCTCCGCGTGAATATCTTCTTCTTCGGGCACATATTAGGCTTAAGAGTCAATATCGACGAAAAGAGTATTACCACAAGGTGGCCGCGAATGTTACACACTTCCCGCTCACGTGTGCGTGTTACGTCACGATGACGTCTAATTCGGAGCAAAACAAGTGCTGCTGCCCGACTCGCAACTGTTTTAATTTCCTTTCCCTCGCTACGCATTTACCATGCTGAGATACTCAACTATATTTGACAACAAAAACTGGGACAAAAAATATAATTGAATTGAAAACGTTTACCCATGCACACTTCCTTTCCATTTAATATTTGTCTACGAAATAGCTACACTCAAATACATTTTGCTGTAAAATGATTGCATACTCTGAGCTTTAAAGATAATTCATTGACGCCTAAATCAAAACTCGATATGAGGTTATTTTTCACGGTGAATGTTTACTTTTATTCAATAAATATATTGCATTACAAATCTTTAATTAATGAAAGAACCGTGCAAGGATAAAAATTACATAACAAACGGAAAACAAATACTAATATTGAATTTATGGAATTCTTGAAAAGATAATGCTCAAGTGAAGAACCGCATACCATGAAATTTGTAATTAATCTTGTTTAAATCTTCAGTAAAAAGGCTATGTATATTATAAAGTTTTCATTACACTTTAAAATTGCAGACGATATATATTTTAATTTACATCCTCCAAAGTTAAGTGATATTGGACAATGAATGAAATGATGTTCAAATGATCCCAGGGTCCATAGAGCTCAGAATGTCAGACATTCATCTTTCAGAATAAAGGAAACCCTCGGAGAGAAACCTTATCATCCTGACCGGGATTTGAATTCGGGACATCTTGAACGTGAGTCAGACTCGCTACCGTCCACAGAGAAGGGCGATTAATATAAAACATAACGAATTCGACCATTGTAAATTGTTTGAATTTTAACTTAGTTATATGAAATTGTTCTTTATTAAAACAGGCAAAGTATATGAGAGTCTGTATTAGTAGTTAAATAACATCGCAGTATGTACACCTTTCATTTTCAACACCCTTTTTGGAACACCCAAAGTAAACCACTTTTTCCCAAATCATATGATATGTCACATTATCTTGTCTAGTCACTCTTGTCCAACCATTTCTTATAAAACTTATTGTTCTATTTCATATTGTTTGAAACAGATTCTTTTTATAAATCAGTTTTACATATTCCCTTTTACCTCAAATGGAAAGGGCAAATATAGCAGAACTAAGTGACAATCGAATTCTTTAAGAGTTGGTCCCTATGTTATGGGTTTGAAATTCCGTTTTCTTTGCACACCAAGAGGTAAAACAACGAACAATGACTTCCAATTTCGAGAGAAAAAAAACATATAGTATTGCGAAAATTCAAAGCATTAACAAGGAATATCTCAGAAATGGTTCAATACAGAACAAAATATATGTGTCATGAACTACGCATTTTAGTGATTTATAGTTTTTGTGCAGTAAGATTTGAACTATTTACCAGTAGTGGAAAATATTGAAGAGAATTTCAAAGGTAACTTCCAGAAAGCCAAACATTTTCATTTTATTTCTGGTGAAAATGTCTTAAACATATGTCTGATTAATCATAGTTGATTGAGTCATTCTTGAGAAACCAAATGCTTTACAAATTTTCCGTGTATGGAGCGCAACGAGGGTCGGCTGATAAGTCCTGGACCTCACAATAAAGAAAACCATTAAAAATTTTGCTTCTTTATTCCTCAACATATTCTTCAGAAAGACTAATACATTTGTCATATCGCTATTCTAATTTAATTATATCATCTGTGTAGTCCGATTTATCATGGACCTCAAAAATGAGGTCTTTTTCTTTTCACCTCATCACTCAAACGTTGCAGTAAGCTTGCGTGGTAGTCACCAGTGATATGTTTATCCCAGAAAAAACTTGTCATAACCTTGTTATCTGATAAAATTGACTTTCCGTTTCTTGGAGTTGGTTCACCTTGGCGAATTAGTAGAAACAGTTTTCCTTTGCAACTTTTGATCAGGTGTCAACAAACCCGGCACCCATCTTGCATATATCTTGTGAAAGCACAAAACATTACTTAAAATATAACCTGCACGTTCTTTTGGTATCTTTACAGCCTCTGATATCACAAACAACTTTAATCTGCGGTATTTCAGTACTAAAAATGCATTTTTTAAATTACACTGGGCAACAAAAAAATAATTTTTGAATGTTTCGAGCACTTCATGAGGCAATTCCTACTAATTTTGGGTTAAAAAAAAACAAATATGACAATGTAAACTTGTTATTAGCCCTAGTTTCTACGATATACACAAGGTGGTTAATATACACATATTAACGGATTGAGAGAAAAGGATACATTTTAATTAAATACATGCATAACAACAATGAAAGTGAATTTGATTTTTTAAAGTGGTAACTATATGCTAAGAGTTCTAAATTGCTGGAAAAATACTTCGCAGATAGTCGTGTCTGTAGAGAATCATGTGGTGGCCTATTGACTTCGTCGTCTTTTAGTTGCCTCGTGATGGAGTTCCGCAGAATCCCTATACAAAGACCCACAGTAATCCGCATGCCCTGATATCTTTGTTCTATAACAGAAATGTCCTGATGGAATCTCTCCCCATGTTCATCATTAACAGCTCCACAACTAGGAGCGAAAAAGTCTAGGTGGGAGTGGAGAAAATGGATCTTAAGGGACATGTTCCACTGTCACCAAATGCTTGTAGTTGTCATGTTGTTTGTTGCCTAAAAATCCATGAACAACACCCTTGAAGGTTCCCAACGTTCCTTTCCTTTCCCCTCCTAAACTTCCTCAAATGCAGGATCCTATACAAGTTCTCTTATTTGTGGTCCGACAAAAATGCCTTCCTTAAATTTTGCATCACTTAATTTCCAAAATTTATCTCTGTTGTACTTAAAGTCCCATCCTTCTCCCCCCTCAAAAAGTTCCCTCAAATTTAAAATCTTCACTCTAAAAAATGAAATGTCGCTTTATCTTCAAAACAAGACCTCATCTATCATTTTATGGTGATTTTTGAATTCAGCAGATGGAAATACATGTAAATTCACTATTTTAAGCCCGAAACATTTTCATTGTTGCCCAGTGTTATCACTGGAGTTGTGACTTCCACAGGCCGTCCAGAGTGAAAGTCATCAGTAGTGCTTGTACATCCCATTTTAAACTCCGAAACCCACCTTTTAATCATTGTTTTCAAGTTTCAGGTTCTCATTTTCAGTTTCATGGCCTGGTGCCGGTACAAAGCGGCCCGGCTTACAGGCTAAAATTTTCATTGAGGTTATATTTTGGGAATTAAATGCTTATATGAAGTGGCATAGTCTTTCAATGTCCTATCCATTTCCTCTTTGATTACTTTAGGCCTTTCTGATGGAGGTATTTAATCATTGCTCGTTTTTCCAAATCCTTCATTTTAGTGAAACATCTACGCTTGTCTTGTTTAAAATGTCATTTAAAAACTAAACAAGCTATTAATCTGTAACTATGGATGGAAACTAGAGTAGAGTTAGATTATATGGTGGTATCCTTCACATTGACCCAGTAGAGCACCATCTCTATGTGAGGCCAGGGACTTATCACAGTTGTTTACGTATGAGTTCACACAGAGAGTATGAGAAATATTTCATAGCCAGAAGATAATAAAAAAGTTTTTTATTTAAAATAAGCTCTTTCCGTAAAGCAATGTATATGCACTACTGATAACCACAGGGTCTATCACTCAGACAAGTACCTTCGAGTTGACAGGTGGAATTACTTTTCTATGGATTAACTGCAATACAAATAATATTGAAGCACTGTCTGTCCGACCTAAACGTTCTGAAACAAGTAGCAAACGATGATTCCTTGTATTTATGATCCAGTGCATGAAAGGCACGTTTCTTCGCCTTAAATACAGTTCTCTAACGTTATGAAAGCTAGTCATTCCAGGCTTCGTGTTTAACAGCGCTACATCATGCCCGTATATGAGGCAAAGTGAAAAGGCTTGGCATGCCTGCTCATAAGAACCATTTGCCTCTAAACGATTGCAGGAACACAATGTTACAAAGTTAACCCATTCTGTATATCTTTAAATCGTGATACATTTCTGACTAGGAAACACGTAACATGATGTAATCATTCCTTTGTTAATAGAGTTTTGTTCATATTTGCATTCTTAATTAAAATATAAGTGTCAAAATATCTGAATAACTTTTGTTTCAAATCCAAAAGTGTACACAGTGGAGTTTCTGAGTGCCAAAGTCTAATTCTCATCTAAGAAAGTCTGCTTTGTTTTAATCTAACAATAACAACGTGAACAGACTCTCTTTGTAACAGAGAATAAACTGGTGGCCTATGAGACTTTATTCTATCTTACAAGAGACAAATTACATAAACTTAAATTACAGTGAAGAGGAATTCAAAGGCTATTCCCGGAAAATTCAAGAATTGTATTTTATTTTTCACTGAAATATCTTAGTACCATGTAATTTAAAAAAAAATCATCGGCTGATTTTTTGATAAAATAAAACATAACAAAGATTCTTCCATAAAAAGGATAATTGGATTGTGGAATTTATGTCATTTATGTATATGTTTTTAATTAACGTCCACGAATGTAAGTCATATCCGAGTGAAATGGATGAAATGATGCTCAAATGATCCCAGGGTCCAGAGAACTGAGAGTTTAGAGACTTTCATCTTTCAAGATAAGGGAGAAACCTTATCCAGATAACTCAGCCTGATTGAGATTGAAACTTGTGACTTATTTAACGTAAGGCTGCCATCTACGCTGCAGAGACGGGTAACATTTTCTTGAAATTGGGTATTTAACCAACTGTTTAGTTTCTATCTGCGCATACCACAGCTAGACACAGACAAACAGAACAGAAGACACGTAATTTTTATAATATTTTATACGGAGATTCATATGTTTTTATTAAATTGTGTCATACTCTTTTGGGTGGAGTATATACCTCCTATGCTTAATATATCTAAGTAAAACAGAGATTAAAATACTATACTTGAACACAAATATTGCTATAAACTCTTAGTAAGTACTAATAACAATCACTAATTTAGGATTCAGACAAAATTGTAGGCTATAACTTGCCCTTTCTAATTTGCATATATTTACGAGGGTTGTTCAATAAAGAATGATCACAATTTTTTGACAACAAACCTTTACTCATCCTCATAATTTTGATGGTGCTTCTCAAAATAGTCTCCCCTGAATGCGATGCACTTTTCCCAGTGTTTCTCACAGTCTTAAAAGACATGCTGGAAACCATTTTTGAGAGATCCTTCAAAATCGCATCCGCAGCTTTCATCACTGCTTCCGATAGTGGATAATGAATCCCACGAAGGCGTTTCTTCAAGTTAAGGAATAGAATACCGTCACATGGGGCTAATTCCGGATTATAAGAAGGGTGAGGGATGCACTTCACGTTGATTTTTGCAAGATATTCTGCAACAAAATTGGCAATATGCGGCCATCTTGGAATCCATCTTGGAACAAGCATGTCTCATGAGTAACGTTTGCCACCAATGTGTGGTTGGTACACAATGAAATGTTCAGTATTTCAGAAAGTGATCTTAAGGTAATTCGTCGATCCTTTCTCACAATGGCAGTAGAACTGTTGATGTTTACTTCCGTAAGAGCAGTAACTCGAGCACCGGGTCCGCCTTCCTTTGAAATTGATTTTCTCCCTTATTTAAGCATTTTAAACCACCTTCGAACTCTGCTGTAGGGAAGAACAGACTCTCCATAGGCTTCCTGTAACATTTTCTTTGCCTCAACTGAAGATTTGTTGAGACGAAAGCAGAATTTCAAACCCACATATTGTTCCTCGCATGTTACGTCCATTGCAGTGGTAGGCGATAATGAACATGTCTGAACTTGCCTGGTTCTCACAGGCGGGAGCCAGGAGTACCAACAATGAAACTACTATGGCGTGTTTGTTTCACATTAAGCTAATAGAATATAATAAGATTGAATGTTAGTGCGAAAAATTATGACCATAAAAATCATGATCATTCTTTATTGAACAGCCCTCGTAAATAATAACAAATATAGAAAATTAGTTCGTCCATGAATATATGAATGACGTGAGGAGAGAGTGTTTCGATTACATGGTATATATGTCACAATGGTGATCGCACGAGCTGACCGTGAGAATTAATACAGCTTTCACTGAAAACCACAACGGAACGTCAAGAAGCGAGTTGGTATTATCATTACGCAAATACCGTTCAGACCATTCAAGAATGTAATTCGAGAACGTTCGATTACTGGTACGATCTCTCACACCCGGTAGAACTATACAAGAGCTAATGCGAAGCCTGGTAGGGCAGTGAGTAGTGTGTAGAATTTGTGTTTCGTGTGCGCCTCCGTGGTAAGGAATTGGCGGGCAATGCTACAGGTAACGAGCGAATACCCAAGTTGTGCGGGTATACAGCTCAGAGAGAATGGTACGTGCCCAAGATGGTACGTGCTTATGAGACATGAAAACATTAAAGACAAGTGTTGTAGCTGTCTATGTATATGTGTAAAGGAGAAGGTGTTTGGAAATTAAAATTGAGCTAACAGTTTTGGTGACAAAGACATTTGGGGTGAACTTTGTCTCATCTTTTGTGTTTTTGTCACAAAACGCTATTTTCCTCACCTTCAGAACTAAATTATCTCATTTTATTTATTTCTATTGACTTTCCCTGTAAGTATTTCATTGACCTTTGAGATGCAATTTACTGAAAATCTATAAATGTCTCGTTGGTGATAACTTAGTTGTTAAATTTTTGGGTTAAGATCTCATCGGCATATGGACATTTTAATTCTGCCGTTCATTTCCTAAAAGTACTCAAATTGTAAGCATTTTAAAGTTATTGCCGAAAATAATGCTCTGTATCGTTTTTAGGTACTCTCGTCCTAATTCCAAATTTTTAATTTGAATTGTACACCTTTTGTACACATACCCCAATATATATAAAAGCCGTTCTCATATAAGAAAACTTTATGCTACTGGTAAAGGTTGTGTGTATTGTTTTGCTTAATTTAAAACACAGGAATTAAATTAAAAATCATAACTCTGTTTCTGATGAAGAAAAATTCATTTTGTGTGACCTATTATTTTGACTGTTAGTTAATTTTTACCTCCTTTTTCGTATCTATAAATCTATTTTTAGCTCCGGTCATGAAAAATAAAATTAAGTGGTCAGACTTTAAACTGACATAGAGTGCAATGAGTTACGGAAAAACAAATACAAGGATGTGAACTTGATTAACTTTTACAACTGAAGAAAATTTTATAATTGAAAGTTTCGCATGAGAAAGATGTTTCAAAAACGATGTATATCAAGAATATGAGTTCTGCTATGAGTTCTGCTATGAGTTCTGCTTGTTTTGATCATGGCCTAACACAGAAAAAGTCTATTTTAGTGTGTGCAGTGCACAGTACCAAGTTAATATCGGAGTCACTGTGTCAAAGTTGGCATGTGTGTACGTCGGAGAAATTGCAAGCAGCACAAGTTGGTGAGTGCAACGGAGAGATTAAAGGGACGTGTTCACGCTGTGTATCTGATAAAATGAAAGGGTAACTGTAACTTAACATTGGGATTACGATTTCAGTGACAAATAAAGTGAATGAAGGTGTATTTGTCACAATACATTTCTTATTTATGTGTATTGGTATAATTATTTCAGTAAAATAAAATGTTTGAAAAGCAAAGTGATCTGTGTGCCTCACAGATATCTACGAGTTAACGCGTTATGAAAATTTGGCTACCTTTGTCTTAAGTGGCTAATAAATTTAAAGTTTATTTTTAGAGTGGAAACACCGTCTATATATGAGATCAGCGTTAAATGACATTTAAACCAAAAAATCACAAATGCACAAAAGTTTCAGAAGGAAATATCTTGACTCTCATCTTATGAAATGTCGGCTAAACCTCTGCTCGTTGAGTTCTGTTTCATTTGAAGAGCCATTAATCATCGTCACGTCAAGGTCTCTGTAAATCTGAGTTGTAATTTAGGAATATTTTCTTCTTCTTCCAGCTCTTCTTCATGATTGCCTGCTTCAACTGCCTCGAAGGTCCATCTCTCCCTTAGATATTTCATACGTCTTGCTGCCTTTCTGGTATTCTAATGTGCTCAGTTGTTTCAATTATCTCAATTCGTTTCTTTTAATCTGTTTTATGGTAGAGTTTCTAAGGGCCTCGAAAACCTCCATAAAATCTTGGCGTAGGTTATAGAGACAAGCTGAAATGATTTTATGATAATCTTTTCTAAATTATTAATATCCAATCTGAATAAGAAACATAACCTCATCCTCAAAGGTCTAATATCCCATTATAGAAACAATATTAAATTCTTCTGATAATAAGAAATTAGTGAGATAGTAACACTAGTATATCGTTATAAATTCATTATTAAGTATTTAAACCATATATTAATATAATAAGAATTTCAATTCCATAGTATCATTATTCGTGAAAACCTGTGCGGACAATTAAATAAATAATAGTTAGGAAATTAATTTCAAATGATTATCCAATTTACCATCTTGAAGTATAGGCTATACCACAGTCTCTAGGATATATTCTATTCCTTCATTCTTTGTCACTTTATACAAGCAAAATAGTAAATCCATACGGTGGGTACCTGCCGTGGAAAACTCAGGTGCGGATCAAACCTGTGTTGTTTGCCAGTGCGAGCAGCAAACCAAAGAAAATGTGGAACAACATTCAAGAACAGCTGATGTCACAAAACCAGAAGCGAGCCACATTGTTACCTTACGGATATTTTTGAGTGTTAGATTATTGGAATTAGAGAACATTCAATTTTCAAAACTTCTCGCCGTGCTCGGTCGGGTATGTAAGGCAGTACAAAACCTGAGCAGCTGAGTCAATGCAATTTACAGTCCAGAGCAGAGCTACATAGTGCATCGGTCTGCAATAAGTGCAGCACGTTCCAGCTCCATGGTAAAGAGTCTGTAGGCAGTGTGAGTATCGGAGTTGTGCCAGAATTGGGAGGCAGAAGGAAACGTTGTGCATACGTCTGAGAAATTAGCAGCAGCGCGAGGTGCGTGCAGCAAATTAAGCAGTAATAAAGATACGAGAGTGTTTACGCTGTGTACTTGTAGGAAAAGAAGTGTATGTAAGTTGTCATTGGCTAACGATTTTAGTGAGATAGTTTGAACGTCGTTGTGTCATTTCTTCACAATTTTCTGAACCATACCTGATATGAGAAAAGTATTATTAGTTCAAACGTTTAAATGCACTCGAAAAAAATTTACATTTTGTAACATAAAACAAATTTTTTAGCTATACTATTCGGACAGATTTTTGTGAGGCACTTGTAGAAAATACGACCAATGTAGCGTATGACGCTATATGCGAAATTAAACATTCTGTATTCTTTAAGATTTAATTTTCGCTAACTGGTGGTTTTAGTAAAACCGTGATCTTAGAACTAAGTAAGTATGAAGCAACGGAAAAATTCTCTTCTTTATTTAAGATCAAAGAGTTTTCAAAATTAATGATATTTCTAAACTGCATATAATTTGGAGTGCTTCATTTCTTGTATTAGATGCATAGAAAAACATACAAAAGTGCTTTTTATTTAATGAAGAATGTGAATTTTCACCGAAAACTTATTATTTTAAAATACACGACAAATGATAATCTATTATTTTAGAATTTTATTTTCTGTGTAAGGTGTTTGCAGTAAGTGTAGAAAGAAATGTAGTTTACTTAAACATTCTATGATACTCTATGATACTCTGAATCCAAAAATCAATTTAAGAACGAAGAATGTGTGCATCTGTCAAAGAACAACATAACGAAAACACAAGAAGTCAATTAAATACGAGATTTTCTAACTTTTGTATAACAGTAAACAATTGCAGATAAGGCAAAAGTGATTGTAATAAAATGTAGGATCGTTTAAAACAATGTTTAATAGATATCAGTTATCGTGGATCCAGTCATTTCCGAAATGTTTGCTATTTAGTTTGAATGAACAATTGTTTGCTTAAATTGATGTCACAGTTGTACTTTTCTTGCAATGACATAGAAAGTATATGAAATTAAACATCAGAATATATCGATTTTCCTTTGAATCAACCTTTTTGCTGCAATGATATTTATAAGCATATTAATTCCGCAAGGTAGCTTTATTACTAACGGGATACGGAATTTTATGTAAGGTTTTGTAAAAAGAGATGGTAATTGTTATATAAAAATTATAGTGTGTAGAGAAAGCTCTGTGCATGTAACAATATCTTTCTTCCGGTAAATCAATTGATTTAGTGAATCTTAAACTTTGACAGTTTACAACACTGCGCCTTCGTACTGCGGCCAGGAAATGAGAATGCAGGGCTGCCACCCTACACATGTACCAGCGCCAAAGCGTGTGTATTTTCCTAATAGCAAATCTTTCAACTGTGCCAGGATCGATGCTGGAAAGCCCCAGTAGCTGGCAGCAGCTACCACAAACTCTCGGGAGTAGAATAAAAGGAAGACAGGCAATGTGATTTACTCTTACAGGCGATGTGGTGACGTAAAACACAGATATATGTATCCATCGCCATAAACGCCGAACACCATTTTTCAAATTGGCAGTTTAAAAAGAGGACAGAGATAGTATTGAGAGACCTTAATAGTTCTGATGTAGATGCCCCTGTTTTCTAAATGTGTTTCTAGCTGATTGTCATCGCAGTGTCTTCAGCAAAGTTGTTTGTGACCTGAAGATAAAGGGGAATCCCCATGAATTGAGCATGACCTACAAAAACTGCTAATCTCACTGCTTTTTTTAAATTATGTTCTCCAAACTTAAGTCATATGGATCAATGAAATGACGTTCAAATGTGCCCAGGGTATACCAAGCTCAGAGTTACCAAATATTCATCTTTCAGGATAATGGAAAACCCCAGAAAAGCCTTAACTGTACAACTCACCCTGACCTCTTGAACCTGTGGCTTATTCATTAGGATATTCCCAAAAATTCAACGTATGCATTTTATTTGTCATGATCAATCTTAAACGCATATTAATCGTCTTCCTCTTTACTTTACCCTAGTATACTTTATACCTAGTATACCACTTGAGGGTATCTTGTTCCTATATCCCTTAAGGTCGGGTATGAGGTTACGAAACTTTGGATCTGATATAGAACCAGAATGGGTGATCAGCCCTATGCCTGATGTGAGGGTGAGAGAAGTGGATGATAGAAAAGGTGATGATGGAACAGTTGGTGGAATGATGGCGGGGAAAACCGGAAATCCTGTGGAAATCTCGCCGAAGCGCATTGTAGTCCACCATATATCTCACCTTGCGGTCGCCTGGGATAGAAACCCGGGTGAGAGTCGAATGGTCTAACCGCTCGTCCACGGTGCGGCCTCATACCTTAATCTTTAGAACTATTTTTATGGGATGACTTTTACATAACTATTCAACTACAAGAGATAAAATATGTTTATATGAAAATTGTATGTCTCATTGAAACGTACAACGTATGTCAAATATATTTTTTCGTAAAGTGAAATATTTTGGAGGTATATCTTGTTATTTCCCTTAATTTTCCAATACTTATACTTCTCACAATCAGGAAGCCGTTATTAGTTCCTTTTTATACCTTGACCATGCAAAGAGAATGGAATTTCAAACATATCACCATAACGACCAGTTTTAAAGTATTCGACTGTCACTTAAAGCCAACTGTATTCCCGTACTTCATTGTAACTACAATAAAATTTGGCATAAAATAATATTTATCTTAAGTAATATAAAGTAGACAGAGTAATACACTTAAGTAAGAATAATTAGTATACCTACGAGTAGAGAGAGCAATAAGAGTGCAACACATCATTTTTTTTCTCCCGCACCTTCATAAATAAATACACAAGGTATCATTGTGATAATTCCATCCTGCGAACCAAATTGAAATTTTATTCCATTATGAAATTATAAACATTCTCTCTTTTTTTGCGGAAGGGAGGGGAGCGTTCATTTACTCGTTGTGCTGACGTACCAACTGCCTGCACGTTCTGCAAACAAGAGACGATATCTCATTTATGTTTACATAAAAACTGATAGCCATTGGAATCTGATAATACGCTCTAGGCGCACCATAATGGCTTCACAATTCTCAGCGTTATTTGCCTTACCTTAAAACATACTTCTAAAAATTTTGTATTCATATTCCAAATAATCAATAAGTAATAGTTATTATTATTAGTTACTCCTTATTACTTTGGTAACTATGCCTGTACATGGATACTTTTTCGTTAGTAACCATAGATTATATAAGCCGTGCTCCGAAAGTTTCTTTCCCAGGAGTTTTTTGTACATGCCAGCAAGTCTACTGTCCACTTTAAGTAAACTTAAAAATTCGGGCACAAACACCTACCGAGTTGTACACCAGCCGTGGATAAGCCAATACTCAATTCATTTGAATTCCAGTACAACTGCACGCATTACCCTATAAACGAGTACGAAAGGATAAGGTCTTAATATTTCTCGATGTTTACTAAAACAATACCCATCACTTACATTTTCCCAAAAATTGACAAAAATATAAAAAATATCCATAGTAAAGCAATGTGATTTTTAAACTTTTAGAAAATCTTGTTTTTAATTGCACACTATCATATAACTTAAATGAACATCGCTTCTCAAACGTACTTAGAGAAAATCAACATCTTCTTTTTAAAAATAATATTTTTAAATAAAATAACTTTTCAAAAAATTAAGAATGTTGGATAATGCAAAACAGAAATACTCTTTGTAGCGTAATAACACTGAGCAACACAAAATAATTTTTGAATGTTTCGAGCACTTCATGGGGCAACTCCTACAAGTTTTGTATTGAGAAAAACAAATATGAAAATGAAAAAAAAAAGTTATTAGCTCTGCTTTCTATGATATACACAAGGTGGAAGTATTACATATTAACGGATTGAGAGAAAAGGATACATTTCAAATACATACATGCTAACAACAATGAAAGTGCACTTGATTTTAACTGGTAATTACATGCTAAGAGTTCTAAATTGCTGGATAGTCGTGTCTGAAGAGAATCATGTGGTGGCCTATTGACTTCGTCGTCTTTTAGCTTGCCTGTTGTGACAGAGTTCCGCAGAATCCCTATACAAAGACCAACAGGAATCTGCAAGCATTACTTCATTCCAACGGCCCTGATGTCTTTGTTCCATAACAGAAATGTCATTATGGAATCTCTCTCCACGTTCATCACTAACAGCTCCACAACTAAGAGGGAAAAAGTTTAGGTGGGAGTGGAGAATATGGATCTTAAGGGACATGTTGCATCCAAGGTTACGCATTTTTGCAGGAGCACTGTCACCAAATGTTTGTAGTTGTTATTTCTTTTGTTGCCTAAAAATCCATGAACAACACCCTTGAAGGCTTCCCAAGCTTCCTTTTCTTTTCCCTCCAAAATTTGGTCAAATGCAGGATCCTTTACAAGTTCTCTTATTTGTGGTCCGAAAAATGCCTTCCTTAACTTTTGCATCAGTTACTTTCCAAAATTTATTTCTGATTGTGTTTTGTTATTTGACAGGTGTGCCAACTCCCAAATAAATTCCCCCAAATTTAAAATTTTCACTCTAAGAATGAAATGTCACTTTATCTTCAAAACAAGTGCTACTCTATCATTTTTATGGAAAATTCATTATTTTTAAGCCCGAAACATTTTCATTGTTGCCCAGAGTTATTAGAGGGTAACATAAGAAATATATTAGACTTCTTTTTAAATTTTCTTTCAGCTTAACCTACATTTCTATTTATTAACTAATGTCTTCCAACGTTGTCATATATCACGATGAATGAAACAATGCTCAAATAACTGAAGAATCAGCAGAGTTTAGACTTACCAAACTTTCATCTTTCAGGAAAAGGGAAATCACGAAAAAGAACTTATTCGATAACTCACTGTCACCGAGATTCGAACTCGGGACCACTTGAAGGTGAAGCAGACTCGTTAGCGCTTAATTTTCTAAAGTGCTTTTCTTTGGAACAATAAATTTACACCATGAAGATTAATATTTAAATAAACAAGCGAGCTATAATTTTGGAAACTAATATCATAATCACAATTATCATCATCATTATCATTATCACTATCATTAATATTATCATTATCATTATTATTGTTATTAATTTCAACAAAATGAAGCTCCAGGAAACATACTAAGCCACATAGTAGAAAATAATATAAGAAAAGGACTGAAAGATTACTTAAATTTAACACAGTTCATTTCGCACAGAACATGTTCGCGGAAAAAAGGCATCTTAAAATAACGGTTCTGTTTCAGGGAAACTTAAATTGTAAATTGTGCATTGTTTAACATGTGTGCAATGCCTGAGGCTGGATATCTACAACTTTCACAAATGTTACACAAGGTCAATTGTCACTTTTAAAACGTTTTTTTCTTAACTAGCCACACAGAAGGGCCATCCTTCTCCAAGCAGAAGGAGCTTTCGACGTTTCCCCATTCCGGTACTCTGCCCCTTACTAGCGTTATGATGGATTTATAATAATAGATGGTGGATAGATAATCGTTCCTTTTATAAAGTGTCACATGTTGCAGGATGGAAAAGAACATTGGTAGCTAATTATAGGAGACAATTGAGGTTATGATGGTCCTAAGGTGAGTCTGGGATATTGACCCCGGGAACACCTACAAGCATCCCAAACTATGTGTTTTGTTAAAAGTTATTTCATTGCCATCTATGACTACATCCTGGTAATAAAAAATAACCGGCTTTTGTTTTTATACTGCACGGAATAACAACTGCTTCTACTCCATGGCATTCTGAATGCGTGTTTTTCTTTTTAAAGAATTCAAGTACAGGGGATATATAAATACTTTTTAACGTTTCAGATATTTATGAAATTAAATGGATAATGAAATTATCTAACACACATATTTTTTCTCTGTATAATATTAGTAGTTATTTTGTGTTATTATAGCCTACAGAATTATATTAGTAGATAGTGGTTTCCATTTAAAGACATTCATGTGCTCCTTCAGTACAAATAATATTGGGAAAAATTTCAAAATATATATTGTGAAAAAATTTATGTGGAAAGTTTTAAGCTGCATATATACCCGAAGGGCCCAAATGACCTTGTTGTCGACGAGCCCTTAAACACCACACACTCACTCACTCACTCACTCACTCACTCACTATATACCCTATAATGGACTTTTTCCTTGTAAAGGATTATCTAGGATGTGTTGAAGTTCCTAATCGCCTACCCCTTGTGTCCGCATTTCGCAGACTGTAATTATGTGAAATTACAATTATTTATGCGTATATCCGTCAGCGATGTTGAATGTTCATTTAAAAATTCATCATTATATTGCCACTCCACTTAGAAGTGCTTTCAAGCGTTCAATTCCAGACAGAGTGCTTCCATTACTAAACAGTGTTCAACAAACGTTTGATTTAGTCGTCGCATTTACGAGCTTGAATTTCAGAATCTAAAAATGTCCGAATAAGAAACTGAAAACTTACGGATAGTTATTAATTTTAGAGCAATAACCTATACTAATGTGTATAATGAACTAAAAAAAAAGGATCTCATGTTAACTTTTATTGAAATATCTCTTAAATATGTTTTATAAGATATTTAAATACTATAAAATTATTCTTTTTCAGATTGCATAAGTACTCCGAAGGGTTTTGGACATTTAGGAAACAAAAATAACCCAAAATATTTCGCTCCTGTTATGTTCTACCAAAACTGCGATGCCAAAAGATCTTAGGAAATACAGATTTTGGGGTCCACCAACGAAACCTACGCTTTACGTGGAAAATATTTGAGGCGCTGATAACCATAAGTACCCAAAGCACAGAAACATAGTTTTTATAGAAATAAATATTCTTTAAAATCAAAATTTCCTTCACGAACGAACGTGAATAAAGAGTAAATTATGATGACAACACTGGATTAACATTGAACTGCGGAGGGCAAATAAAATTACTTAATGCTTTGGGCCCTTATTTAACTGAATATAAGGAAATCTGGAGAAACAGCTTCTTATGAATGGTTCATTAAATCAAAAGGGTCTAAAGCACAGCTACAGCTGGTTAATCACAAGTTTGGCAAATGTCATACATGCTAAAATCACAAAATCAATGATGTGCTTTAGGTCCTTAGGATTCTAAGCGCCTCATTTCGGAATTTTGAATTTCACAAAAATAACTCTAACGATTTTGTTGCAAATAAAAGATGTTTAAGAGACTTTTCTGATAAATAAAGTCTATATATTGATTTTTCTGAGGTTTTATCTTGATTTCTTCGAAATTCACCTCATTATTGATATATCTTTAGATAAATAAACTAAAAGAAACAGATAAAATCAATCGTATTACGTAAATCATGTAGTTCATGTCAATACAGTCAATTTATGTCACTTTTTGTGGAGTTAGCCATTTCCAGTAAATACATTGTAATTGTTCTTCAATTTTCAAATAATTGTATATTTCTCAAATAGAACATCGTTCTTCACTTTGTTTGCTTTTTTACGTTCCGGTTGTGAAAAGAATCGAACGTTAAAGCCGTCATATAGCCATTAGTTTTAAAATATTTAACTATCGCTTAAGACGTCCGTATTGTCCTATTCCCATTGTATCTCTTAAGAAACATTTCCTACAAAATTAGATCTTGATTAATATTATGACAAAACCAGAAGAAGTTCACCTTAACTCCTTTATTTGTTGCTAAAATCGTTAGCCCAATACTCACAAACACATCTATTTAGCAAATGCACAGCGTAAACTCGACTCATTCATGTCATTTTATGTCTCTGTTGAACGGAGCAACTTACTCTACTAGTAATTTCTCCGACTTGCATATAACTTTTTCTTTTTATACTGCTTTGCTCGCTGAATCTGACACAACTGCGATATTTACTGGCCAACACATCTGTGCACTACAAGCGCTGACTGTAGGCTCCTCACGACGGAGTTGGAATGTACTGCACGGCTTGTACTGCTACTCAACTGTGCAGTCATGACTTACTCTGAACTGTAATCTAGAATGACTAATCTCTGTTTCATATAATCTTGCCCCGCTGACAGATATCACTCAACGTGCAACTACCTTCCCTTCACCCTAATTGGCTAATCCTTTCACGCCATAGGCCATGCATTCCCGTCACATTTAAACGTCATAATAATTGCCAGGAAGATAGATAAAGTCATATAAATAAGGATATGAAGGCATTCAAAAGTACAAGTTTATAATGAAACTGAGCAAGCTGAAACTGAATGAATGAGCAATGAAACTGAAACAAGTTTATAATGAAAAGCCTTCGGCCTTTTCTACTGGGATTTTTTAAATCAGCACACATACCTTGCAAAAATGATTGTCTTTCAGTCTTAAAAGGTATGTCATGCCATACTTGTCGTGTGTCCTTCATTCAACTAAGTCTCGTCAAAAGTAGTATATTTTGTGACTTGTATCCCGGTACAGTCTGATTGTCCTTAAATAACGTCTTCGCCACAGAGCAATATCGCCCCTGAAGTGGTAAGTTTTCCTTTTGTCGCAATTTCATGTCGCGATGTTCCTGCGCATCTAACACACCTGTAAGTTCAGATCACAGCTGTTCGACTTCTCTCACTGACAAAGACGGATTCTTCTCTGTGAATGCATTAAACAGATGAACACAATTCATTTTTCACCACTTTGTAAAGGTTTTTCCTTGCGATGCTGCAGCGAAAAACTGGTGGTAGACTCTGCCATTATACATATAATAAGTACACGAGCAATAAACGATCAGTAAAATAATTTAGCTCTCGCTCTGGGCACAACACACCTTCGAATGGCGATATATGACTAATCCAGTTCAAAACAAGATCAGTGATAAAAGTGATATAAAGAAATATGTCATCACTTTCCCTAAATCACGTGCTACCGTGCCTTATGAACGGCGGGCTTGAGAACAAAGAAACCTCCTCTTTACTTCGTTTAAGAATTAATATGCATTTCAGATAAATCAACTCTGTTGCGTAATATATTTAATTAAAACAATTACGAAAATATAGATTTGACAATTCTCTTCCAACATGTAAACATATATCACCATGTTAAATAACGAACTACTTTTTACCGTATGACAGTCTATACTACAATAGCAGACAATGAGAGGTGACAAGGTCACGTGACTGTTAAGAGATACGGGGCAAGCTTATGTGAAACAAGGATTAGCTTGTTAGTTTCACGCCTCTTTTGATACCCTGCCAATCACCCAAGAAGGTCGTGGAAGTGGAATGTTCTTGATTTCCAAAGTTACAGTTGTCTAGAGCAAATCTGCAAGGCAACAATGAGGTTCGGATTTCCAATTTTGTGACGACAGCTAGTGGCTTTCCTTGAATGTTGCAATTTTTTTTTCCTTCTCGGGCCAGCAAACAACTAAATGGATTGACTAACACTTCATTTCTTCACCGCAGGCATCCACCGTTGCGTGACAAAGTGAAGCAGATAGAAGCGCAGGATTTTAATAGTACTTTGGCCAGGGGTAGACGGAATAAGTAATGTGAGTGTGCATATATCACTATTCATACTGTTCTGAGATTTAGGTTACTTCAAAACGTGCGTGGAAAGGCATTACTCCCCCTTTGTTACTGTGTTATAACACTTGAGTTTATTATGTCCTGTGGAATAACGCAAAATATCAAGAGATTTCGTCGAGACGCTCTTCAACGTACTTCCTATTATTATTTTCTATGTGACCGAGTTTATCAATATCTGACGATGATGCTGCACTTGAAGAAACTGTCGCATATGCCTATTCTGTGCGCTTATTCTCGGAGACTGAAGAAACACAATATCCTTCAGGTTCGCTGCCGATTTTCTTACGGTGACTGCTCGTGATATTGGCTTTTAAAAGGAAATGAAAAATAGGAATACGCTGCTTAATGCAAGCTCCTGCTATTTTTAACTTTAAAGCTAATACATTCCGTGACTCTAAGAGATTGTGTGGGACACAAAATAGGAGATACAAAATTTAACAGCTGGTCAGGTGAAGTGCAGTAAATTTTACCAGAAACTGGGTTCGAGACAATGGGATTTTGGAAAAAAGGAAAGATATGAAGACAAGGGAGAAAAGATATTTCTGCTAGCCATCTTCTGTGGCGTGGATGGTAGCGTGCCTTCCTCACGTTCAAGAGGTCTCGAGTTCGAATCTAGGTACCGTGAGGTATCTGGATAAGGTTTCTCCATGGTTTTCCCTTATCCTGAAAGAGCAATGTCAGTTAACTCTAAGCTCTATGCATTATGGACTCATTTAAGCATCGTTTTATTCAGCGTCCGATAAGACTTAATGTTGGAGCACATAAATTTAAAACAAAACAAAAAATATTGTGTCAGTTTTAAATATAGGAGTTCTCTAAAGTTATGTAGAGGAATTACAATTATTCAAAAAGGAATACATGAAAAGAAAAGAATACAAGAAAAGAAATACATGAAATATGGTAGTGAGTTTTAGAAGAAAGGAATAGTTTGGATGCAATCCCGAAACAATGTTTTTAAAAGATTTTGGATTAGATAATGGGAAATATTGTGCGATGTTCAAGGAACCAAATGGGCAACCCCTCTCCGTGTCATAGCAGCAACATGCTAGCCTCTGGTTCATGAGGTTACGGGTTCAAATGCGGCAGAGAGAGTGACACAATGTTTTAAATTATCGTCCTCCAACGTTAAATCATATCGGACGATGAATGAAATCACACTCAAATAAGTCCAGGGTCTACAGAGCTTAAAGTTACCAGATATTCATCTTTCAGGATAAGGAGAAACCTCCAATGTTAACTCAAATAAACCCAGGTTCCATAGACCTTGGCTTACCCGACATTTATCTTTAATGATAAGATAAAACCTTCAACTTTAAGTCATAACAGACATTGAATGAGTTATACTCAAATAAGTTCAGGTTTCATACAGCTTAGTGTTATCCGACATTCATCTTTCATGATAAGATAAAAACTCCAACGCTAAGCCATATCGGACCATGAATGAAATTATACACAAATAAGTCCAGGTTCCATACAGCTTAGGGTTACTCGATATTCATATTTCATGATAAGATAAAAACTCCAGCGTTAAGTCATATCGGACCATGAATGAAATTATACTCAAATAAGTCCAGGTTCCATACAGCTTAGAGTTACTCGATATTCATCTTTCATGATAAGATAAAAACTCCTGCGTTAAGTCATATCGGACCATGAATGAAATTATACTCAAATAAGTCCAGGTTCCATAGAGCTTGGGTTGCCCGACATTCATCTTTGATGATAAGATAAAACCTCCAACGTTAAGTAATATCGGATCATGAATGAAATTATACTCAAATAAGTTCAGGTTCCATACAGCTTAGGGTTACGCGACATTCATCTTTCATGATAAGATAAAACCTCCAACGTTAAGTAATATCGGATCATGAATGAAATTATACTCAAAAAAGTCCAGGTTCCATACAGCTTAGGGTTAGGTAACATTCATCTTTCATGATAGATAAAATCTCTAACGTTAAGTCATAAGGGACCATTAATGAAATTATACTCAAAAAAGTCCAGTTTCCATACAGCTTAGGGTTACTCGACATTCATCTTTCATGATAAGATAAAATCTCTAACGTTAAGTCATATCGGACCATGAATGAAATTATACTCAAATAAGTTCAGGTTCCATACAGCTTAGGGTTACTCGACATTCATCTTTCATGATAAGTTAAAAACTCTAACGTTAAGTTATATCGGACAATGAATGAAATTGTACTCAAATAAGTTCAGGTTCCTTACAGCTTAGGATTACCCGACATTCATCTTTCATAATAAGATAAAACCTCCAACGTTAAGTAATACCGTATCATAAATGAAATTATACTCAAATAAGTCCCAGAGTTACCTAGAGCTTAGAGTTACCATATATTCATCTTCCAGGATAAGGGAAAACTTTATCCATATCATTCATCTTAACCAATATTCGAACTCAGGACCTCTTGACCTGAAGAAACACCCAGGGCGTAGCATGGCTTCCTTCGGAAAGGAGGGAAAGCCGGTAGACCGTTTCGTAGGTTTACGACAGGTAAAAAGGCGTCTAAGGTTGTCAGTAGGTTTTCCACGTCCAATGAGAACCACAGCTTTCGAAGAGTGTGCACAACCAAAAACTCAGTCTGAATATAATGGAGCTGGGTGGAATATTTCATTGTGTATTAGAATGTTACTGGAGAGTGGATTTTAGGAGGCAAAATGATACAAATTATACAGGAAAATTACTGTGCTTAAATTGTAGATTGAAATAGGAATAAAAATGATTAAAATTACTTTAGAATATCTAGGAAGCGTACAAAATGAAACAAGGAAAATTAAAAATGACGTTTAGTTATACAAAGAACTATAAAGTTATATATACTGAACTTCTAAAAGGATAGATGTTAGATACATTGAGTAATGAATTATGGCTATAAAATAGGAAGAAATGTTAATCTGTTTAGTGACGTTGATTTGGAAATATCAGCTACGTTATGACCCCATATGGTCTTCTAAATATTGCTGAACACAATACCGAAGATTCTATAGCCCAAGTTATATAAAATGCATTTACAACGAAGACTATTTCACATGTTATATGTCAAACAGTAGCTTAGAAAGACTGAAGTTCCTTGAAAACTTTTCTATTGCATCCCTATAAATTTAGCATTTATTGGATGGTTTGCTTTTAAAATTAAGTTCTTCAGATGCATTTTAGATGAAATCTCGACATAAAATGCATTCCTGGAATACGATGCTTCCTCTATGTATTATAGTCGGGCGGTAGAGAAGTAAAACCCACGTGTTTATTTACGTATATTACAACTTCTCAGAAGAAAATTTCGGGCACTTTCGATGTCACATTAACAGAGGAAAGCTACTGTGTATGCGTGACACCAAAACTTGAAATAACGATGCTCAGTGGTTTCTTTAGGGCACGTCTTTCTATTTGTAATACGGACATGTGTTTAGTTCATTAAGGATTGCTAACATTTGCACTAGCATTTCAACATATTAAACACTCTATACTAATATTAAATCATTTTAATACAATAACTTCTCTAGGGAAAAATATTCGATCCGAATTTAAGTATTTCTAAAATTAACGATTATGTATGCAAAATTTTTGATGCTTGAAAGTCTTGTATGGGCCAGTATTAAAGCAGTATTTAAAAATTACTTACATTCCCAAGCCATATTATTTTGTAATCAGTAACTGAAATTACATAAGTGAGATATGGTTAGAATATTATTAAAACTTCAAATTTTATGAAAAATTAATGAGGAAACGTTACGATATTCATAATATTCTCTTAAGAATGATTCTTATGTTATTTAACAATCCTTAACAATTGCAACAGACCCATATTTATAAACAGATTTTTAGCGACATTGAACACTATGAAATGTTTATTTCATATTTATGTAACCTTTATAGCACTTCGACACCTTAAACTATGTCACAGTTAACAATAACTTCCTGTAAATTGTAGCAAAAGCCAAAAAGTTCTAGCCACATTAAAGTGAAAAAAAAACTTTCATAAGGCGATTCAGCAGACTTCCAGTACTATAAGGTCTGTCATTGACAGTCCATGTTCCCTCTACGCCATACTCGAGGCACATATAAAATACGAGGGTTGTTCAATGACGAAGAATCACAATTTTCTGACAACGTACCTTGACTTATCCTCATAATTTTGATGGTCCTCCTCAAAATAGTCTCCCTAAATGCTATGCACTTCTTCCAGTGTTTCAGCCAATCTTCAAAGACATGCTGGAAACCATTTCTTGACAGATCCTTTTGGTTCCGCAGCCTTCATCACTGCCTCTGATCATGGATAATGCCTCCCACGAAGACGTTACTTCAAGTTAGGGAATAGAAAAAGTCTCATGGGGCTAAATTCGGACTATAGGGAAGGTGAGGAATGCACTTCACGTTGATTTTTGTAAGATATTCAGCAACAACATTGACAATATGCGGCCGCGCATTATCCTGGTGCAGCATCCAGCTTGCTTCATGGAAATGTCTTTTGTGCCTGATATGCACTTGTAATGTTTTCAGAACATCCCTGTAGTATTGTCCAGTTACTCATGTGTGTGCAGGTACAACATGCTGATAAGCCATTCCATGAATATCAAAGAATGAGGTGATTGCAACTTTCCCAGCAGAAGCAACCACTTTTGTTTCTTTTGGGGGTTGGTGATGATGGAGATTTCCACACTGAGCTTTGCTGTTTGCTCTCAGCATCAAAACTATGTAGCCAAGTTTCATCAGCAGTCATTACGTTTGATAGAGACTGCGGATCTTCCTCCAACATCAACTTTAAGTGCCTGCAGACCTGCATGCGAATGTCCTCTTGTTCGGGAATCAACAGTCTTGGAACCCATCGCGCACAAACACGTCTCATGTGTAATGTTTCTGTCACCAACGTGTGGCTGGCATCCAGTGAAATGTTCAGTATTTCAGAAAGTGATCTTAAGGTAATCCGTCGATTCTCTTTCACAATGGAAGCAGCAGAGTTGATTTTTTCTTCCATAAGAGCAGTAACTGTAGCACCGGGTCCACCTTCCTTTGAAATTGATTGTCTATCCTCTTTAAGCATTTTAAACGATCTTCGAGCTGTACTGTAGGGAATAACAGACTCTCTATAGGCCTACTGTAACATTTTATAGGCCTCAACTGAAGATTTGTTGAGACGAAAGCAGAATTTCAAAGCTGAATATTGTTCCTGGCATGTTACCTCCATTGCAGCGGTAGGTGATACTGAACATGTCTGAACTTGTCTGGTTCTCACAGGCGGGAACCAGGAGTACCAACAATGAAACTACTATGGCGTGTTTGTTTCATATTAAGCTAACAGAATATAATAGGATTGAATTTTAGCGCGAAAAATTATGACTGTAAAAGATTATGATCATTCATTACTGGACAGCCCTCGTATGATCAAAAGACAACTGCGGGTTTTATGCATTATATGTTGGAAAATTTGTTTTATTCTTGCTGGTGCACATGTTGCTATTGTACACCTTCTTAGTGTACTATTATGGATGTTTAATTTGGTGTTGACAGTCGAAAAGGTTACGCCTGTTTTCGAGGGCTTAGAAATTTTTACCTAATTTCCATTAAATTGAGGTTGTAAAATACAATGAAGTGCAGTGCTGTATTAGAAATGTTAACTGAGGCTTTTGATGAAATTACTAAGAATAATTAAAGAGTTTACGAATGATAGAAACGTTTCAAAAAGGGTTGAAAAGACACAACCATTCTGGACACCCTCGCACATCAATTACTGACGACAATGTGGAACAAGTAAATAAAGGTTCTTGAAAATCCTCAAATTGCTGTCAGAGGTTGGCCAGAATTGTGACAAAACCACTCTTGGATATCCCATTTATTTCACATCTTTCTATCTCTTACGATTTACCAGTTAAACAAAATTATATAAATCGGTTTTTGATGACAAAAGTTTTCTATATATTTATCAGAAATTTTAATATGTCCTTAATTTTTGGAAGACACCCTTATTGAATTACTTTTAGTTAGCTGGTAAACATTAAGAGTTCGGAAAAAGCTTACGATACAAAAGTATAGCACATACTTTATATAAAATGTTATTGGGAAGTTTAACCATTTCCAGGGCATTCCTTAATATAAGATTAAGTTTCTCTCAAACAGAAAACAATTACCCCCCCCCCTTCTGGCCATACAGGGAGAACGAAATTATTTCAAAGTTATCACATCGCGATCAGCTCTTAAACATTTGACTGCATTAAGCCTACGGTGTTTCCTGTGAAATATTTATATGGAATAGTGATCTTGCAAAATAATTAATTTGTCGTTCCGTATAATACGCTAAGTAACATCCTTTTGTATTACTTCGCGAAACACGTTAAGAGCCGAGTTTCTTTAAATGACTTGTTTCTAATCATAAATCATAGTGAAAATATAACGTACTGAAATCAAATCATTTACTGTGTCCATTAGGGTATTCTTAAGGAATTAAAGCAAACAAACAATATATATATATATATATATATATATATATATATATATATATATATATATATATATTCTCACTGGGTGTACCGATGACGTTATGTCTGTAGAGTTTACTATACGATTGGTCAGAAAATATGACGACCTTCTTAAAGATTCATTCACACGAGAAACACCAGACAGATTTCGATTACAAGGTTGCTTCTACCCCATTGTAAACTTGCAGACTTCTGCTGTTTCGGAATAGGAAAGCTAATGCTAACCTTCACATGGGATATTATAAGGGGCAAATTGGAAGGCACTCTCGATCGATATAAATCCCAAAAACGCCTTCGAGACGCAACAGTATATTTCTGGATATTTGGACCCCTCCTCCCGCGAACTTTCTCCAGCAGCGGGAGATGATGTTGGTTAGGTGCTGGCCTTAGGCTGGCGCTTCAAACATGGTCCAAAGCGTTGGTTTTAAAGGCGCAAGATAAAAGTGTTTGAATCACCGTGGAAACAAGGCATTTACAACAAGCTACAGTGTTTATGGCTGGATGTGCCGAAGCCTCATTTCAAGAGTAGAAGCGCAGAAAGCGATACAGGTAACATTTTCTCCCAGCAAGAAAGTCTAGAGATTTCCTGACTTCCTTTTTCCATAAATGTTCAGCATCTCACGTTTAAAAGAGAAGCAGTATCCGTTTTCACCTCTCCACAAGTCTCAGAGAGGATAATCAGCTTGTGAGAGGCCCAGATATGCAGAAAATACCCGCAGAAAAAGCAGGTAAAAGTGCGTCTAGACAAACCAGCTCTCTTTAGCCACAAAGAATTCAAAGCGAATCTACTTGTAGCTGCCAACAAACGATTGAAACGAAATAGCGACACTTTTATATGCGTCTAAGCATTTAGTAACAATATTACATGATACATTCACATTACTTTCTCTACCCAGAGTTAAGAATACCCATTAATTTCTTTAATAAGGTTTGTGTCATATAATCCTGCCCCGCTGTGGTGTATCCCCTGCGTTTTACTGCATTCCCTTTTACTCTAATTGGCTAATGCTTTCGGCGCCGTAGGCGGTGCAATGTATGACAAATCCAGTTTAAAGCAAGGTCAGCGATATATATCATATAAACAAATATGTCTCCAATACCGATAACGCATCTTCTAACGTCAGTCATCCCGAGAGGCACGTTCTGAAGCGAAGTATCCTCCTCTGAGTATTAAAACGCATTCCACATAAATTAACTCTACTGCGTAATATATTTAATTCATACGGTTTGAAAATATAAATTTGACAATTCTCTTCGAACATACTAAGAAATATTATCTTGATAAATAACGAACTCATGTTTACCGCACAACAGTCTATACCATGACAATAGCCAATGAGAGGTGATTAGGACATGTGAGTGTTAAGAGATATTTGAGATTATTTGAAACAAGGATTACGTACTTGCAGAACATCCAAGAGTTCAATACTGAGACTTCAGTTGAAGTACATGTCCTGAAGTTGTCTTAATCCAAAGGTATGCAACAGGAAGCCTTAAAAGAAAATCCGCCAATTTCAGACTATTATTTTCATGCAAAATTTCCCGAAAACTATAATATTCTCGAAAATTATCATTTTCTAAAATATGGCCACAATGATTCGAATTAAAATACCATATATTTAAGATACTTCCCTAACAAGCGAAATGTATAACTTGAATTTTCTGAGAATGTCTTCAGAAGTCTTCCACGTTCTAGATAACTTTTGTATGATTCAACAATCTTAAAAGATAGACAAAATCTTACTACAGAAAGTTAGTACTTAAAATAATAATTTACGTCAAACACGGTATGTGTTTACCATTTCCGAGGCATTCCTTGCCATTTGTTTGTATTTCCCTTTACTTTTCTTAAATGGGATACAGTTATTCATGTTTTCACTCTTGGCTATGCAAAAAGAATGACATTTCAGAAGCGTCGCCCAGCAAAAAGCTCTTTAAACAGTTGAATATCGCTAAAATTGTACAACATTCCCATATTCTCCTTGCACATACAATAAATTCAAAAGCAAAATAACTTTCTTCTCGATTTACATGACGCAGATAGAGGAATAAGCATTTGTAAGAACAGTCTTAAAATTTTTGGAAATTCATGTGAGTATAGCATATCAGAAACACTTTTTAGAAAAGGCTTTTCTAAGTGATAGGCTATAAAATTGATTGAACACCAGAAAAAATCTAAAAATTTGATTTTATTCTTTAGATTTTGGTACATATGAGCTAATTTTAGTATATGAGCAATATTGTACATTTTGAGTGGCCTTTCAAACTCTCCTGCACTGTCACACACATTCCAAATGTGTGGTTTTTCTAAAAATTTCTATTTGTTATTACTTTTAATGCTTCAGTGTCTAGCTGACCAGCTATTTTTAAATAAAATACTTTCATAACTTGATATTATTCAATTCGAAAAATGACAAAATCTTTAGGGATTGTACTTATTTTCTTTTCTTTTTTTAACTTAAAAAGGTTTGACAAGCAGAAAATTTTTATTAAATAAAATAAAACTAATTAAAGCCAAAAGAAAAAGGTAATCTCTGAAACAGTGCGAATATTTGATAAAATGTTTGTTGTGGTATATAAATATATAAAAAAAATTACATGTCTCAAATGGACATTGGTTTAACCGGACATCCTGTATAACCTAACTCTTGCCATGTAACCATTTTGGGAGGATGAATTTGATAGCATCTCAAAGGATTCTGCAGAGATGTCAAAAGGCGAGACAGATAGTAAAATTCCGTAATATTTGGTAGTGTTTATCTTCCGGAAGAAGAAAGCAAATCGATTTGGGAGCCAAAAACCGTGCCAGAGAGCGCACAGTGGCCGACAATGCGGCGCCTGGTACTGCGCAAGCGTGTCTCTGCAACATGACAACAAAAGGGTCGCCAGGACAACCGATTTCTTCTCGACACGCGTTGCATTTCGTTACTCAAAATATCGGTGCGACTGCCGCATTATCTCAAGAGATCAATGCATCAGACAGATCTGTACTGCGGACAGCAAACACGGATCCACCTCCCCCCAAGGACGTACGATAAGCATCCTCTCTCCATGTGAAAAAGGCTTGAAGTTACAGTCGATTGCATCGATCGTATACTAGGGTTTATATTGGTAAGGAAGTACTAGGAAAGTACTACTTTGCTTTACTCCTCCCTTTTCATTATCTCCTGAAACCAAACTGTGTTGACGATTACCCAAACTGTGTGAAACACATTTGGAGTTTCTGACAACCTTTAAAGAAAAATATCTTAAGAAACCAAAAGTATCGGTTCAACATTAAATTTCCCAACCGAGTTCCATTCACAATCAGGTGATAAAGTTTTTCTCCGGGGTTTTCTCTTATCCTGAGAGATGAATTTCGGATAACTCTTAGCTCTATGGACCCTGAACTCATTTGGGTATCATTTCATTTTTCTTCCGATATGTTAACTTTAAAAAAAGGCGAATTACATTGTGAAAAGTAGAAAACTGCAAGTCAGTTGAAGAATTTGGTGAACATATAAATAAATAGGCAACCTAAAGTATTTATAAATGTAAAATAAAGATGAAAAGGAGTTTTATAAATATTTCTATTAATTAAAACATTTTATTGAATTTCAAAGTTTAAACTCCAAATATGCAACACAAAAGTTTTCAAGAAAACAGTAGAGAAAGTCATGCGAGTTAAGCACGCCAGCTTTTTTAGGGTTGGCGGGTTTGGAACGACGCTATTTCAGGAGATCCTGTGGTATGACTTGAAGTTCAACTTAGAGTACAAAATATCCTAATATGGCCCTAAAGCATCAGTTCGGTTGTTTGTAAATAAAATTGCACCAGTACTCAGTTTAACTACACAAAACCATTTGAGCAGTATTAATATTATGTTCTATTTGTTCGCAGAACACACTCATGATGCAGGAGTAAATTATTGACCTCTGAAACTTCAACTGAGAGAACAGAAATAAAGTAGCATCACTCGTTTGTGGACTCGCTGTAACAAAAGCTAGAGCATTTAACTTCATTCTTTTGTTTAGAACAGAACAAAAACGATGCGCAAACATTAGTCGGTTGGCAGATCGGAAAAAAACAATTGAAGTTGTTCTACTTCAGCCGCTCCTGGAATACTACTGTTTACATATTTGAAACACCTTCTTCTACACAGTATCCCAAGGAATTACTGTAATGAAATGCTTTTAAAGAAAATGTGATCTAATATCATAATACCGAGCGGAATGTCACAGGCGGTTTCGTCTGTGGCGCGCATTCGCGATGTTCGGGTTCGATTTCCGTGGCCGGCCTACTGAACCATGGGTTCTTTTCGGGGAATTTCTCGGAACGTGATTTCTTTAGTTGGACGCCCTCTATCTCCTCTCATCCTTCCACTTATGGCTTAGGTACAATAAACCACAGGTTTCAGAGCCAAGTACCATCCGTAGTAATCCTAATGGCAATACTATAATGACCAGCATAAGTACATATTAAGATAAATCAACGTATTTTATTTCTTTTATAGGAAGTGTTTATCATTTTATTATATTCGTAGTACCTGAAGAAAACATCTGATATTTTACACTCACATACTTTCTGCACTCATTTATAAACTACACTTACAAACGCTTATTCCTCTATCTACTTCATGCTACTCGTTAAACATTACGTGAATGCTAATTTTCTTGTAGGTACAAGGCAATATGGGAATACAGTAAACTTTAAGTAATAGTCAAATGCTTTAGAATTGGTTGCTATGTAATTTTGTTCTCTCTGTACGGTAAAGAGATAAACAAAATGAATAGAAACTTCCCATTTAAGAAACGGTTCAAGAGGTCCCGAGTTCGAATTTCGGTTAGGGTGAGTTACCTGGATAAGGTTTTCTCTGGGGTTTTCCCTTATCCTGAAAGACGAATTTCGGGTAACTCTAAGCTCTATAGACCCCGGGCACATTTGAGCATCATTTCACCCATTCCATTCATCGTCCGATATGACTTAACGTTGGAGGACGTAAACTTATATATATATATATATATATATATATATATATATATATATATATATATATATATATATATATATATAAAGAAACGGAGTATCTCGCAGCAAAGCTACAATCAGATGTTTCAAGTGCGCGTTGCGTTGCTATGCGACGGCTTTGAAACTACTTGCTGTTGGTGCAACCAGGAGAAGAAAGAGAAAAAAAAAGCGAATAAAGGTTATCCATTTTAAACTGTAAAGAATAACAAGAAAATCTGAATGTAGCTAATGCAACAAAACAAAGTTTTTGACATGAATTGTATCACATTTTTGGTACTTTTAGAGCCAGATGTTTCAAAACATGTTTAGTTAACAGCACTGACTTCAATTTGTGGATATCAATGGAATATTATGTTAATACCTGGGAAAACACCATCTGACGAGCATTTTTAGCAACGCATTAGTTCTGCTTACCTGTGCATTAGTAAATGAGGTATTAACCTCGTACCAGCCATTCCCCCGACCCGACCAGAACGGTGATGTGCACTTTTACGTCGCTAGCAGAATATTAATAAAGGCAGAATCGAAGATGTGTTCTTTATTATGCGCGGCTACAGCAATATTTCAATATAAAATTTAATAAATAAATTACCTCTGAGTTCGAAATATCTGCGTTTTGGATTCCCTTCGAATACTCCCTATGAATTTAAGTATTTTGTATTTTCCCTGGTAGATAGGTAAATTTTTAAGCGGTTGTCTTTCTTCCACAATTTATTTTCCATAATTTCGCTTTTATTTCTAAGATACAGCACGTTCACAGTTTTCGCCTACCAACCAGGAGAAAATGCGAAAAATTGTGTAGAGATTGGACGGTCGAAAGGAAGTAAACCCGATAAATAACGTTGCGGCAATACAAAAGAGAGGCAAGCGAAGAGAAAGCAGAACGGAGAAATGGCAGCAGAGGAAGATAAATGTAGGAGAAGATTCAAACAAAGAAGAAGTTACAGCGCGGTACAAAACGTTTTATGGCGGTTTTATGTATGGAAGATTTAAACGTAGTTATTGGGTGGCAACAGGAACTGGCAATAAAACGTTTTTTACTGTCTCTGTGAGGATCCAGTACGCTCAATAACGCAAGGCTATAGAAATGCAAAGGTCAGGCAATTGCAGTTGCTTTAACGCAAGGCGAGTTAAACAAATACTGTTTTAATTAAACTCCAGAAGGTATTATGGCCAATATTCAACACTTCTAAGACAGGTATTAGAGGAAGAAGGAAGTCAAGTTTGACATTGAGATTTCATTAAAAACAGATATTTTGAGAATCATTGAAAATAAAGCCCGCCTTGGTAGCATGTCTGCCTCAGGTTCAAGAGGTCCCGAGTTCAAGTCTCGGTCAGGGTGAGTTAACTGGATAAGGTTTTTCCGAGGTTTTCCCTTATCCTGAAAGACAAATGTCGGGTAACTCTAAACTCTATGGACCCTGGGCTCATTTGAGCATCATTTCACGCATTCCATTCATCGTCCGATATGACTTAACATTGAAAACAAAAACCTTACACTTGCATCTACTGCATGTTGGATTGGATTAGATTGTTCGGAGGAAATTCGACCAGATTGATCTTGTACTTATGCCCCAAGTAGGACTCTCCCGGGAGGGAGGATGAGGTGAGAGGAGACAGAGGCCGGACGACCCAAAGGAGTCACTATAGTATAGAGGGTGGGATCCCTACACTTTACTAGATATAAACTCCCTGGCGGTCAAGGACAATTGTCGTCCCACCTACTGTGGCCCCGAAACAGTTAGGAGGTCGGTTGGGACACCGAGACCCCCCAGAGCAAGGAAAGCTCCAGGCAGCCATGTACAACCGGCATCCCGCCTGCCGCATTCCTGAATCGGCCCACTAGGCCGGCTCGGAGAACGGAGTCCTTCCCGCCGGAGGAGAAAGAACACATCATGCCGCCATGCAGCACCAAGAATTCCCCCGACACTTCTAAACTAAAAGAAACCACCTGATAAAAGATGATGTATGGAAAGGTAGAGTTAGACTGAAAAATTCAATGCTATAGCCGGGATTTGAACCACGGATCTGCTGGTCTCCGTACAACCGCTCTAACCATTGAGCTACTATGGCCAACGTGCCGATATGACATTCAATTATCCAACTGACTCGTATTTTTCCCGGTAAACCACTTAGGAGTTCTCATAAACACATGAGAAAACTGCCTTAATGGCGACTTACAATAAATGTATTTAGAAAAATTAATACGAGTCAATTGGAGAATTGAATGTCATATCGATACGTTGACCATAGTATCTCAATGGCTAGAGCGGCTGGATGGAGACCAGAAGATCCGTGGTTCAAATCCCGGGTATAGCACTGAATTTTTGAGTCTGACCCTACCTTTCCATACTTTAGCCTACACACGGTCGTTTGAAAGAATAATTAATTTCCAAAAGATGATGTGAAATGATAATGGAGATGAAATGGTGGGACAGGAAATTCAGGATCCAATTGTCCACTTAATATTCGCCTAGCAACCCAGGAAAACCCCGAAAATCCCATGTGTGAGGTAGATCGGCCATGGGAATTGAACCTGGACCTCCCAATTGCGGGGTACAGAGCCATCCCGCTTGATTACTGCATGCTAATCAAGATAAATTATCTTATTGTTTATCCCCTTTTTAGTAGAAGTTGGTTTAAGTGATAATCAAATGCTTTAAAACTGGATATCTAGGCTATAACTGAAATTCCGTTCTCTTCGTATGACCAAGAGAAAAAAACATTCCATTAGCGACAGTCTCATTTCAGGAAAGTTTAAGTACTGGATAATTCAATAGTTCACTTCATAAACATGTATTTCATATAAATTACGTGCTCTAATAAGTTCCACATTTTTGTATGGTATATTGTATTTATCCTTTACGACTTACCAGTTGTCAGAATTTATCGCGAGAATAGAAATTTCTTGAAAGTTTAACTCGTATTCTTAGAAGGTATAGATCTTAAAATTCCAAGTTTGAAGGTTTAAATTACGTTTTATTTGGATCATACTGTTTATAGAAACATACACATGCACATTTTTTCTCAAAAGGCTTATTCCCTTGATTCCGCAATGCATATATGTTATATTTCCTGTCAAATCTTGTTAACGAAGTTCTGCTGGGAACGCAAAGCCTTCTGTACCTACATATGTATACCTGGAAGAGAAACAAAAATAGATATCTATCCACGGAAAACACTTTTAAAACAAAACAAATGCTGCCGATGTTTCATTTCAAGCAATATGCACGTTCGTGGTCGTGGTTTTTCAGTGAAAACAAATGAGAATCGAATCTTCTTAAAACGAAACGGAAAAATGAATGTGATATCAATGTGAATGTGGTTTGATAACATTAAATAAAGGAAGTTTGGCTCTGCTTCATTCATGTTTAAAAATAAGGTCGTTATCCAGGTATGTTATATTATTTCAGTGTCCATTACTATAGAAGTAAGAACCCAGAACGTCGTTCTTGTCAATGGTTACAGATAATGCTTCTTTTTCCGAAGGTTGACTGAGGTTACGAGTGAAAAATTATCATACTAGCCGTATTTCACTGTATCTGTTAAGGATCTAGATAGACCCACTTCCATGAACATTTTATGTTATTTAATATATATATATAATATATATTTAATATATATACATATATATGACATATTGTACAACGGTTTAAATACCTGTAAACGTTGGTCCATCATTTTGTCCTTCATTTTTCTACTGTTAAAAATATACTGTTAAAAACGGCTCAGGCCGTTTCTGTGGCCCGCATTTGGGAGGCCCGAGTTCGATTCCTGGCCGACCTACCCTGATCCATGGTTTTTCCGGGGGGTTTTCCCGGGTTGCCAGCCGAATGCTGGTTGGATTAATTACAATCGGCGAATTTCCTGCACCTCCATTTCTCTCCATTAACATTTCAAACATTTCATTCCTTCTCCGACATGACGGTCTCTGGTCCACGAAATCAATCTGGTAGGGCCATTTCCGGACCACAGTAGGGTAGGATGCAGGTTGTTTTGGCCTGCCAGGTACATAGTTTCCAACTGATAAATTCAAGGGGCCATGCTGTCGTGGCTCCTTGGGATGGCCGTCCTCTGTCACCTCTCACCTCATCCTTCCTCCCGGATGTGCCCCAATATAGGATATAGGTACAATAGCTCAAGTTTGGACCTCTATGGACCTCCATCCAGTCCGGTCCAGGATAGCTAAGCAACATTGCAGAATTTGGAACATCTGGTATAGATTAAGTATCGGGGAATTTTTATCGGTTATTAACAATAACCGGGACTGCTCATTCTAACTTAGAAATCTGAAGTGTTGTACTCACATTACACTCTGCTGACCATTATGAAATTAAAAAAAAAATAAGTGTAAGGTAGCGCTGTTCTAATGATGATCTAATAACAAAGAGAGTTTAGCAGGTTTTGGTGTTCTAATTTTATCACACTGGTGCCAGAAGTGGGATCAAAGTTATATGAATTTCTGCGGCTGCTAAAGGCCGGCTTTGAGTATTCTCTCCTCACCACCGGTCCGGCTGTGTGGCCGGCGTGATTATATCAACAACGCTTAGGCCTCTTACAAAACACACAATTTATTTGGTTTAATTTACGTCCTATAACGTTAAGTCATGTCGGACGATGAATAAAGTGAGTGATATGATGCTCAAATGAGTCGGAGTCCATGGTGCTTAGAGTTACCGACATTTGTCTTTCAGGATAATGGAAAACCCCGGGGAAAGCCTTATCCAGGTAACTCACCCTAACCTAGATTCGACCTAAGGGACCTCTTGAGCATGAGGCAGACACGCTACCATCTACGCTACCGAGACCGGCACACACGCTCTTGGGGTATTAATGCTCACATATCAAAGTTACGTAATACAGAATGTAAGATATTACAGAGAAGGTAAATTAATTTAATTAAACTGTGATTCTTGTTTAAAATGTGACACTATAATAATTGACGAGTGAAGTCATAATTTGGAAATAGATAAATGACCCCAATAAATAACTTTTGCACTTTAACATCGATGCATATTGTCAAAACTTTAAATCCAGTCACTGATTAGATAGTAAAATTTAATCATGAGGTCATAAAATTTCAAGGTCAATTGAAGTCAATTAATGTAGATAGGTAATTAAGGATGCAATAAAACCCAATAAAAAAGCATTCCACCAGCTCAAGATGTACCTGGAAACCACATGACCCTATGTAGGAAAATACAGTGGCTAGAATTCTGAAAACAATAAGGCTAGAAATTCTCAGAATTACAGCCGAGTACTCACCCACTTGTTCCCGGAGACAAATATCTCAAACCATGGAATTCTACAAAACATTGCAAAGTTATCCTTCCTTTTAGCATGTTTCAATTATCAGATTGTTGGATGTGTCAGGAAAACTTGTCCCCATACGGTAACCCTACAACTAAAAGTCGATCGGACCGAGATATGTAAATCGCAGCGGCCGATTTGAGGGACTGTGTTTACTATGACACCATGGCCAAAGATCTGAGTAATTCATTGTTTTGTACATGTTATATATGGAGCGCAGCGCCATCTTGCCTGAAGATAATGTTTTTCATGTCGTGATTTGTCATAGTAGTGCTCACCATTCACAGTAACAGTCCGTTTTATTCCACTGTTTCACTGTTTCTTCATCGAAGAAATAACGGTGAATGTTGAATTGTGAATTGAAGTCAAACCACACAGTACCTTTAAAGTATGAAGGCTTTCTTGAACGAAAATTTTAGTCATTTTCTGATGAAACTATAGAATATTGTGTGTTAACTGCACAATTAACAGAAAAATGTGCTTGGTCTGTTCATAAAAACATTGTGCAACTAATCATTAGACTCTTCAATATCTACTGGCACTAATAAAGCAACATCTAATTTGCTCCACTTGTCACTTTTTTTAGTACAAACGTTGATACCCGTTCACATGGGGCCCGCCTCTGTAAGGTGATATTGCAGTGTGTGCCTCGCGTTCATGAGATCTCAATTCGATTCTCGGTCAGAGTGATAAGGCCTTTTTACGGAGTTTTCCTTAACTTTGAAAGATAAATCTCCGGTAACTGTAAGCTCTATGGACCCTGGACTCATTTGAGCATCACTTCACTCATCGTCTGATATGACTTAACGTTGAAAGACGTTAATTAAAAAGTATAAACAATTTTAAGTGGAATAGAAGATCATGTAAATGCAACACGTAAGATTTACCCCCTCCGGCATTTCCCGAACTGTTGCGACTGTAAATATACAAATAGCCTGCGTTTATTAATCTACGAATACACAAAATATTATCTTGGTAACAAAATGTAGTTATGTAGTAACTTATGTTGAATATCTTCAAATTATAATTGACTTTCAATAACAAAGGAACATTGTGCCTTTAAAACAGAACACTGTGCTAAGGATTTACAACTACGGACGTGAACTAATAAACCAGCATCAAGAGACGTGGTTAGCGTCAAAGAATGTAAACAACTTGGTCTTCAAAGGACCCTTTATAAAAAAAAAACGGATTCCTGAATCTAAAAAAAAAAAAAAAAAAAAATAGAAGCGTGTATCTCTGAAAGGTATATCTCAGAAATGCAGAGTCGATTGGCACATAAGTTTCACATTTCCCATCTCTAATTACACCTTACGTGGAACATTACTAAAGTAAGTTCATATATTCAAAAACGAACATAATGGTTTTGAATGGTTTTGATTAAAGTGCCACATATTTACAATATTTTCATTCCATATCAAATGTATATCTCTAATTTTCTGTGAATGTCCTAAATCGTCCTGAATGACTCTTACACAAATAGTAAACCCTAACACAAAGCTAAAATCTAGTAAAAATTTAAATTCTTGTCGAATCACACAAACTATGACAAATAATTTTTACCATGGAGTTAGCCATTTTCTAAGTTCTCTGTATCTCACTGTGGGTATATGGAAATATGTAATAAAAATCGTCTTCCAATGTTATCTCAATTTATATGAACTACATACACGTATTCAACATCTTAATAATATTAGGAACAAGATTGGAAATCTTATGCTCTCGTCTGGCAGTCGTATGACAAACATCAGTCAAGGGCTGGAAAATAATTAAATGTTACATTAACATTTATTATTATCATCATCATCATTAATATTCAATGCAAAATTTGATAGATAACTAAAAGAGATTAGATTTTCAATTCCACACTCTTTCCATTACATAGTAAGAAATAGGCAAATTGTAGCTACACTTTAAAATGACAATTATTAACAACACAAAAAATTACGAAATTTCTGAAATTGCCTCAATAAAAGGACTATTTTGAAATAAATTTTAGTAAGCTTCTTATGATTTACTAGACAGAATTCTGTCCAATGGAAAACACTTCAGAACTTATTTCTAGACAATTCAAGATTTATATTTCATTTGCCAAATAAATATCTTAAAATAAGGCCTTTTTTCGAACATCTTGGGGGTATTTTTGTTAGGTCAGTTTTGGACGGGATATTTTTTTGGAAAGTGTCCCATTTTTGTGAAATTTTAAAGGCAAAAAAGTTGGTATTTAACAGAGTTTAAAATTATTTTCACAAGCAGACCCGTGCGATATATATTTTGTGCTCAGGGAAACCTAAAAAAAAGCGACTTACTGTGAAACCGATATCCAATTTTGTGTGGAATGTGATGCACTGGAAGTGATAAAATTTTCTTATGCTCAGTTTCTACTCGGGCAGCAAGCCAGGTAAAAAGACGATTAGATATCGACGTTTCGGGAATGTTCATCTCTCCCATCATCAGGATATTATTTGTGTTATATCCAGTGTTTCATTTGTGGTTATAACATTTTATAAATATCCTGATGATGGGAGAGATGCACACTCCCGAAACGTTGATATCTAATCGTCTTTTTACCTGGCTTGCTGCCCGAGAAGAAAGTGAGCATATTCGTCGCCAGGAAAGCTTCAGGTCTTAACATTTTCTTAGTTTCTCATGTCCGCCATAAACAAGAGGTCGGCGAGACATACCGCTTGACTACTCAGAGTGTAAATACAAAGTGTTTATTTGCTTTGCTAGATCGGTATCATTACGTTGGCTGGTCTTGTTTACTGTCTAGACTTACATGCAAATATAGTGTGATCCATATAAACAATAATCATTTCAATAGGCCATAACTTTTGAACCAATAATAGGGCACACGTGTAACTTTGGGAGAATATAATACGTAATTGGGATATTAACTATTTTCATCTCAGAGAAAATCTTTACATACACTATACATGTTTGCACTCGTCTTACCATATTCTCTGAAGTTTTAAGGAGATATTATCGAATTGAGAAAGGGTTATTTCCAGCAAGATGGAGCAGCGTGCCATACATCTATTGACACCATGGAACTTTCAATCAGTTTCTTTGAAATTTGAATAATCTCAAAAGCTCTGTGGCCCCCCAAATCCCCTGACCTAACCTCACCGGATTTTTTTCTTGTGGGGGTATCTAAAACAGAGTGTACAAGAATAGGACACAGACAATTGATATTCTAAAGGAATCCATTTGAACCGAAATAAGTCACATTGGCGAGGATACTCTCCGTAAAGCTTCAGAGAATATGGTGAGACGAATGCAAACATGTATAGATGCTGGTGGAGGACACTTCCAACATTTTCTCTGAGATATAAATAGTGTAATATAATCTCCCAATTGTGTATTATATTCTCTCAAAGTTACACGTGTGTCCTATTATTGGTTCAAAAGTTACGGTTTATTGAAATGGTTCAGGTTTATACGGATTGCACTATAGATATTAAGGGATAGAAGGGATACAGAGACCTATATTGTGTACCCACCACAAGAAGGCAAGCTAGAGGAATGTGTAACGTAATCACTTTTGCTGTTTCCACACTGTTTATGCTCCTCTTCACTGTATGACAAGGGTGCTAGATTCGTTTAAAATATGCAAGTGTTATCACTAGAGCACTTTCTAAGCGAAATGCTTATAAATGCTTATAAATGCGTATTTTATGAATTTTAATTAAAATAGCTTATTTTATCCAAATCATATTAATTTAAAAGTAAACTTTCCCTCCTAGCCATCATCGTCTCGCCGAAAGAGTCAGTAGCTGACATAAAAACGTGGATCTTCTTGTCTGTACCGTAAAGAAAGTGTACTGTCGCCGATTAGAGTTAAAAATTTTCATTAGATCCCTCCAAATTTGTCTTTATCTTCTCAGCCCGTTTTAACTCGACCGGGTTCTTGGTTAATAGCTGTGTTATTCCACGCAGAACATTTCAATGAAATAAAACAGTGTTATACGCCTTAGATGCAGAAGATACAAGCAACATCGCCACAAAACAAGAATGTTTTGATAATATTGACATTCAAGATAAGATAAGATATAGTACATCTCCAAAATGCCTGCTGTTATAACACAGTTGAAAACTCGAAATAATACCTTGGAGTATTCACTTTCTCTGATATATGAAATTTCAGTAAGGTTGTCTTCAGAGATTCACACAGTATTGCCAAAATTGCTTTGAGAAACCCAGTAAGGTATCAATGAAAAATCCTGGTTACCAGAAGCTTTAAAATTTCCACAAAACTCTCTGGTACAGAAACGTACATCTAACGGAAATGCATTCAAAAAGAACTGTAGTGCTTTTCGCATGTTCCAGTAATATCATGAGACGTTGAGAGATCGTTTTCACGGTATAATTTTTTTTTTCACGGAAAAACGCAGAAGCTTCCCCACAAGAAAAACCCAATGTGGCCCTGGGTTCGATTCCTGGATGTGGGTGTGGGGATTTTTCTCCGGCCAAGATAATTCCTCATCTTCCTCAGAGTCTGGAAGTACGAATGAGAGTACGAATGTGTGCGTGATCTAATGACTAAAGCCTAACGAGTACGAGTTAACGCCTTTGATATCTTCCAAAGGAGAACGGCAGCCGATATGAACATTGGAGTTAAAGGCGGGGTATAAATGGAGCAAAAAAAAAAAAAAGATCTCAAGATAACTCTTTCGTGTACTGTAACAAGCGCGAGTAAGGTAAACATTTTACCAAACAATGTGTTTATGATTAAGTTGCTATATTTTATTTGTTTACTTTTGGTGCTAGATCTGGCAGCATGGATGACTCATATCCACTCCCACACACTCTTTTCCTAGTAAACAGATCCACAAATTACGTCTTCGTAAGCTTTTCACCTTGCGCAGGCCTGCTGTTATACGACTCTATAACACTGAAGTCCCCTGGTTATCTTCTGATTGTGCAGTCAAATATTTTGATCGTCGGCTGACATGGAGTACACATATCAAAAGCAAACTAAATCAAGCCTGTGTTCGTCTTCACAAGTCGTATCCCATCCTCAACCGCAAATCCTCTTTACGAGTCGAATGTACGCTGTTACTATACAAGAGCAATGTAAATTACGCTATAGGTTACTTAATACACGATCAAAAATTTCACTTGAGGACTAAACCTAAAATGAAAATGAAAATATATAGGTATAGTAAACGCTCTGCCATCTACCCACAGTAAACGAAAGCAAGTAACCTAGACGATCTACAACCGCTTCTTCTATATGCCAGTCCTGTATGGGGATGTGCTTCAGCTACTCATATTCGCCAACTCCAGGTGTTTCAAAACAGGATATTACGATTGTCTGTGAACGCTCCGTGGTACGTCCGCAATGCACAGCTGCATAGAGAATTGGACATAGCATTAATGAGTACATCTCTACAACGACAAGCAGATTTTTGCTCACCTTTCTTATGTATCAGGTGATTTATTCTTCCAACTGGGACGTCACCTTGATGCTGCACCAAGACTGAAGGCACGCTTGCCACATGACATTTTATTTCTATAATGTTTATTTATTCTTTAATGAAGTTATTTAATTTATACCCACACTAATCAGACCAGTCCTGCGCCGTAGTGTAGCGGGCTAAGGCAGCATGCCTTGGTCTCTAGCAACGGAAAGCGGCCCGGGTTCGATCCCACCCATGTGGTGAGACTTTTCGGTCCCGGGTGTAGGATCGGTGCCCACTCAGCATCGTGAGGAATGTGAGGAGCTTACGCTAGGTAAGCGACCCTGGTCATAAAAACCAACATTCCGGCTGGGGGATGCCGAGATGCTGACATGTCCTCCCCGTATCGGTTGGATGATCGCCCACCTCTGCCGTGCGTATGTGGGCGTGAGGCCGGCAGTAGGGTTGGTAGGCCAAGGCTCTGCATAGGGCTGTCGCGCCACGGGTTAACCTTAACTAATCAGACCATTTGCTTGAGGACTGTAATATGAGTACCCTCTTTCCCTGTATACTTGAATTTTATTATATATGTATATAGTTCCACGATGTGTATAGCACCAACTGTGCAGAGCAATTGAAATAAAAATTTAAAAAAGGATGCGCTAACAGAGCAGGTAAACAGTTCAAACCTCTTTCCCCTTCATTCGTCTCGTGACTGCTTATGATGGGTAGACAGTTTGTAGCCAGTAGTCAATGGCACTCATTACGAAGGTCTTTCTATCTTTAAGGCACAAAATTTGAGAGATGTGACTCAGAGAATATTTTAAAAGGAGATTGCACATGACGGCTTTCAAATGTCATCCATGTCTACAAGGCCCAAATGACCTTGTTGTCGACGGGTCCTAAAACACCACACACTCTCTCCATGTGTACAACCTGGAAACGGAGTAACGGCTTCACATTTGAGGAAAGTGACAAAATTATTAAAATCAAACAACAAGAAATACCTCGGAAATGTTTAAAAAATGTATTGAATATAATTGAATGATTTATCGAGATCTATATATTTTTGTAGTAAGATGTTATCTGTATTATATGGTTTACCAGAAATAGAGAATGCATTCTCAAGAAAGAACATTTTAGAAGTTATTACAAAAAAATGTAACATAATACCTACAGAAAATTAAAGCTGGTCGAATATTTAAAAGTCGATCTCCGGGTGATGTATTCCAAATTTCATTTTCTTTGCATGACTATGAGAGTAAACGAATAACTACGTACATAATTTTTGAAAAAGATTCAACATTCAAATAAATAAGGATTAAATCATAAAAATGTTATACATCAGTTCTTAGTTTTAATAATGATGATATGTGTATACGGGCGCCCAACTCCAGCGATTATCAGCGCCCTTTAAAATATCATTCATAGGAAAAGCCAGATATAAATGCTTCTAAAGCATAATACAAGTGTAAATAAACTTATAAAAATACATGTACACAACAAAAACAAAAATAAAATAAAAAGAAATATAAGGCCAAACAGTAAAGCTTCTCTTCATTAAATTCTAAAATCTCCACCGCTTTGTGTCATCCACTAGCATTTCTGCAAAGCTGGCCGGCAGCTGCAGAGACGTCCTAAGGTTTGCTAGGCAAAAACACTCCAGCAGCACGTGTCGGACAGATAACGCTTCGTTGCAAAACGGACAGATTGGAGCAGGCTCCCTTCTATATAAACCGAAAACTATGCGTATTAGAGCAGTCTATTCCGGGTCCCCCGCATGGCTTGCGGGCATCCGAGGTAACCACGGAGCATTTCCAGCAGCAGCAAAAGCTGAGCTCCCATAATCTACCAAGAGTTGTTGGTCTCAAAATTCAGTCAAAAATTCAGTCAAAATTCATTTCAAACTAAAATAAAATAAAATAATTCTTTCTACGCCAGGGTGCTAGTGATAGCATTCTATCCTTTTAGAGGAGTCAATAGACTACCTCATATGCATTCCACCATCCTCAAAATAAAAACAGTCATCCTAACACATCCCAAAAACAAAATCCTATCTGTGGTTAAACCCTATCCTGGGTGGGCACACAGCAACAATCTTCAGGCTAACACAAGCCTACCAGTATCTGCGAGCGAGCGAGCGATTAGAGCAGTGCCCAATGCGCAGCCGAGCCAAACTCACCTCCTCACTACGAGATGAACGACAAGAGGTAATCCAGGGAATCGGTAGTTCTTTCAAATATCGAAGTTTATTACTGCGGAGAGCAGACCACTCTTCCTGCCAGCAGGACTGCACAGCTCCCCGCAATACAGCTCTAAAATCTTCCGATGTAACAATTGGTACTCTAACCCTGGGCTCCATGGTAGCCGTCTTAGCTGCTGAGTACGCCATTTCATTCCCCGGCAAGCCAACGTGACCAGGATTCCATGCGCACACCACGCTAACGCCGAAAGCGTGTAAAACATGGAGGACTAGTTTTAATAAAACACGTTTCTCGGATACTATATATTTGTGTATTTTTCATAAAATTCTATAAAATACATTAGACATGATTTATTTGACATTTATTTAAGTGAAATATGCGAAATGTTCATTAAAATAGAGATTTTTTGAGCAAATAGATAACACGTGACATTTCCCCATTTAAATATAGTGAATGATGCTTTCTGATGATATTATTTGTGTTATTTGAGTATTGTTATTTGAGCCAAGCCAGTTATTTAAACTTTTTATAGTTTCAGAAAGACGTCTGAAAAGCTCAGTATGCTTATAAATTATTCCTCGTACATGATACCTAATTCTTAGTTTGATTTTCACGTTTACTTAATATTAGGGGAAAATATAACTTAGACCGTATAGTTTGACAAAAGAGTAACGTATTATTACGTACACGCAACCACTTTGTCAATAAAAGGTGATTTGCTGCCATCTATCGGGGTAGAATTCGCATATATAGGAGTAGTTTTTCATCCAGATCAATACATTTATTAGTGTCTGCATAATCGTTAACAAACTAAATGTTAACCTGCGTGAGCTAATATCTTATTTGTTTTAAATTCAAGTCTAACGTACAATAGCCTATGAGCTAGGTCAAATCAAGATGAGCGGCGAAAGGAAGGAGTAAAGAGATATTTCACCTTGCCGGATGGAAGGCATTTCACCACGACTGTCTGCACCAACCCATGAATGAGTTACGATCCATATTGTCAGAACTTATCAACATAAACTACTGCACACTATATCGAAACTTTTCCATGCACTCGGCTACTTTTAAAAACACATAGTTATATCTTGTTCTGCATTAGAGATAGATCTTTCCAGAAAGATATTTGTAGAAATTGTTTTATAGATTCTTCGTAGTATAATGGTAATGGGATAATACAGTAGCTTGAGTGATACTCAAATGTTTAAACAGCTGCTCGCTAGGTGACGGCTCCGAAATGTTATTCCCTTTGTATAAGCAATGGTCAAAAAGGAGACACGACTTCCCAGTCTAAAATTCAAAGCAATAAGAAGGAATGTCTAGTAAATACTTAACTCTGCAGAAAGAAGGAATAGAAGAAAAAGACATATTTCTATTTTAACGAGATCTACCTTTTCGGTAGAAAATTGTCTAGCCTTTTTATATAAATTATGAGGTCATCAAGAATGAAGAAGACTTCTAAGAAAATTCTCAGAAAATTCACTTCATTTGTTGTACTAGTATCTCAAAATTAAATTATTTTAATAAAAATTACTAGATACATTTTTTCTGAAAAAATCAAAATTTTCTAAAAATACTACATGTGGTATCTTACATATAACTTTTATTAACTTAATCGTCTTCACACACACACACACACACACACACACACACACACACACACACACACACACACTTACACAGATCTCTTTTGTTGTCTTCAGGGTACCTCAAATCATGCATTTCCGATGGTATATCAGTACCCGGCTTTTGAATGCAGTACAATACTTCCCTTAGTTACCTAGCGAAGTAAAAAAAGCTTTCCAGAAGAAGGTAATGTTTTAAAATGCCCCCAAGTGTGGTTCTGTGTCCCTCCTCACGTTTCTGTAATATTTTCTCCATTATCTCCGTCATATCGGGTAGTTACCCTCTTCACGTTGGAGGGGTTCACTGGGCCAATTTCGTAGCAGAGCCCGTGAACTCGCTCTGAGAGACTGTGATTGTTTTCCCGCGAGGCGAACTTGGAACCGAGCTTATCGAGTTAGCTTTAGTGGCATTTTAAAGTGGTTCTAAAACCGTGGGACGTGTCAACAAGTGTCTTAAAACGATTTATCGCAGACGTTTAACAACCTCTGGTTAATATGAGAATTAATTCTTCAGTACTGCGAGAATTTAAACCTCTTTGTCTCCTATTGCATCCACGATTTATAGATGTAATCTGAAATAAATTAAATTATTTAATTTATGTCTTATGAGAATTTAACTTAGGTACATTTAAGTTCACTTTACAAAGAATTATTAACGTCTTTATAAGTCCATTAAAAGGTGGCAAGAAATTACATTAGCCACTAGAAAATAGAGATATGTTTGAATTTCGTGGGATTTATACATCCGATTTTAAAAACGTTTCTTTATCTCGTTGGTACGCATGATTCTGGCGTGTTTTTCATTTTTCTGCTGTTTATAAACGGCCGAAACGATTACATATGTTTTGGAGTACTCGGCGAATTTTACTTAACTTCCATTAAATTTTGTTTTAAAAATGGAATTAATTCCAGCACCGTATTTCAAATGCTGACTCTGTTAATCTACTTTAAGTAATGCAAGACTTCACCAATGGTAGAAACGTTTCAAAGAGGGTTGAGAAGACGCTGTAAGTGACCAGGGCTGTTGGGCGGACAACTTATGACAACTATGTGGAAGATGTAAAAAAATGGTTCTGGAAAATCGTCAAATCGCCATTACAAAGGATTGACTAGAATTATAGCAAAACCACTCGTGGAAAATATATCACGTTAATGCTTCCGTTCACACCTCAATGTTTTTCATGATTTGTTTGTCAGAAAATAAAACCTCAACAAGCGTAATTCCGGACATGGTCCCTTGCGACTTCTCTCTATTCCCGAAGTTGGAGAGAACTATGAAAAAGCGTTGTTTTGTCAATATTCATGATATAAAAGATAATCGCTGAAAACCAAAGGGAAAAGTGAGTTCCAGAAGTGCTTCCAAGATTGGAAAAAGTGCTGGTACACGTGTATTTTATCTGAGAGAAACCACTTTAAATACGATGTTGATGAATAAATATAGATTATTTTAGAATTTTATCGTTAATGTTTTTCCATACCTCGTATTAATATAATCGTTGGGTAATTTTAATAACTTTATTAGGTACTATTGCAAGGGAAGTAATATATTCACTTCATTTAAATACTTGATAAATATAATCTAAATGACTTTATAAATGTCAGGTTAGATCAAATAAAAGTAGATGGTTAGAATTTATAATTTCTCAAAGAACAAAAATAAATATGAATACATTTATTTGTATTAAACTATTTCATTTGTAGTTCAAGATGTAAATTAAAGACGATTATTACCAACTATTCATGCCAACGATATCTGTTATTCGCATGCTGCTGTTTCACATCGGTCGATCCTTCTTTGGTTCTCATGGTATAAATCATTTATGACATGCTTGTACTTTAGGCAGGCTCTAGAGCTGTTCTCAGGAAACAAAATATTCATTTGTTTCATTCAGGGGTTTCTTTGTGTAATTTTACGTCCTCCAACGTTGAGTCATCGGACGTTCAATGAAATGGGTGGAATGATGCTCAGATGAGTCCGGGGTCCACTGAGCTTAGAGTTATCCGACATTCGTCTTCCAGGATAAGAGAAAACACCGGAAAAACCTTATCCAGGTAACTCACCCTGACCGAGATTCGAACTCGGGACCTCTTGAACGCGAGGCAGACACGCTATCGAGGCGGGCATTCATTCACGTGGCTTTAAACACAGTGCCTACCAAAGATGACCAAATAATGGCTTATTTTTCCGTCTGCTTGGACGTGATTGACATAATCAATCGTAGAAATTGTCGCAGAATAACAGATCATGTCGCCATGGAGATATTCTGCGTAACTCAGTTATTACTAAATAATAATGCTATTTGATATAAATATTATCTTATGGCTAAAATTCTTGCAGGTGTAAAGGGAATATGGGGAACTAATAACAAGGAAATATATCATAACATCCTTTAACATTTGTTATACAGTAGGTAGAAGTTACGGAGAAGCTAGGTCTCGTCAAACCACACTATGTATGTCAACTAATACTTGCCACGTAATCCTTGTAATTCGTTTGAATTTTCATCCACTTTATTAAAAACTCTTGGGGCCGTATTCATAGTTATAACTTTGGTGTAGACTATCTTCCGACTAACTTGGTCCAGACCAAAGGCGGTCTAACTTTTCGTATTCATAGACGATAACAAGCCTCGGACCATCAAGGATTAAATGTTACACAACGTAGAAAGGTTCTTCTGCGCTTGCGCGAGTCCCATAGAGTGCTAAACAAACCTCAGTGTTACCTACCAGTTAATAAATATCTGTGGTAGTTTCACAGCTGTTTCTTAATCATTCTTACGGTTGCTGCTGCTGTTTGAGGTTGGGTAACAAAGTTTGCTGTGCTGTGAATATGGATAATATGAAGAAGCGTGGTTTCAATTGGTCAGAGGAAGACCAATGTTTTCTCTAGTCCAAAAAACAATAAACATTATAGAAAATAAATCCGTGTCGAATACAAATGTGAGAGACGAGGAGGCACGGAAGGAAATTTATAACCGGTTTGCTCATAATGCAGCTTACTGATGCCAGACTAATATCGTGCAGGTCAGTTGTCTTGGTATCCTCCTCTTGCATAATACCGAAGTGCTCTCAGGGTTAGAGTGTCATTTCAGATACTCAGGCTGCGGTTAGCATCCCTGGACGTATAGGTTAGGATGAATCATTTCTATCAGCTTTCTGCGTTCGCTTTACTAAACCTGTATCTGCTTTTGAAGTTTAGGTCATTGAACTTCGCAATAATTTCTATTCTTGGTAGATACGTTTTCCTCCGTCGTCTCATTTTACGAATTCTATGCGCTACAGCTACATTCATCACTTCATTGTCGTCCATATTGCAAAGATAGTCCACCTTTAATCTACCTCTCAGAGGCGGACCAAAATTTAGGCCGGACCAAAGTGTTTGGTCCCCTGACTATCGCTAATCCTGGTTTATGAATGAGAAAATCGATGGTCCACCGTTGGTACGGACCAAGTCTGACTAGAAATACGGCACTTAGTCATGTAAAGAGAACATAAATTTATAGCACTCATATATCGACAAATTTTTAAAGATTTGACTGGCGTTTGGAGTTTACTGTATTCTTTTCTTCTCGTCGTACCCACAAGAGGAATAACACAATGTCGATTAACAAGGATTACAATTATCTACCAAAGGATTAGGATTTACTACAGAGGGAACTCGGCACGGAGACCAGTCGTGATCCATTGTACCTATGCCCCCAAGTGGGGCATCCTCGGAGGAAGGTTGAGGCGAAAGGAGATCGTGGGTGGACGATCCAAGGAACCACGACAGTGCAGAGGGCAGGGTCGTTACATTTTACTTAGAAACCTCTCCCTGCAGGCCAGGGCAGCAGACATGCTCCCCTACTGCGGTACGCAAATGGGCCCAGCAGCCGGTGCGCAAATGGTCCCTACAGCCTTCCCGAAATGGTCCCACTAGTAGGTTCGAAGATCGGCAACCAACCTACCGGAGGAGTAAGTAGTTTTACCTAGAGCATATCATCCTGCCATACACCACGGATACACCCACCGACACTCTTACCCTGAAAGAGGCCACCAGATTGAGAGATTATGTGAAATGATAATGGAAATGAAATGGAGGGATAGGAAATTTGTAGGACGTAATTAACCTACCCAGAATTCATCTATAAACCTGAGAGAAACCCCTGAAAAACCCTATGGGTGTGGTAGGTTGGCCACGAGAATCGAACCTGGACCTCCCAAATGTGGACCAGAGACGAAACCACCTGAGTAATCCCGCTCAGTTAACTACCACAGATAATGAAAACTGGTAGATTATACTGTCCCGTAGGGGAGGGGATCCATCCCCTTCAGCTGCCGTGGTGCAGGCGCTGAGGACCCTTAGCACTCGTGGTACCTCTGACGTTACTAGAGGAACCTCGGATCGAACTGCCGAAGCCCTCCCATCGGGGAGTTGTTCATATTGGGTTGGACTCGGCGGGGCAGTGTGTTCCCGACACCCACTGGGAATTGGGTACCTCCGGCCAGGCTACGGCCTCCCGGAGGGGGTAGAAGGTTGCCTCATAAGTCCCGGAGAGCAGAGCTAGTAGAAGGTGTGCTGGATCACCAGGCGGGCCCACCGAGGTTTTCGGTAGTCTTCCCTGCGGTGTTGACGCGCGTAAGTGGCGTATCCACTTCCATCCCATCTTGACGTTGTGCCCGGGTCCTTGGTCCTACGGCTCCAGGACTAATGGGAGTAGAACCTCCGCGTTTCAACTGTGCTCTAATGTCATCTATCCAACAGAGTTGACTAGTACGTAGATCGACTGGAGACGCCTTGAAGCTGCTATATGCCCATCCCAGAAAAGTGCTGTTACCCAACACTAAACAAAGGCGCGTGACAAAGGAAAATTGTACGGTATACCGAGAGACCCAAAAACATAGGAACCGGTTGTGCGGTGTTTTGTCTGTCCGCTCGTTGCCATCCGCTGGGGTACATGCCATTTTCGTAAAACTGACTAAGGGACTCTGTTACATATGTGCAAAATTACAGGTTACAGCTTCGCAAATTAATGTGATAAATTAATGGGACAGTGAATACGAAGGAAATCTATACTCAATTTCATCTCGGACAGTAATTCAGGTGAAATGACGATTAGAATTCGACGTTTTGGAAGTGTGCATCTCTCCCTCCATCAGGAAATTTATTAAATGTTATAACCACAAATTTGTGTTATATTTAATTATACATTTGTAGCTATAGCATTTAATAAATATCGTGATAAAGGAAGAGATGCACACTCCCGAAAAGTCGATTTCTAGTCGTCTTTTCACCTGACTTGCTGCCCGAGAAGAAACTGAGCAAATTCGTCGCCAGGAAAGTTTGACGTCTTATTTTACGAAGGAAATCTACATTGCCCAGTATATATAACTTACGTGGCTGTAAGTTCTATGGCATATAAATCGTTCTTAAGAAAGAAGATAGGTTATCATGATTTTGTCTTTCAATTTCTGAATTTAGGAATGCGCCCCTATGGCACTGATGAAAAATATTAGGAACACAGCCTAGATGGTGCTGGTGTGGCAGTACTGCTGAACAACAGATATGTTCTTCCGGGATCAGTACTAGTGCATACGTAGACAACATGTGTTGACTACTGGAAATACATCGTGGTGGTGCACTGTTAAAAACCGTATAGCTGCATTACCAACTAAATCAGATGCTAATGAAGTTGTGTTTGCAGGAGGTGAACATAAGCATGAAAGTGAAAGCGAACAGTGCATCGAAAATCATATACGAGGGCTGTTCAATAAAGAATGATCATAATTTTTACGGTCATATTTCTTAGTACTACAATTCAACCTTATTATATTCTGTTAGCTTAATGTGAAAGAAACACGCCGTAGTAGTTTCATTGTTGGTACTCCTGGTTCCCGTCTGTGAGAACCAGGCAACTTCAGACATGTTCAGTATCGCCCACCGCTGCAATGGAGGTAACATGCAGTTTAAGTTGATGTTAGAGGAAGATCCGGAGTTTCTTTCAAACGTAATCACTGCTGATGAAACTTGGCTACATCATTTTGATCCTGAGAGCAAACAGCAAAGTTCAGTGTGGAGATCTCCTTCATCACCAACACCCTAAAAAGTAAAAGTGGTTGCTTCTGCTGGGAAAGTTATGGTCATCTCATTCTTTGATATTCATGGAATGGTTTATCAACGTGTTGTACCTGCACACACATCAGTAACTGGACAATACTACAGGAATGTCCTGAAAACGTTGCAAGTCCATATATGGCGCAAAAGACCACATTTCCATGAAGCAGGCTGTATGCTGCACCACGATAATGCGCGGCTGCATATCGCCAAAGTTATTTCGGAATATCTTGCAAAAATCAATGTGAAGTGCATCCCCCACCCTCCTTATAGCCGGGATTTAGCCACATGTCACTGTTTTCTATTCCCTAACTTGAAGAAACGCCTTCAAGGGAAGCATTATCCATCATCAGAAGTAGTGGTGAAGGCTCCGTAGGCGATTTTGAAGTATCTCTCAAAAATGGTTTCCAGCATGTCTTTGAAAGACTGGCAGAAATGCTGGGACAAGTGCATTGCATTTAGGGGAGACTATTTTGAGAAGGACCATCAAAATTATGAGGATGAGTAAAGGCACGTTGTCAAAAACAAATTGTGATAATTTTTATTGAACAGCCCTCGTGATTAGAAATAATTGTTAACGCACAGCTGAAGAAGGCCTTACTACACAAACATGTAAAATTATTCTAAATAACTGTATGTCAAATACAAATCACAAACACAAACAAAACATTAATAGTATTCGGTAACTATTTACAGAGAACGAAGGATATCGGTACCAATTAAGCCTTAATACTCATTTGCGCTAGTGATGCCACGCTTTGTGGCGCTGTAACCAATGGTGATTTGCGTAAATGCTACGTACTTCTGCGTAAAAGTGCTGCACCAGTCTGCTGCTAACATAGGAAGACGCACAGCCGGTCAGGATGTTTTTGGGTCTCTCGGTAGTAATAGTACTCTGTTACACATCAAGGTATCTTCCAATATAGGGAAAAAATACATAAGGTAGATACAATAAATTAAGCTTGTATAGAAGGTATATAGGACTACCTTACTTTAGGGTGTATTGCAATATTTACCTATGACAACGTGATATTTAATTGGACTGTACACGTCAGTAGAAGTTATCATCTCATTTCCCTTGAAACTTTATTCTCTTAGCTGTACTCCAGAGCTTCTTAAGGTTTGGTTTTAATTGAACGAGCGCTTTGTGGATTTGCCGACTTGAAGCAGATACTCCCCGCAGAGAGAGAAAGAGACGATCTTAAATTTTCAAGCCAACCGTTGGGGCTGCCTCTACAATCTACATCGATCCGTTTGAAGGCAAAAGGATTATCCGACTGCACGACTTCCGCCTCAAGGCAAGGAAGTGATCCTATTTGCTCCGAACAAGTCAAGTGACAAAAGGTCTGGAAAGTTACGTCATTCTACCCAACTAGCCATCAACATGAAACAAGTGCGCATCTGTTTCCTATATCACTCCAACCTAGATATTGATATGGAAATATAGCCACTTAAATTTGCATTTTTATAAATATTTCCCTTTTTGATTTAGATAGCCTTGAAACCTGTGTTTATTATAACTGATGTGACATAACTAATTAATTTTTATACATCATTACTTTACAGAAATAACTTATTAGTGTATAACTGAGATAAATTAAAAATAATAAAAAAGAAACATGGTAAATCAAGTAGGATCAAATATTGTAAAATAAATTACAATGAAGGATATCAAAATTAAGATAATAAATTCCAGTTAGAATAAGTCAGTAATTACTATAGTTACAGGAATCCAGAAGCGTAAACAAATGCCAACCCATATAGAAAACCCAAATACGTATAACCGGAGCTGATTTTTAGTCCAAACTTACAGCATATAACAGTAGAATATTTATACATAAAAAGCGAAAGAAGCGTATGAATTTCAGAATAACACGCTCTTTTATCAAGAAAAGTCCTACCTACTTCACTACAGTACCATCAAAGATGGTACCTCATACGTTGCCAAATCATAGTTTCTTATTCCCATCTGAAACACTACTTTATTCGTCCAAACCACCGAAGTGTGTCTCAGAGACTACCCTCCAGCGGGAACCGGGGAAAACTTTCACCAGCAGTAAAAGTTCGAATGGCTATCCTCTGACGGAGCCGAGAAGCTATCATTTCTTTATGAAATTGTTCATCTTAGTAATGAATAAATGGTGTTCTCAACTTTGTATAGGCATATCACGCTTCCAAAGAGCACGTGTGTACACAGCATTTCCAAGACGAGATGCCTCTAGGTGGTGAAATCAATCTCGCCTGAGCAAACGTTTGTGATTACAGAAGTCCCTCATTTACTTCCAGTTATGCTTTGTGGTTTGAAGACTCTTGATGTGGTTTCCCTCACTCCAGTGTATCATGCCATCCAATTTCCTGACCAACATACAGCACTCAAATGTGAACCCACTCGCTCGCTCACAAAGCTAATAACAGCCTTCTTCATTAAGCAACAGTAAAATAACTATCCAGCCACCCTTATTATACCCGTACCTCATCCCTCCGACCTGGAACATGGTCACAAAATATTTCGTATTTAAGGTGCTAAGACCTTCCTCCTAATCATAGAATGAACTTCATATGCTTGCGAAGTTGGGTTTCACTTTACTTTTCACACAAATGGAGAAGCACGTTCGATTTTCCATTTATGAAATACTATCATTTTGACCATGAAAATCTTATTTTTGCGCATTAATTATTCCCTTTTAGATTAAAGATGCTTAGATAACATCTACATGTATTTCTGTAGGATGAATGGAACGAATAAAATTATGGCACAAATTGAGTCTTTTGACTTTCCCGATCGCACAAAAGAGAAAACAGAAAATTGCAGTATCCTGCCTTAAGCAACCGTCAGACTACGTCTAGACGTGCTATTCCAAGACCATAAACGGATGCTTTAAGAGACGATATCCTCTAAATAGTAGCGCTCGACTGTTAGCCAATTTGTTATACATATATAATAGGAGGCAAAATAATGTATAGGAGGCAAAGTATTTATCAGCATCATCAAGCCGAAGCTTGGTGTTAAGGGGGCAAGCACCTTCCGACCAGAGAAAAACACGGAAAACCCAAAGTCGTAGTGGTTGGTTGATGAGAACTGAATCCTAGACCTGCCTGTAGCGAATTATCGAGATAGGATAATTACGTGGTTTTCCCTTTTCCTGAAATACTACTGTCGAGTAACTCTAATCTCTATGGACCTTGGGCTCATATGAACATACTTTCATTCATCATACAATATCACTTAACGTTGGAGGATATAAATTAAAAAACAGATCAATAAACATTCATTTCAGATCAATGGAGTTTTACTTGTTAGTATTTACTATAAAAGCTTCGTAAAGAGCTGATGGATATTGAGCCGGTTCATTATTACAAATTCCTGTTAGCGGAAAACAAAACACTCTTTTATTGCCTGATCCCAGCATGCCTTTCTGACACGTTTCCCACATGAATGTTAAAACAAGCGAAAATCGTAGCCATCGTGTTCTTCTGCATGATTCATTTCCTGGAACCTGAATTAATGATGAAACGCTTGGCGTATATTGCTTCTCTCTAGGTCATGCTAGACCTCCAATTGAATGGTCTAAAATAGATTAATCTCTAAAGTGCTTCAATATCATACAGATGGAATATCTGAGCATTTTAGCTCATCACCTGTTAATTTAACAAGATATTTTAGAAATATGTTTGAACAAGCACTATTTTAATATCAATTTAATGAGAAACAATTTTTATAGCACTTTACATTAACCAAAATGTCTCACATGTATTTCAGATTGGAAAGGACTTCAGAGGCTACTCTCAAGATATAAATTTCAGTTTTCAGTTCAGTATCCTAAAAAAGTTTATATTCTCACAAAATAATTAGCTCATTTTTTTTTAAAAAAAAGTATTTAAATACCCAATATCTATTGCTCTATTTTCCAGGAAAACGTCCGGAAAGAAAACTACACACCCAAAATTACCCTTAATATGTAAAAGTTTCCGGTAATTTTTCTTTCCCAAACATTTGTTATTTTCATTAAAATACCGCATGCTGAAGATATGTTTGTGGACAATGAAATATATGTCTTGCAATTTCTTGGGAATGTTCCTGAAGCCTTCTTCACTATATAAATTTTGTGTTAGTCATAAATATTAAGAGGTAAATATCCTTAAAATACACAATTTATATCACATGAATTTCTTGTGCAATTAACTACTTTTAAGATACTGATAATTGTAGAATTAAATTTTTGGATGCGCATATCTTTCTATAATGTGAAATATATTTCTTTGTGTTCTTCCTCTCTTCATAATACAAAGAAAACACAGCTTCAATGCTGTCATCTGGCAACTGGGTCTTAGAAGTTTTGACTGTCACTTAATGTGAACGTATCATATTTAATTTAATTTATTCTCTTCACAAATACACACAAGCGGATTTTTTTGTTGTAATTTACGTCCTCCCACGTTAATTCATATCGGACGATAAATGGAATGGGTGAAATGATGCTCAAATGAGCATGGAGTCCATAGAGCTTAGAGTTACCCGACATTCGTCTTTCAGGATAAGGTAAAACCCCGGAAAAAAACCTTATCCAGGTAACTCACCTTGACCTAGATTCGAACTCGGGACCTCTTGAACGTGAAGCAGACATGCTACCACCACGCTACCAAGGCGGGCACACGCGGATGTAGTACATGCGCGCACTTTTTTCTTTTGTCTTGGTAAAGGTGTTTCTTTTGTATTTACGTAATTTAAAAACGTACTTTTATGGACTATGCATATTTCGGGTGAAGTAAAATTGTTTCTTTACTTATAACGGGCAGAAATTACACAAATTAAAAAATATCAAACATAATTTATTGATACTGATGGATATTAGCACCATACTGATGTATTACCGCCTTGAGATTAGGCAACTTCTCTGGCATATGTTGATTTGTAAATCAACATACAAGGCGCAGACAAACATATTCCCACACCCAAGCAACCACATAATCTGCAACGTTTTCAGGAACCCCATTCAATGTCTTGGGTATTACGATCTCGGCATTCCAGTGATGCCGATATCGTAGTATTCAAGACATTCAATTCTCAGCATGGTCGTTCACCAATAAAGCGTTCAAATGGTGCACGGAAAATACAAGGTTAATTTCAAAAGTTTGTCTGTTCTTTAGATCTTAATACTTTTATTACCATAAAGTAAGATTTGGCACCGTGCTGCACCGTGGCGTTGCCCTCTGGTTTACTGTCACAGAATCATCCCCCCCCCCCCGAGGTTTCGATCCCGCCTTTAGAGTGTGAATTTTACGTCCTGGTGCCCACTAAGCAATGTGAGGAATTTGAGAAACTCTGATAGGTAACGAATCCTGTTTGAAGAATGCCAACTTTCCGGCTGGGGGTGCCGAGAAGCTGACCAGATCTCCTCCACGTATCAGTTGGATGATGGCTTACCACTTCATTGCGTATGTATGCGTGAAGTCGGCAGTCGGGTTGGCAGGCTTAGGCCTAGCTCGAACTGCTACGTCATGGATTATGGGCCCGGGTTCGATCACAGCCGACCTCAAAGTAAGATTTGTGGTGGAAAACACGGTGGTGGGGTGGGTTTCCTCCGGGTCCGCCGGTTTCCCCTGCCATCATTCCACCAATTGCTCCACCATCCATCCTTCCTATCATCCATTTCGTCCATTTCATTCACTTCCCTCACTCTCATCCCAGGCGTTGGGTTAGCCCCTCAACCCCGGTACCTCTAACAGGCTCAGTGCTTCGGCTTCCCTCGCCCAGACTTTCTGGGTTGCTGGAGTCCGTGTCCCCTGACACCGGAATCAGTGATATTAATAAAAATAGAATATAATAAAATTAGATTATTATCATTATCATTGTCATTGTCATTGTCATTGTCATTGTCATTGTCATTGTCATTGTCATTGTCATTGTCATTGTCATTGTCATTGTCATTGTCATTGTCATTGTCATTGTCATTGTCATTGTCATTGTCATTGTCATTGTCATTGTCATTGTCATTGTCATTGTCATTGTCATTGTCATTGTCATTGTCATTGTCATTGTCATTGTCATTGTCATTGTCATTGTCATTGTCATTGTCATTGTCATTGTCATTGTCATTGTCATTGTCATTGTCATTGTCATTGTCATTGTCATTGTCATTGTCATTGTCATTGTCATTGTCATTGTCATTGTCATTGTCATTGTCATTGTCATTGTCATTGTCATTGTCATTGTCATTGTCATTGTCATTGTCATTGTCATTGTCATTGTCATTGTCATTGTCATTGTCATTGTCATTGTCATTGTCATTGTCATTGTCATTGTCATTGTCATTGTCATTGTCATTGTCATTGTCATTGTCATTGTCATTGTCATTGTCATTGTCATTGTCATTGTCATTGTCATTGTCATTGTCATTGTCATTGTCATTGTCATTGTCATTGTCATTGTCATTGTCATTGTCATTGTCATTGTCATTGTCATTGTCATTGTCATTGTCATTGTCATTGTCATTGTCATTGTCATTGTCATTGTCATTGTCATTGTCATTGTCATTGTCATTGTCATTGTCATTGTCATTGTCATTGTCATTGTCATTGTCATTGTCATTGTCATTGTCATTGTCATAGTCATAGTCATAGTCATAGTCATAGTCATAGTCATAGTCATAATCATAATCATAATCATAATCATAATCATAATCATAATCATAATCATAATCATAATCATAATCATAATCATAATCATAATCATAATCATAATCATAATCATAATCATAATCATAATCATAATCATTATCATTATCATTATCATTATCATTATCATTATCATTATCATTATCATTATCATTATCATTATCATTATCATTATCATTATCATTATCATTATCATTATCATTATCATTATCATTATCATTATCATTATCATTATCATTATCATTATCATTATCATTATCATTATCATTATTATTATTATTATTATTATTATTATTATTATTATTATTATTATTATTATTATTATTATTATTATTATTATTACTATTATTATTATTATTACTATTACTATTATTATTATTATTATTATTATTATTATTATTATTATTATTATTATTATTATTATTATTATTATTATTATTATTATTATTATTATTATTATTATTATTATTATTATTATTATTATTATTATTATTATTATTATTATTATTATTATTATTATTATTATTATTATTATTATTATTATTATTATTATTATTATTATTATTATTATTATTATTATTATTATTATTATTATTATTATTATTATTATTATTATTATTATCATCATCATCATCATTATTATTATATTATCATTATTATCATTATCATTATTATTATCATTATTATTATCATTATTATTATTATGGGGCGCCGGGGTAGCGCGGTGGTTTCGTTCGCAGCTCCCGTTCTAAGGGTCCCGAGTTCGATTCCCGGCTCTGGGGTTGGCGATTTTAAGTCGGCCCTATCCACGCCTTCACCTCTATCTAGCACACGTGAAGTATCCCCTATGCCCAACGTGGTTCGGAGTCCACGGTAAAAACTGTAGGTCCTCTCACCTCACCGCCATCTTCACTATCACCCTATCATCGGAGGTAATGGACACCGCCCTCTGGGTGCCTCCTCCTGAGAAATGGGTCCGGTCATCACTTGGTGGGGTGAGGTTACCCCGAAGGCCAAGGTTGCCATGTGGGGAATGTTAGTAACTAACTTATTATTATTATTATTATTATTATTATTATTATTATTATTATTATTATTATTATTATTATTATTATTATTATTATTATTATTATTATTATTATTATTATTATTATTATTATTATTATTATTATTATTATTATTATTATTATTATTATTATTATTATTATTATTATTATTATTATTATTATTATTATTATTATTATTATTATTATTATTATTATTATTATTATTATTATTATTATTATTATTATTATTATTATTATTATTATTATTATTATTATTATTATTATTATTATTATTATTATTATTATTATTATTATTATTATTATTATTATTATTATTATTATTATTATTATTATTATTATTATTATTATTATTATTATTATTATTATTATTATTATTATTATTATTATTATTATTATCATCATTATTAATATTATTATTATCATTATTATTATCATTATTATCATTATTATTATCATTATTATCATTATTATTATCATTATTATCATTATTATCATTATTATCATTATTATTATTATCATTATCATTATCATTATTATCATTATCATTATCATTATCATCATTATCATTATCATTATTATCATTATTATTATTATTATTATTATTATTATTATTATTATTATTATTATTATTATTATTATTATTATTATTATTATTATTATTATTATTATTATTATTATTATTATTATTATTATTATTATTATTATTATTATTATTATTATTATTATTATTATTATTATTATTATTATTATTATTATTATTATTATTATTATTATTATTATTATTATTATTATTATTATTATTATTATTATTATTATTATTATTATTATTATTATTATTATTATTATTATTATTATTATTATTATTATTATTATTATTATTATTATTATTATTATTATTATTATTATTATAAACACTAAAATCTTTATTTTCATACGATATGCTTGCTGTAATTGAAAATCAATCAACGTTATAAAATATATGAATTTTGTTTCAAATTTATAAAATTGTTGTTAATTTATTGTAATTAACTAATCGCGCAGTCCAATTTCCGTTATTCGAGGTAAGGTTTTGAAAAAATGTTTTTCAGGATTGTAATCGAAAACATTTAAGAATCGAATATGTCAGCATTTTGCATTCGAATACTACCATCACTAAAAATCCTCATCTCTCATCCGCGAGAATTTTTAACACTACATTACAGAGACAGTCTTCTGTTTTTATAACACTGTGTATCTTGGAATAAATTATCATATGCTTGTAAATTTGTACGTTCTCATTGTCGATGTGTTAGAGCGCAGATTTAATAAATTTGTAATGTATGTGTGTAAATGTGTAATAAGTTAAATATGTAATTTTGTAAGTGGTTAATTAAACAGTAAATGGAATTCTACAAGAGTGATGTTCTAAATAAAATTAAATGCTCTAATTTAATTCACCGATTGTGTGGAAATAGTCATTTTCGATGCATCTGCATCGAAGGCGTCTTTGTATGTTAAACTTAACAACTCCTATCGAGGTCAGAATCTTAATTAAAATTTGAAAGACATAATATTCTGAGTATGTGTGTATTATTTTCAGTTTTTTCACTGAAAAGGACCAGTTTTTCCATATAGTCATGGGTTATGTAGTGCCACTCAGAATTTCAAAACTGAGTGATTAGAAGTTTCTTTTTTATGTTAATGTCACACTATTTTAATCATTTGTCGGTAAATTTGGGCACATTAGCTACTTTTGGTAATTTAGTTTCAAATACAGCCGATTTTAATGACGTTTAGCCCAAAGGATATATCATCACCTTTTATCATTATTTATTTAAGTTTTTATGGAGTAAGTACTGATTTAATTTTACGAATGTGCAAAAATTATAAAGTTTAACTCTTATTTTCAAAACTAAGATAAAAATCAAAAATGTTTGGAATTCCATACATAGATGAAGCTAGGCCCTAACGAAAATTATAAACGTACAACTTTTGCCTGGGTACCGTGTGTGGTTACGTGTCTGCCTCACGTTCAAGTCCCGAGTTCGAAGCTCAATCAGAGTAATAAGGTTTTCTTCCGGGATTTCCCTTACCCTGAAAGACGAATGTCCGGTAACTTAAGCTCTATGAACCCTGGACTCATCGTCCGATATGTCCTGACGTTGAAGGACGCTAAATTTAAAAAGAGTACGCAATTTAGAGGAATAGTCACATAAAACTTAGGCAGTAAAACTGTTGCTATTTAGTTTCGAAATCTTTCTTTCTGAACCAGCCTCCATTTAAAATGCTTTTCTTTTCCGAACCTACAAAAGTTTTTCGCTGAGAGAGCAATATAAAAAACAAAAGAAACCTCACTAGTGTATTTAAAATTCCGATATTGGACTCTTTTGTCATGTATGATGCCACATGTTACACCTCATTTGTCAGTTAACTCGTAACAGTACACTCATCCTAAAAGTTTGGATCAATAAAATGATCACAAAGGGACTTCTTCAGAAATGCTAAGCACAAAATTACATGTTTCAACTCTCTCCCCTTTGAGACTGGAAGAAAGAGCTGCAGCAAGTGGAGAGAGAGGGAGAAAGATATTATGTTGAGTGATGCTGCGTGGGGTAGGTCCATGCTTCTCATCGATTGTGTGCGCGCGCCGCAGTGCAGACCTCTACCGGCCGTTTCCCGAACTACCAACACTTTAACCCAATTTCCTAGCAGAAGCTGTCAATTGGTGTATTCGCCACCCTGAACTGCTGTGCCCGTGTCCGGTCCACATTATACTTCCCCTCCGCAATTATCTCTCAGATTTCTCCCCTTCTCTACTGCCCGTGAAGACAAAAGAAACGCGAACCTCTTGAACGGACCGGGGCTTCAAACAAAAAAGAGGTTCACTTTTCTATAATACTTAACGTCAACGAGCTTTGACTAATTTACCTCATTTCTTCATTTTAGTTACCGTAATTAAAACTCTTATTACAACATACTACTAAATCCACAATAAAGCGTCGCTTACTTTTTCCAGCATCGTCAGTAAAAATATTTAATCCATTACTAAAGTATTCTTATTACATTCTCTATTATGTACTGTCCGCCCAGCACAAGAAGGCAAGGCAGAGGAATGTGCAACAATCACTTTTGCTGCCTCATGATGTTTATGCTCACCGTCCAGATATGACATGGATGCTAGGTTCATATAAAATACACAGTTTTGTGTAACTCACCCATGTATAGTATGTGTAATATTCCATGTATAATATGTTTAATACCCTGCAGTTACTGAAACGAGCATTAGATTTGGCAGAATGGGTGATTCATATGCACTGTCATATACTCATTTCTTAGTAAACATATCTACTGCTAGAAGAGATACACAGTTCAAACCCCTCTCCTTCTTCATGCCCCGCTTGCCTTCATGTTGTGAATAAACAGTACTTAGAGTTTTAGTTAATTGATGGAAATTAATCATTTCTTCACACTAGCCGTATATAGGCTAAGGTTTTTGAAAGATAGAGTCAACTTGAATAATTCAATGCCATGGCCGGGATTTGAACCACGGATCTCCTGATTTCCGTCCAGTCGCTCTAAACCATTAAGCTACCATGGTCAACTTGCCGTTCTGACATTAAATTCTCATTTGATTCGTATATTTCCCCGGTAGACCACTAGGGGTTCTCGCATCCGAGATACACCGTTTGTGGCGACTTACTATCGTAAGTACTTAAGAATTTATTGTCAGGACGACAAGTTGACCGTGGTAGCTCAATGGGTTAGAGCGACTGGAAGGAAATCAGGAGATCCGTGGTTCAAATCCTGGCCATGGCATTGCATTTTTCATGTTGACTCTATCTATCAAAAATTACTTAGACACTTTAACCTCTACTCCGTCGGTACATTTGTCTCCTGTCTCATTTCAGCACATGCTTCCCTCTCGCGGAGACACCTTGTGGGGCACAGGTACTGACGAACTTCCCCTTTGTTACCCCTATCCTATGTTCTCTTGAACTAAATCTTCACTGCAAAATATCTTCTCCTTCCTTTTCATCACGATTTAGGCCATTTAGCCTGTTCCAGCTCCAAAGTCTTGCTCCCTCCATCTTTTCCTCGGTCTTCCTAGATTTCTTCGTCCTTTTGGTTGGTAATTGTGTAATATTTTAGGAATTCTATTCTCTTCCAATCTATTCACATAGTGCTTCCATTTGGTTCTGCATTCTATTATTTTTTCTATAATTGTGCTATTTTTAATTGTTTATCGCAGAGGTGTAGCTCGGATAGCTGGGGACAATAGCAGAGGAGAGGGAAAACTCGGAAAACAAGCCCCTTCCTCTATGGTACAGAAGTTGTGCAAAGGGCTAGTATCCATCAATGTAAAAAGAATCTTACTGGCAAGCTCCAAAGGAAAATATCCTTTATGTGGAAAAATTTTAGGAAATTGCCATAAAATAGCATTTACGCAACAAATGAAACGTATATGTTAAACACTACGGCCTCTGAAAATTAGATGATACTGTATAACTGGTAAACAGTGATAGACAAACAAATTTTTACTCCATAAGTATGTGTACATCTCATTAAAGCTCACAGTTACTAAAAGTTATATATTCATTTTATTGGCTTTATTTTTTAATTTTTAAATACCTGCTTTCACTTACATACAGAGAATGCATCACCTAGCAAGCACCTCTTAAAACATTTGAAAATCACTTAAGACTGCTGTATGATTCATCTATTCCACTGCAGCTGCAGATTCCCTTAGAATTTACTACTTCATTCAATGTATCTTACATATTATTATTAATGTACCTTATTTCATCTTCCTATTAGCACTAGGCATTAATAAGATCTTTCAACTGTGGTGCAGATACATGTTTACAATTATAGTATTACCAATTTTTAGATAAAAGGTAATATTTGCTTTTAGAAGACTTTACGTGGTAGTCAAATGTTTAGAGCTGGTCGTTAGTGATTGATTTGAAATACAGATCTCTCTACATGACCAGGTGGATTAACAAGTTTTTATGTGAGAAAAGTAGAAGCACAGGAACATTTAAAACTGCAACAAGGAATATTTCGGAAATAGTTAAATCCATCAAATAATACAACTGATATAAGTTATGCGATTTAATAAAATCTATTTCTGTAATTACTATTTATACAATTTCTTACTGTTTACTAGTTACACATTAGTGATCCAGAATGAGACTATTAGTATATTTACCTTGCCTCTTCGATATGTACTTAGTTTATATAAATACCTGGGTCATTTAGCACATACAAATGCTCTACTTACATATGTTTGCTCTTATAACCTTCATATGTAAAATCATTAAAGGCATTCCGACTATAACTCATTTATACTTGTGTGCTAAAATAGTATTTTGATGTGCATTATTTCTGTACTTTCATATTGCCTTCACTACTAATAACATTCATATAAACTCACATCAATTATTTTACATATTCTAGAATGTATAGTGCGATACATATAAACCTGAATCATTTCAATAGGCCACAAATTATTAAGACAGTTGCAAATATTACATAGTTTTCGATTAAATATAGCAGGTATGACAAAAAAGGAAATTTTAATATTTCACGGGCTTTTTACGTCCGATTTTCAAAAGAAAAATTCTTTATTCTGTTGGTACACATGTTCTTGATGCATATTTGCTATTTCAATTTTGTTAATTATTTGGTTTATTTTTGGTAGTCTAAAAGGTTATACGCGAATTTTTACTCTATTTGCAATAAATTTTGCTTGTAAAATGGATTAAACTGCAGCACCGCTCACTCGCTTTAGGCGAATCTACTATGAAAAAGACAAGAGTTTACGAGTGGTAGAAATGTTTCAAAGAGGATCGAGAACACGACGACCTCTATGTAAGCCCTCGCACATCAGTTAATGACGATAGTGTGGAAGAAGTAAAGAAAATGTCAATTGGAAACTTCAGAATCGCTATCAGAGAGACGTTGAGTACAATTACTACAAAAGCACTTGTGTGAATTACATCATAATAATGCTCCCACTCCCATCTCAATGTTTGTTCGTGATTTTTGTTGGAAAACAATATTATGTTGTCTCATAGGACATGCCCCCGTGCGATTTCTTTCTATTCATGAGGATTAGGATAACTATAAAAAACGATGTTTTGCCCACATAAAAACAGATTTGCTGATGGAGCAGAACATCATAACTAAAAATGTGTTCCTGAAGTGTTTCCAGGATTAGAAAAAGTGCTGGTACGAGTGTGTTATATCTGAGGAGGATTACTTTGAAGTTGATGATGATGAATATACAAACACTCTTTAAGAAAAAAATTCCCGTTACTTTATCATCACACTTCGTATTCATATAAGAACTAAAATGTAAATCTTTATTTTTTTTACAAACAGACTGCAAAGTCCTCTTCATATGAAATGAATTGAATACAATCTTTTACAGCTGTACTAAATTAAACTCACGTCATATTTAAAACAGGAAAAATATAATACCACAAGGTTTAAGGGTAAACCAGTAGAAAAATAAGATAGTGCATAATTATTGTATAATTGAAATATACAGTTAGTTTAAAACAACTTAGTACTCTATGAGCTCATTTTGATATATTCCTTGTTATTGATTTGAATTTTTAAATACATATACGATGTGTAATTAAAAATAACACAAATTCTCTTAAAGAATGTTTATTTATTCATTAGCATCAACTTCAAAGTAATCCCTCTCAGATATAATATACTTGTACCTGCACTTCTCCCATTCTTGGAAGCACTTCTCAAACTTACTTTCCGTTATGTGTTTAGCTCCATCAGAGATTCTGTTTTATCTCATCAATGTTGACAAAACGACATCCCTCGACGGTTCTCTTCAGTCTCGGATACAGAGAAAAGTCGCAGGGGACCATGTCTAGCGAATACGGAAACTGAGAAGCTTGTTTAATTTCAAATCCCAAAACACTATTATTAATTTTATATTTGTTATTTAAAATTTATTTTAAAAATATCTAAAAATAAATCATCATAAATAGCTGGAAGGGATTGTGAAAGTGAACGGGATTAAGTGTGAAAAAGTAAAATGTGGGATATAGTGACTCATGAAAAGGAGAAAATCAGTAATATTAATTCGTTTTAACGATGTCATCATTTTCACGATGAACGGATGTGGGGAAGCGAGTAAAAGTTTTCTGTTATGAGTTCATAAAACCAATATCCGTATGTGTTAAATTAGAGGTGCTAACATTTTAATTTTATATAGTGCGATTCATATAAACCTGAACCATTACAATAGGCATTATCGTGATGTTGTTTTGTTCATAATTCTAGTAGTCAAACCTTTGTGGCAGTAATTTTGGATTTTTTAAACCATTTTCTTTACTTCTTCCATATTGTTTTCAGTAACTGATGTGCGAGGGCAGTGAGCGGGGTCGTCGCCTCATTGTGTTCTCACCCCTCTTTGAAACGTTTTTATCACTCGTAAATTCTTGCCTATTCAAAATCATAGCTTCGTCAAAAATCAGTAAACACTGCGAATGCGTAACAGCACCTCACTCGATTTTTAAGCAACTTTTATTGCAAGTTAATTAAAAATTAGCAGGTAACTCGGAAACACGTATAACCTCTTCGACTGCCAACAATAAAGCAAATATTCAGAACATCTCAAACTATAAAAATACATGAGTAACATGTGTAAAAATAAGAACAAAAAATATCAAAATCGGATATTTACAGTCCCTGAAATAAAAAGAGATCCCATTATTTTTTAACACACATGGTATTTAGTTTCCTTGCGTGTACGATGTTAAATCTATAAAGAAGCTTATTTTCAAACCTTTATATCTATAAACGTTAAGCGATAGAAAAAAATTGTGTTAAATTCGCATAACGTTCTCTACGCACTAAAGCTGGCTTTTAAATAGCCTCTTCAACCTACGTTTACAATAGATTATCTCTGCTCAAAGATGTTTCGGTAGCTTAGTCGATAGAGCACCTTCCTGCTCTGCAAGGGATCCCGGGTTCGATTCCCGGCTGGCGGTGGGGATTTTTCTCCATCCAAGGTGATTCCCCATCTTCTCCAGAGTCTGGAAGTATGAATGAGAGTGCGTACGTGTGCGTGATATAGTGATTAAAAATCCAAAGCACCAGCAACCCAGAATCTGCGAACTAACACAATCGCCAATGGGGGCTATGTTCTAAAGGAGAACGGCCACCGATATGACCATAACTATCAGAGGAACAAAACGTAAAACAAATGCTTTCATTTAATTTTTCACTTTTGAGTTGTGACACACATTATGGCAATTTTTAAGATAATTTGTCTCAAAGCATGCATTTAATATAAAATTTAGACTTCGAATTTTTTGTAAAATGCAGTACACTTTCAACCAGTACAAAGTAAAAACACATGAATGCATAGATATTCTTATAGGTTTTGAAGGATAAGAACAAAAAATTGTGTTATTACTTGCATTATCCCCTGTAGTGAATCTTCACAACAGTAAGATTCAAAATGATGTAAAGTGGTAAACCATTGGAGAATAAAAATAATTTAGATATAAAAGTTTACAAAAATGGAATAATGGAATAATAGTGGATAAAGGTCTATAAACGCAATTATTGCTATAGTGAGTTAAAAATTGGAAAAATTATCTATCATGAAATTTTAAGAAACATTTTTAGATATTCCAGGATTCCAAATTATGAATTAACTCAGTATCAGTAGGACCTGGAAGCAAAGACTGAAATAAACGTGATAACTCTTGTAAGGAATATAATTTTAAAATTAAAAGTAAGGTTCAATAAAATTAAAACAGCATATAAGGAGAAGAAAAACTGTTTTAGGCGATTTTGTATTTAGGAATGCGGAAGAATAGATAAGAATATAAAACACGTTGACTAAATAAATATTGATTCACCAAATGATAATACAGATATTAATAAGCATTACAAATGTTAAGACAACATACATATTCACATGTAAACTTGCATGTCAGTTACACGGAAAGAAACAAAATGCTGTTACGCCAGTTAGGTGTTTTCTGATGTTCCTTTATGACGTACTTCCTGTGCGGAAACGGTCTTGTTCATAAATTTTGTAAGATAAGGTATTCAGGGCCGGAAGCGCCATAAAATTGCTCAACTGCCGTCCCTAGATAACGGCTGTCGTTAAGTGGCCAGTACAAGCAACTTCGCTGCATATCAACAACTCCACATTAACCCATTTAACAAAGTAAACCCATGACATGGGGCTTCTTTGCGACTGTACAGTGCATATGGAAGCGTATTTTTGTGGGAAAAGGTTAAAACATCCTAAAGTAGCATGAAACGTTATGTTATAATATCTAATATAATGGCAAGAATCATTCGAAACTCCATAAATTTGATGTGCTGATTCCAAAACTGTAATCAGTTTTTTTTCTACTACGTACAATTTTTGCACAATTAGTAGTTATACCTAAAATGTTTGAATGTAGTTCTGTGCATAAATATATTGTATGGAACTGAAAAGAAACCAGTAAGGGAAGAAACAATACTGATTTCATTGCTGAAATTAAAGTGATTCACAACAGTATTACAATTTCACAGTGTAACACAAAACAATACATGTCTTATTTTTAATCCAATCCCTGCAAATTTAGCTCAGTCTATAACTACTTTTCAAATAATGAGGATCTGTTTTTGAGATAGGCAGTTGTATGTCATACATATTTTTAGATTGTGAAGCAATTGTCTTCCAGAAAGTGTAAAAATAACCCTGATATATTTTGCCATGTCTGTGGTAATTTTGTTGTTCGAGCACTGAACAAGAAGAAATTGGAAGCAGAGAGACAGTCTCGTGCCAAGAATGAAAAATGTAATTCATGAGTGTCTTGTGGACCCCAAAAATGTTCTTTTACTACCTTGCACATAAAATTAGGCTTAATGAAGCAATATGTGAAGGCTTTGAATAAGGATGGCAACTGCTACAATATATATCTGCAAGAAATTGCTTGGAATATTTGATGCTAAAATTAAAGAGAAAATATTTACAGTGGACTGTTCTATTTAGCTAACTCTCTCAGAATATTTCCTTCATAACTTCCTTATTTAAGGTCACTATAATCACACTGCTGTTGGTCCACAAATTAAGAAGTTGACTTCAGATACCTTATTTGAGGAAACAATGACAGATACTGAAAAACAGGCATGGATTGGTTTTAAGGGTGTCATCAAAAACTTTCTGGGAAATTACAAGGATACAAAATACAATAATATTGAAGAAAATATGCTTGAGAATGTCCGAAATTTGGGCTGCAATATGAGTGTGAAGGTACATTTCCTGCACTATCATTTGGACTTTTTTCCAGAAAATCTCGGCTGTGTCAGCGAAAGTGGAATGTGAATATGATAGCAGATTATTGCTGGTCGCTGAAAAGATGTGCATCAAATTCTTTCCGTAGTAGGAACTCTACAGCATTCATTTCATTTCAAGGCTATATGTAAAAAACTGGTTACATATTCAAATTTAAGTAATGAAGTAAAATATAAGCTAATTCTGAAGGGTGTTGTGTTCACAGTTATGAATTTATTAACTTATATTTAATAATATAACAGAAATTCAATAGACGCTAGCATAAAAATTCATATTTTACTATTTCCTATTCTGTCAAAAATTGCTATGTAATAGAGAAAAAGTAAGTTCATATTCTGATTCAGCACACTTAAATTGGGGATAATTACACATTTAAATAAAAACCCCAGACAAAAGGTTAAATTTTGCATATCAGTGTTATTACTAGAGAATGACGCAAAATAATACATTTCTGTATTTCCAGCATAATGGAGCTCCTAACCACTGAACAGGTTTTGTGCAAGAACTGTGGCCGAAGAATTCCCAGATATGTATGTGAAGGAATGCTCCGAAAAATGAAATTTTTAAGTAACATCACGTACTATTAATGACATGATTCAGTTCACTAGAGAGACATGCTAAGAAATTGATGCAGATAAATAATTAGGTGATAAAATATGTTTCTGAATGTCAAATCTACAACATAGCAGTGACTTCTAGTAACTGTTACACATAATCTTCTGAAACTGAGCAAAGTGTCTGTTATAGAACATAAATAAGTTTCAAAACAGCCTCTAATGCTTCTAAACCTAAGTTTTAAGAAAACTCACGCGAATTAAATCTTGTACGTTTTTACACTGCAACATACTATCAGCTTTGACTTCAGGTACAATCACATGGTATATGCCCTTCATATTTGTTCCTACATTTGCGGATTAACAAAACGTAAATTGTTATTGTAAATTTTGTTACTAGTAAAAACCTATTTCACCAAAAGGGTTTTCGTATAAATTAACCTTTAGATCAACACATTAGGTCTGCATCATATTTCGAAGATTATGAAACAGTTGAAATGTGGTGCTATAAATGTCTTGTTCAGTGCTAGATGTCGTTGCCAGCAAAAGTTTGTTAGTAGTAAAGAAGTTTAAATGCCAAGAATACTCTCGTCGTTCCTGAGCATTGTTAAAGAGCGCACACTCACTTCACTAGTTGTTTTGGTGTACACGTAACAAACTAAAACGAATCTAAACTAACATTATCAGAAACCTAGGCTTAAATATTTATATAATCAGAACAGGTTAAGCAATGATTGATCCCATCCACGGTTTGCGAATTTAAATTGCCGGGTATAGGACCGATGCCCACTCAGCATCGTGAGGTAATTCAGGAGCTGCGTCAGGTAGCGAACCCTAGTATAGAAAACCAACTTTCCTGCTGGGGGCTCCGTGATGCTCACCACATATTCTCCACGTATCGGTCGGATGATTGCCCACCTCTGTCTTGCGTATGTGGGCGTGAGACAGGCAGTCGGATTGCAGGCTCTGGCCCGCTTGAGCGCTGTTACGCCATGGGTTACGTTTATGATTAAGGAATACATCATTATGTTAAAAAAATTCGCAATTTAAAAATGAAAATTTATATAATTTGTAAATATTGCTCTAATTCACTCATTTTCGACATTTATACTATAAGTATCTGGCAAAAAGAATAGAGAAGAACCTGCAATCGAACATACAAGGACTATTCTTTATAAAATTACGTAAAATTCGACTAAAATGAGCTGACGCACCATCGTGTAAAAATTCACATTCGTTGAAGACGTCCAGAAGCACATCATCGCCAATATACGTCTCTGCATATTAAGCGCAGAGGGAATAAATATTCTTTCTAGGCAGAGTATGAATATTATAACTAGAATACCAGTTATTGGTTAAAATATTTCATCCTTAAGCAAAATAACGAAATAGGATATTCAGTATCTCTGTTGTATATTCTAACACGTCGATATCATCCTGCAGTATTGTGAAGTGATTAGAATACATTTACTTTACCTTTACTAACATTAACTGCGGAGTCTACATCGTCCACTCCATATTGACAGGATACTTACCTGGAAAGAGAAAGACAAAAGAACAATTAAAATTTCGATAGTCATAAACAAACGATTCTAGTAATCTTATATCTTAAACAATTTTTAAAACAATCTAAAGTGTACTAAGATGTACAATTTCATTAGTGTTCAATATTAGTTCAATATTAGTTTTACAGGATGACAATTAAAAGAATGAGAGATACAATTCGGTACCGATGTCAACGAAAAATCATATTTTAATTAACTCTGAATTAAAACAAGAAGGCTAAATTTGGTCTGTATGTGTGAAGAGTATTTAATAAAAAGCTTAAAAGGCAGTAATTAAATCCAGAATCTGTCAAACTCGACACGCATAACTTCTAAAAAGAATTCCCATAACATACAAATACACTTTACATGGAATTTCCAGAGTGTTTCAAAACAACACCGAACCAACATATAGAAGTAGTTGCTCAGATTCTATGTGACACATATATAGTTTTACCGTCAATACGGCTGCATAAAAATGCTCCAGAATGAGTGTAGACAGGCAGTGACAGGAACAACGACGCGTGCCGCACGCTGTCGGAGTTTGCAGGTATAGGTCACACGCCGTGCCGCGTGGTTTAGCGGTTTGTAAACATACCGGCATACTCCACAGTAGTTTTCCTCCTACTATTAAAAATTTATTTGACTTATGAAACCGCAATAAAGAATCTATTGCTTAATTATTGCTTATGAGTGTTTAACGTGTTCCAAAATTCCGTTATAACAGTCCATGATGGTAAATAAGCTGGTGGACATATGCAACTTATACCTTTTAGGGCGAAGTTAATGTTAGTGAAGTTGAAGATCGAAGCATTAAATGATAAACATAACAGAAAACAACATCAACATTTTATAGATAAATTAACCAAAACCAAATGGCTTATAGAATGAGACAAGCATTTTATTTCACGTGTTTGATAATACTAAATAAAGCATTTGAAATTGAAAAGGAAGCTGTTGATATTTACAGTAAGTGGTTGAAAGTATTGTACAATTAAGATCATAACAAAATTCTCTGAAGTTAAACAAATAAATATTATCATTGATGTAACTATTTTTGCAATCATATTTTCAATGAAACTAAATTAATCGTGCGTTACTTGAACTCCCTTCAGCTCTTCCTTCCATCAAAACCATATCCGTCATTTCGACCTTCGTATAGCGCTTCATATTGCTTGGATTTGCTAAGTACGCGCAACTTTCTCCCTGTTAGGACGGAATGTGTAGTTTTACACTGAAGAGCAACCTTGCAACTGTCCGAGTTATTAGTCGAATTTTGCACAAATAACTGTCCTTTGACCCATTACCTGACAGGTAGGCTAGGATCACTGATAAAGAGCAAGAGGTAATGTTTTTGTTTTCGTGGCTGGTGCGTCCCAATAACAACTTCTGAGGTTCGCACACTAGTGGTTCCTGCGCTGTCTAACCACAAAATCATGTAATATTTAATGCTGCATAAAATTATACATAACAAAACGTCGAAGCTGCAACACTGAAACTCGGACTAGTTAAGTTCTAAACCAAGTAACGGCTATAATCGTTCAGTGTCATTTTGAAACAAGCTGTATCTCGACAATTTTATTATTTTATAAATTACTATTTTGATGATACTACAATATATTATTTAAAATATTTCAGCGAAAAATAAAACATATATCTTCAATTATTTAGGAATAACCTCAGAATTTCTCTTCATTCCGAATCACTTTTGCATAAATGGTAAAGCCTAGGAGATTTACAAAATATAGGAAATGTAGATCTCGTTAAAGCAGATACTCTATTTTAAATAGATTATTTAAGTTGAAGCTCATATTGCATACAGGGTCCTATTAGGTAAACATGGCCATTTCTAATTCAACTTAAGTTAATAACCAAGCAGGTCATATAGATGATGCAACAAATGCTTAGGTTTACTGAAATCCCAAATTGTGACGTAGGACCAATCAGAATTAAGTATTGCGGTGGCTTAGCAACAAAAACATAAAAAATAACCAATGATTTTATTCTTAATCATTTATAAATAAAAGGAGAAAATTAATATATAGTAAAGGGCTATATACATCAGTGGAAAAAGTCGCATGTAAAGAAGAAAATGATGTCGAGAAATATAATTCCTAGTAAAGTGAAACTTTATTAATTATTTTATTCCATAGTTGTCTAAAAGAAAAACCTTTTTGTATCGATACTACGCCTGAGAAGTTTCACATCTCATCGCTCGCCGCAGCTACCGGAGAGAGGATTTATAGAAATCTTCGAGAACATCATCTTCACGGCTTTTAGACGAAAGCCTCATCGCTTCTACATCAAAGTAAGGTTTGGCTTCTACAAGCATCGCCACACTGAGGGAGCGCGAAACTTTTGCGCGTGTGGGGCGTAGACCTCATGACGGGGCGAATCCTTCTTCAGATATGCCACCGCATCGTATGATATAAATCCAAACCACAAGGAGGGGATCCGCTCCAAAGTTAACAAATTCTTTAATACTCCTTGTTATTCAGTTAAACAAAGACAACGTGATTTCAAGTCCACCAGCATTTAAAACATTAGAGTGTCAAGCCCACTGTATTTTTTTTTCTTTACATTGTAAAATCAAGGCAATATTAACAACACCTCTGTATTAACAGTAGACAAAATGTGCTAATAACTGTATCAAATAGAAGTAGAAAGCTCTCAGTAGACTTGAAGAAATCAGGAATTCTGTTTTAAACTTAACAAGAGTCCTTAGACATTAGCATTCAGCAGGGTATGAAATCTCCTCCCTTTTGTGGGGCCGCAAGTTCTCAAAAGAACGCCTGGTGAGCCGAAGTTTGGGGAACTAGACACAACCGCTGTTAGCGGCTACTGAACCAACTAAAGACCGCTAAAACAAGAAGCTACTCTTGCACAAAGGAACAACACGCTGGTCTGCAAAACACTAGAGAAGGTGTGTTGTACTGCACTGACGTAACTCCCCTTCTTCAATAGGTCTACTTTACAGAAATAATTTGTAAAAATCCTTCTACTATACATATATTTTCTGCTAGATATACGCAAACTTACAGTGATAGTCAAATCTTTAAGTAGACGGCTGTGAAATTCCACTCTGTAAAATAGACTAAAAAAGCCGCTAGCACTTCCTATGGCAGAAAAATATTTTAACAAATAACAAGGAATATCTCGGAAATGGGTAACTCCACAAAATTATATATTATACATAACGAAAATTACACGTTTTGTGCACTAGGAATGCAGCACTAGCGGTTTATCAGTTGCGCAAAAGCAACTTAAGAAAAAAAGACTTGAAAAGCTATTTCTATAAAATCTCAGTCATATACTTTCTTTCATAAAATATATTAAATATATGGTAATTTAATACACAAAATACGTTAGAGCCATTTTAAATAAATTAAACAATTTCGAAAACGTTTTATGTCAAGGGTTTGTGGGAATTTTCTTTAAAATTCTCGTACCATATCTTTTAAGAAAGTTTGGGATATATCCGACTTTTATTTCCCCTACGTGCTGTGAATTTGTAGTAAAAATGTGTGGTGAAACTATTCTAATTTCGGAAATTAAGAAAACCTAAATTCACTGTCTAACGTTCCACAATTCTACGTATACGTTCCAACTTGGTATCATCAGTGTCACCGCCTGCGGTGCCGCATATAGTAACAGTGGACATTAAACACTACCATTTCAAGTGCAAACACTTGTGTTCTCCTTGTTGAAAAGAAAATAGAACTGATTCTAATATTATATTTATGTCCACTGTAATAAAGAGTTCCTAAAATTCATGAAAGTGCTTTATAAATGTGTATTCAAGTACAAATTTACTGAAATGTCATTTATTTGTCCGCAAATAAAAAAAAGTGTAAGAAAACATATTTGATGTATTTTATTCGCATGAATTTCTCTGCGTAACCTTCGATGAACTTTGATATTCAGGGGGCTTTAAGGAACATGTTTCTAGTCAAAATGAGACAATCAAATCTTTAGGTGGAACCAACATTTTTTAGCCGCCTCGGTAGCTTAGATGGTAACGTGCCTGCCTCGCGTTCAAGAGGTCCCGAGTTCGAATCTCGGTCAGGGTGAGTTACCTGGATAAGGTTTTTCCGGGGTTTTCCCTTATCCTTCAAGACGAATGTCAGGTAACTCTAACCCTGGACCCATTTGAGCATCATTTCACCCAATTCATTCATCGTCCGATATAACAACGTTGGAGGACGTAAATTACAACAACAAAAAATTGTGTAGTTGTAAGCAAGTAAAACATTTAACAGGAAATTAATAATAATAATAATAATAATAATAATAATAATAATAATAATAATAATAATAATAATAATAATAATAATAATAATAATAATAATAATAATAATAATAATAATAATAATAATAATAATTGATAAATTCTATATTTCTTCAGTAGCGTTTTGCTTTTGTACAATTGTTTCCCTTTTATATTTGATTCCCCATTTCAAGTAAATTCAATATAAACTTTTTATCCAACACTTTTTATCCAAAGTTGTACTTCAGTTATAGAAAATAAGAGACTGAAGTAATACTTTAATAGTAAGAATGGATAGAATTTCACTTTAACCACAATATAAATAAAGTACCACTACTAGGCCTACATTTTAAGTGTAATATTTATTTTAGTTTTAAAATTTTGTAATTAAATGTAAATCTGTAACTAAATAAAGTTCTATTTTCTTTTTATTTCAATTTACGTCCTCCAACTTTGAGTCATATCGGACGATGAATTAAATGGGTGAAATGCCGCGCAAATGAGCCCAGGGTCCATAGAGCTTAGATTTACCCGACATTCGTCTTCCAGGATGGGGAAAACCTCCGGAAAAAAAAGCTTATCCAGATAACTCACCCTGACCGAGATTCGAACTCGGGACCTCTTGAACGTGAGACAGACGCGCTATCATCAACGCTACTGAGGCGGGCATAAAGTTATATTAAACATTATTTTGCTTAATTAGTATGACTTAATCAGTGAGACAATTGCGGTGAGGTGTTATACGAACCATTAAAACACAGCCTGTCTCAGTAGCGTAGTGGTAGCCTGTCTGCCTCACGTTCAAGAGGTCCCGAGTTTGAATCTCGGTTAGGCTGAGTTACCTGGATAAGGTTTTTCCAGGGTTTTTCCTTATCCTGAAAGACAAATGTCGGGTAACTCTAAGCTCTGTGGATCCTGGACTCATTTGAGCATCATTTCACACATTCCATTCGTCGTCCGATACGACTTAACGTTGGAGGAGGTAAATTAATATATAAAGAAAGAAAGAACACCTAGCCAACATCGATTCTCTCACATTAGGTATTAGCAAACGATGTTTGTGACACGGCCTTGGCCTAAGTTCTCTGTATTTCAAAAAATAAAATAATTTTCCTATTCTATAATGGTTTAATTTAAACAGTAGTAAGCCGTTTTAATGATTAGGGTAAATGTCGCATTAAGAAATTATATACTCGCAGAAATTAATATGCTATTCGACTTGTCAAAACTTCCATTCGTGGATGAAATACGTTTGAATTCACTCATACCATAAATATTATTTCGATATAGTATAGACAAATTTTAAATTTGGTTATGTGTATCTTTATAATAAAATCTAAGTAGAGAGTAAAGCATTTGTTAATATGGAATACAAAGTGGAGGAAAGTTAAATATAAATACGCCAATTGTAACAGACTTAGGGACCAAAGTTCCCGCAGTTCTCTGTGGAATGATATTTCATCTTTATCTGCATTGTCGTGCCCTTGATACGACGATTATTGCGTAAAAAGCACATAACCATGGGGCAACCCTACTGCAGAGCTGCCTAGTCGTTTGGCAGCGAACCAGATGACACGTCTCGGTCGGCAAAGCAGATCGCTGTTTTGGAGCAAGGGCTAGCTAATCGATTACGGTTCTGCAGCCTCCGCATTGCACCAACCGAGCCAGCAGCTGCGTCCTGAGGGCGCCACCAGTTGAATGAATGGATTTATAACAGGCCGCGTTGTATTCTGGAACCACATGTCATGACATCTTCCTCTACCTCCAATTATTTCTTCGGTTTTCCACTCAGGAGTTCAACCTTTTTTTTCCAAATATTTGTCATCAAAACATAGGTCGTATTTTGAAAATATAGTTTATGATCCAGGGTTTCTAAGTAAGTTATTTTATTATACCTTATTTCTCTACCCACACATAGAAAGCAGGGGAATTATTGCTTCCCACTAAGAAATCCGATATGAAAGTTTCAACGGAAATGCGTAATTTGAGGTTCCCTAAATTTAATAAAATTATTTTTAGGAGAAGGTGCGTACGCACGTGCGCCTGTGTGTATAAACAGCGTAACCACAAAATATGAAATATAAAAATATAGTTTCTAAGGATGCTGGAGGAAAATTACCCTCCCTGACCAGCCTTTAAAAAACACAAGAATATTTTTATACCTTTTATTTTCTCGAAAAAGCTCTAAAGATTTTGATTAAATTGTCATAAGTTTAAAATATGTACTATGAATGTAACTTGAAATCTCTGGGAAATCATCTGAATATTTTTTTTCATTTGGATGCCTTTTGAATACCTGTTAAATCACTATGGCAAAATATAGATATGTTAAAGCACGCCATATATGTTCAACTCTTTTGTTATAGCATTAACTATTTCCAAGCTATTCCTTTTCTTATCTTAAAATACTTAGCACTTTTCTCTAATAAGAAATCGTTTTTCTTTTGTCTTTTGCCGATCCTTCAATGAGAATGGAATTTGAAAACAATCACACAGCGACTACATCTTTAAAAATGTGACTATCGTTTCTGTATAATCCCATTTATCTATTTTATTAACTCATTTATTGATTGATCAGCGCATCTGCGCTCTACAGATCATTAATCATAGACATTATTTACATAGATGATACAATGAATAACAATGAAATGTGGAAAGCCCAATTGGGCCCCCCAAAAGTAGGTACATTATTGTTTTAAGTATTACAGTAGACCTTGCTGAGAGCTGATCCAGTGGTAGACGACTCCTGATGCGGGTTGGGAAGCTGGATTTTCTGCCAAGGGAATAGTGAATGGCTCCTAACACCTGTTTTAGGTTGCTGTAGAACATTTCGGCTTGTGAAGATATTGACTATTGAATGGTGCTAATTCCAGTTTCTCTATGTAGCTAACTATTTCTGCCGTAGTGCATTTGTTGAGATTCGTAATACTTTGTTTTGAAATGTCTGGACACGTTTGATTTCGGAAGGACTGGTCCCTCCCAAGACTGGGCAGGCAAACAGTAGGAGTGGTCTTAATAAAGTCGTGTAGAGTAGTGTGCAGTTGATAGATAGAGTCAACATGAAAAATTCAATGCCATGGTCGGGATTTGAACCACGGATCTCCTGGTTTCCGTCCAGTCGCATTGAATTTTTCATGTTAACTCTATCTATCAAAAACCTTAGCCTATATACGGCTAGTGTGGAGAAATGATTAATTTCCATCAATTAAATAAAATAGTGTGCAGTTTTTTTAATTTGAGTAAAGATCTTTTGTTGAGAAGAGGGTATAGCTTAGTCAGTTTTGCTCGAGCTAGTTTGAGTTTGTTAGTTATGTGTTGTTTCCATGTGAGTCGTCGATCCATGAGTACGCCCATTTATCTATTAAAAATATACAATAAGGCAGATGTTTAATTCCACTAACGCCGGGTGCTACACATACACAAGATTTGGAATAAGAGCAAAGTATAATAACTATTCCACACAGAAAACAATCGCCTTGTCTTACGCTAGAAATGCGTCATCAAATTTAATCTACGAAAAATTTGCGTGTTGTGTTTTCACCATTTCAAAACCCTGGCATTTGCTAAAATAGAACTTATAATTTCAACTCCTTAAATACTGAATATACTTAAGCGGATATACAAAGTATTTACTTAGGTTTTACAAAGATTTGGAGGTGAAAGAATATAATTGCAAAGAGGCTGTTTGTCTTTATGTTAAGAAAGCCACAGATTAATATATATTGGTGTTTGGCTGAGAAAACCATAGAAGAACAAGTAGTTGATGCTTCGCCATTGAGTATGAAATGGTTTATTTTCGTTTAGAGGGTCTTGCAGACAACATTTACCTTCAATTTAATATAAAACATACCTATAATGTTGTTTTAGTAAAATAGGTAACTCCGACAAAATTACTATGTTGCATTTCGCTTTAAGTACACGTTTGAAATGTGTTGATTAAAAATAACAGTATTTTCCGTGCTTGTTTCCATAGAAGTGGAAACTCATCTTTCAAGATGATGAGGCTCCATACAAATTTTCAAATTTATTATTCATTAAAAATGGAAAACAAAAAATCATTTTAGTAGGTGATTGCAATGTGGACTTCACTACTAAAAATTCGGAGATCCTGGAACTCGACATATTTGCCAGATCTGCAGCTGGAAATTAATTAGCATGGAATATGATTCTATTTTGCTTTTCAAACAAAATCTAAATACAAATAATTCTAATGTGTATATTTAATTTCGTATTGAGACAGATTAATTGGATATTAATGTGTAGCATATCTGACGTAAGCGAGAAATTAATTACGTTATTCGTTTAATATCTTATAATACTGACAAAGCTTAGCCGTTTTCTGTTAATAAAGCTGAACCTAAAAGGGGGAAAAATAATAACAATAAATGGTGGTGCATTGGTGCGCCGTACATTTTAAATGCTGTCTATTTTATTATAATCTTATTAATCAGAAGAAAACAAGTGTAAACAGAGATATGTACAGACAACTTAATCTTGAATACAAGAAGACAAATAGCATACTTTATTCATTGGAATAAATTACTACCAAACAGTAACCTAATTATGATAATGAAGCTACTAGATACGTTCTTCTACTTAGTTGCAGTAAGAATGTAATGCGTTTAGCATTAACTAGAAAAAGAGGGCTCTTGTTAATGCCAAGAAAATTTAATTTTCAAATACTATAAACAATTCTAATAACAGTTCTAAAGCAATATGGTCGGTAATCTCATATATTATTGACACAGACAAAAAGAGAGTCTCTTCTACTAACCTAGACCCTGAGTCTTTAAATTTTTTCTTTTTAGCACACGTTAAGGCTACACCTGTAAATGGACAGCCAAAAGAATAAATGAATCACGCAAACAAGCCAAACTCTAAGTTCAGTTTTTGCAATGTTACAGATGAACAACTTTATGAGATCATGTTAAAATTGAAAAATAGCAACTTTACAGATGTGTGTGACCTGAATTCTATCATTTTTAAATATGCTGCTACATTTATTTGAGACAAATTTATACATATTTATAATTTGTGTATTGAGAGACTTATTTTCTCTGGAGCATCTTAATGTGCAAAGGTTGCTCCTATTTGCAAAGAGAGCAATAAAGCGAACTTTCCAACTATAGATCTATTAACATATTAACTATAGTAGCCAAAATGTTGGAAATATTATTAAACAACAAATAATTAAATATTTTGAAGGTAATGCTCTCCTTTTAGTAGGCCAGTATGGTTTTAGAACTGGTCATAAATGATACACAATTGTTGCATTTACTTTAATAACTTTAGAAGAACATAATTCAATAGAGGGGAACTTTCCTGATCTAACAAAAGCCTTTGATCATATTTTCACTTTATTCTCAGTTCCAAGTTAAATTATTATGGTTTTGCACCATAGTGTCTACTTTATTATTTATTTTTTAAATAAGACACATCAGTCTGTTGTATAAATGGTTGAAAATCGGACTTTAAGTTTGTCAAGTATGTGTACCACAGGGTTCTGTGATTAGCCCAGTTTTTTTTTTTTTTTTAGTTTTTTATTTGTTTTAACGATCTACCTGACTGTGTACTAAATCATTTACCGAAACATATTTGTTTGCCGATGATTTAGCTCTAAATATTTTTATAAAGATGATGATAAAGTACAAGGTGTCTACACGAAAGTAAAAACATGGTGTGATGCCAAAAAATTAGGTATAAATCAAAACAAACATTAAAAATTCATTTTAATTTAAATTGTGTCTCAAATGGTCATGACAACACTACGAGGTTTTTGAGTATCTACCTTAATACAGATCTGGGCTGGAAAACATATATTGATTATACTGCAAATAAAATAATTAGAGGAATATTTATGTTACGTATTTAACACAAAATGAAATAGATTATTATTAATAAAGGTATATTACAGATATAACTATCTCAACTATGGAGTCTTACTGTGGAGCAACCACACTTATGCAACAAACTACATATTTTACCAAAGAGAGCTGCGAGGATCATATGTGGAGCTTCGACCACTGCTCATTGAAAACCTTGAACTGAGGATACTCACACCTCCTTGAATTTTTGCTTTGAACTGTCTTCTTTATGTGAAGGAAAATTTGCAGGATTTTGCCTAGGGTAATGTTATTTACATCTATCCTACAGGGACTTCAAATAATTTATACTTAAGGAGATGTGAGTTTACCAAGATACAAAACAGATTTGATATTAGATTCTTACAGTTATTTAATAGTTTGCCAGATAATCTTAAAAACCACCTTAGTTTTCTACTCCAAATATAAGTTCATAACTGTTTTAATATGTTATCTACTCTATAAGGTCCAGGAGTTTTATTATATTTTCTGGATTTGAATGTGTATTATGGGCGTTGCTATACATGTAATGTCTTTGGTAATAAATGAAATATAATCTATAAATTAATTGCTGCCCGTCTCTGTAGCGTAGATGGTAGCTTGTCTGCCTCAATTTCAAGAAGTCCCGAGTTCTTCTCTCGATCAGGGTGATAAGGTTTATTTCGAGCATTTCCCCTGTTCTGAAAGATGGAGTCAGGTAACTCGCTAGCTTGAACATCATTTCATTCATCTTCTAATATGACTAAACTTTGGAGGATAATAATAATAGTTAAAAGTAGAAAAATTGAGAACTAACCTTAAGGACCATTTATAAAGCCAAAATAAAACTTCTTGGATATATAGAAGCGATCATATTTATAACCGATTAAAATGTATAAATTATTCTTCCGTTAGAAACCAGTTAAAACATACTTAATTACTCCAAAAGGCACAGTGCTTCGTAAATAAAAGCAGTTTTAAAAATTATACCTGGATGTGACACTAAATTCTCCTCCTTGAACTACTGTTTTGATGGATGTTTCTGAAAAATACTTCCAACGACTTGGATTGACATGCATTAGGTATATTTAAGATATTTTCCTGGTATGTGAAATGCACGTTTCGGATAGTACATTCTTCTTCTTCTTCTTCTTCTTCTTCTTCTTCTTCTTCTTCTTCTTCTTCTTCTTCTTCTTCTTCTTCTTCTTCTTCTTCTTCTTCTTCTTCTTCTTCTTCTTCTTCTTCTTCTTCTTCTTCTTCTTCTTCTTCTTCTTCTTCTTCTTCTTCTTCTTCTTCTTCTTCTTCTTCTTCTTCTTCTTCTTCTTCTTCTTCTTCTTCTTCTTCTTCTTCTTCTTCTTCTTCTTCTTCTTCTTCTTCTTCTTCTTCTTCTTCTTCTTCTTCTTCTTCTTCTTCTTCTTCTTCTTCTTCTTCTTCTTCTTCTTCTTCTTCTTCTTCTTCTTCTTCTTCTTCTTCTTCTTCTTCTTCTTCTTCTTCTTCTTCTTCTTCTTCTTCTTCTTCTTCTTCTTCTTCTTCTTCTTCTTCTTCTTCTTCTTCTTCTTCTTCTTCTTCTTCTTCTTCTTCTTCTTCTTCTTCTTCTTCTTCTTCTTCTTCTTCTTCTTCTTCTTCTTCTTCTTCTTCTTCTTCTTCTTCTTCTTCTTCTTCTTCTTCTTCTTCTTCTTCTTCTTCTTCTTCTTCTTCTTCTTCTTCTTCTTCTTCTTCTTCTTCTTCTTCTTCACTCCATGGATTGGGCATATCGCCCGTTCCGGCTTCATAGATCTCTCCAGCGTTTCCTGGGTCGTCCAATGTCTCTTCTTCCTTTTGAATTATAGTTTAATACTGCATTTGGATATCTTCCATCCTCCATTCTTAATATATGTTCATGCCATTGTTGCCTTCGTTCTGATATTTTGTCATGGATTGGTTCGATTTCTAATTCCTTTCTAATATCCTCATTTCTTATTTTTTCCAATATTGTACAACCTTTAACACTTCTTAAAAATTTCATTTCTGCAGTCTGTATTTATTTAAATCCTTTTGTGTTGGAACCCAGATTTCGCTTCCATATAGTAAGGTTGGAATAGCCATAACCTTATACATTTTTATTTTTGTATCCCTTCTCACCCTGTTTTTAAAAGTTATTTGGATTTTCCCACATATTCTTCGGAATTTGTTTACTTTTTCTTCTGTCAGCATTGTTTCTAAAACTTATGTTACATCCTAAATATTTAAAACCTGATATTTGTTCTAAAATCTTATTTCATAAAACAATAATTTATCTTACATTATAATTTCCTTTAAGAGCCATATTTTGTATCTTTTCTTGTGATATTTTAAAATTATACTGTTGTACTATATTATTTAAGATATACATTGATTTTTGCAGTTGATTTTCATTCCGATAAACCAATATTTGGTCATCCGCAAACAGCAGGGTATTAATATAAATATTTAATTTTATTTTGATTCCTGGGTCTACTAAAATATTCCATTCATTAAAATATTGTCCATATATATACTAAAATGAGTAGGTGATAAGCTACATCCTTGTCTTAGTCCAGTATTGGTAGAAATTTGTTCTGTTAAACTAACCCCAGATTCAATTCTTATAGTTGTATTTGAGAATATGCCTTTTATTGCATTAATAATATGTGGTGGGTAACCCTTACTTTCTAATATTTGCCAAAGTTTAGATCTATTTATTCTATCCAAAGCATTTTCCAGGACAATGAATGTGATACGTGTTTGCAAAGCTTTTCCCTTCCTTGTTTAATTATTTGATTAAGGACAAATACATTATTTGATTCCACTCTGCTCTTCTCCCTATAAGACATTCTATTATTCTATTTATTATTTTAGTATATATTTTTAAACTTGTGTTCATTAAACTTATCCTTCTATAGTTTCCACAGTTTTTGCGATATCCTTTTTTTAATATATTTTTAATTAGAGCTATTGCCCATGATTCAGGTATTTTACATTTTTGCCAACAATTATAAATTAAATGTAGTATTCTTAATTTACACATTATCCCACTGTATTTTATAAGTTCTACATTCATTTCATCTATTCCTGATGGCTTTCGATTTTTAATAGTGCTCCATACATCATCTAATTCTGCAAGGGTTATTGGATCTACTTCTCGTTGCTTTGCTTCTTCTTTTGAGATGTTTTTCTTTTTGTAAATCATTTTCTGCATTACTAAAGTACAGGTTAGTGTAGTACTCTATTCATTTATCTTCAGATATTATATTTAATCTTGCTATATGTTTTCCTTTTTATTTAAATGCTTAATTAGTTTATATCCTATTGTTTGTGTCCCATGTATGTCATGCTCTACCTCACTTATAAATTTATTCTATGATTCTTCGTGTGCCTCTCTTGTCATTCTTTTAGCTTCTTTTCTTTTCTCCTTGTATATCTCATATGCTTGATTTGTTTTCATCTGTGTATATATTCTATAGGCGTTATTCTTATTTTGTATTTCGTTCTTAATTTCTGTATTCCAAATTCTTAGTACATGATAGTACATGAATAGCATATTAACTTTCTTCATTCTGAACGACCTTTGCATTCGTGCAGTGAAGCATTTCCAAGATATTCCTTGTTATTTGCTTCAATTTCACAATACTTGTGTCAAATGTGAATTGTTATCGTTTTTTATGTATATTTTTGCCGTCCAAAGTGAATGAAATTCAAGAGCATCGCACAGCGACCAACTTTAAAACATTTGACTATCACTTAAACCTACTGTTCTGGCATGTTCCCTTGCATCCACAAGAATATTAGCAATAAGGTAATGTTTATCTCAATTAGCATGAAGTATATAGAATAATAAGCTTTATAACAATGTGTTATGCGAGTGTAACACATAAAATTGTTTATACTAAAACAAAAATAGCAATGAATGTCTTTAAAATGTTTCACTCCATACAAAATGTTATTGATACAAACTGTATGTTTTACGTAACTGAAAAAGCAGACAGTAAATTCCAAGAAGACCTCGTGAACCAGGAAGACAAAAGCAGGAAACATGTTCATGTTAATAAACGAAGGTCGGAATCAAAATGTTATTTGCTAAGATATATGTTTAGACATTCTGGCGATCTGATACCATCAAACGTATTTGAATTATTGAGCTATTTATCATTAATAATGGGATATTTAAAGAACTCAAATAAAGTCCTCGCTATAAATCAAGTTCCAGGAACTTATCGACGTACATACATTTTACATAGGACCTAACATTTCTTGTCACGCAAGTGCTTTCGCTACAAAAGTCCTATATCCAGGATTCGCAATTAGTTTCCCATTATCAATGTTGCTTGGACCAGCATAAAATTTAATGCAGTACATTAATTAACCTCGCATTGCCTGTAAGCAATAAATTTCTGGGGTCCACCTTGCATATTCCTGCTTATTTACCTTCAAGGTACGTTTCTCGAAGTAACTTTGGGATTTATCATATACTCCACTCACTAAAGTGAATAGATATTAACGAAATTCTTATACAAATATTTATACTGTAACTAAAACTACGAAAGTTCACCTTACATTCCTTTATTTACCACCTAAATCGTTAGACTTACGCTAACTTAAAATTACCTTCTCTTTTACGCAAGTACACAGCTTCAACGCGTCTCTTTAATTTTTCTTTGTATCTTTATCACACATCAATTAGAGGTGCCATAGTTATTATTTTTTATGACTTACACACAGGTTCAGCTCTTCCTCGGAACTGCACGCCGATTCCGAAAACAACAAATCCAATATTCGCTCGTGAACTACTTCACTGCACCGTACCGCGGCCCACCAACTCCTCAGCACTGAGCTTGGAACGAACTCACTTCTCTGTTCATAACTCAAATGACCGACTGATTCGTGAACTGCTTCGCTGAGCTGACTCCTCACCACGGAGCCGCACTCGTCGCTTAGCTCGAAGCACGAAAACTCTAAACACCTAATACTAGACCACCTCATGCCTCATATCAACTCCAATACAGTTCTGTAGGGTTCGAGGGATTTTCAGTTCTCGGACGTTCTTCACTTGCGTTTCCAGAATGGTTTCAAATAGTTTCGCCTCAGTATCGACCTTATAACTCATTTGTTAAACAAATCTCGAATATTCATATATTATTTGGAATACTAAGACAATAAAGCACGCCAATAAAATACAAAAAATAGTAATGTTTTAAAATACATGTTGTTTAAAATAACTGTATATTACCCCAGACACACAAATTATGAAACCATTTTAAAATATTTAAATTTAAAGCTACACATTTTAGAAGAAACACTGCAGGATTAATATTTCTGTATAAGGCATCACATTCGATTATTGATAGTATTAATAATGCAGCAAGTATATTAGTTTTAGTACCCAGTAAAATAAGCTGATTCAAGAGGCTCTTTCTCACCTCCAGAGCAAACACAGAAATCCATAGAAGTTCACCACTGTGCAGAACTGTGTACTGAACTTCATTACTTCAGTGCAGATATTTTCAAAATGTCTCAAATTCAATTAAAAATGCCACAAGTTTTAACCCCCTTAATAAGTAATGGTATTGTAATTAAAAACAGTACCACAATTACTTAGTAATGTCACCTTTATTTTTCCTCTTTTTATTTATATAATTGTTTCTCTTTCCTGTTTTTCTCTTTCTAACTCATGTTATGTTCATTTATACTTTCCTGTTTTGTTTCTAGTGTTTAGCTATTTTACTACCACGCAGTTATGATGAACATTGTAATTGGACTGTTATGTTCATAAGGAGAACTAAATAAATACGGCTTTCATTGCGCCAGGAAGTCCCCACCTTTTCTCACCCTTCCAGCCAATAGACAACAGAGGTGGAGCAATTGCTACACCCACAGTCGACTCTGCCACACAAGGCCCGCGATGGTGGCAATGTGACAATATATGTACCTTAACATCCTGTATATTTTAAAATTCACCACCCTGTATACTATTTTTATGCTGCAGGGGAGGAAAAACGGCAAAGGTAAAAGTTTCTAGCCTGTGTTCTCATTATCATTTTGCTTTTATATTCAGTATACTAACATTGTTTTATAAAGTAACACAATGGAGGGTACATAAAAATTTGCTTCCGGTTACGAGAATCACAAGGGAAAGTGATTACACGCAGAAAAACGTTCAAAGTTGTTAGCGCGAAGAGAGATAACATCTAAAGCAGTTGTCTATATAGACTCTGGCTTGTTAACGTAACCTCCATGTGTTAATTGCAAGAGCTGACTACTTCGATTTCGCTTCAACTGTTTGTTCATCGCTAATTCTGAGGTACAAACAATTTCTCGGGCGTAAATTGAGTAAACATGTTTGTTTCCTCTCAACAACCTATGCCTCGGCTTCCTTAAAGGATATTTCTAGGCTAATTTCGTAAAAAATAATGTAATCTGATGAATAACAAACAAACCAATTGTATATTTCATTTACTCCCCTACCTACTTGCAGAGAAAGTATTGTATTCCACCCAAATATTAGAAACTAAGATTTTACTGGAAACTGTGAACAAGCATAAACCCGAAATTACACTTGTTATTTAGGATCAATGTCTTAAAAGAATAGGATACGAAAAATTTACAAAAGCTACCCCAACGCTAACTACGCTTTACATAATATATGCTTTACGCTTTACAAAAATCTATTTAACAATTTTTATTACAATAACATATGACTTACATATTTTTTCTGGAAATAATTTATGAGTCCTGATCATTATAGATTACTTTTCAACCACTGATAAACCCTGAAAGATAATATCACTTTAAAACACTTTCAATTTATTTCAAATAATTTTGTGAGACTACTTTTCTGAGCTATTTCTTGTTATTCTTTGATTTTTAAAACTTTACATTTTTTAACTGAAAACAGTTATTCGAATTTTTATGTTCTTGTGCAAAGAGAACGGAATTTCAAAACTCTCACATAGCAACAAACTCTTTAAAATGTTTGACTATTGCTTAAAACCTACTGCACTTTTTATTCTCCTTTACATGTAAGAAAAAATAAAATAAGGCAATTTCATTTATCACATATGCAGAAAGGTAAAACAAGTTATTCAGGTATAAAAATTCCATTTCGCCCACTAATTAGGTATTAATATTGACCTGAAAATAGGTAAATTCAAATAGAAAAACAGATTATCATAAAAAATAACAGGAATTTTATTTTCCTTAAAAAATCTTTATTTATTAATCATCGAATATAAAGTAAACTCCCTCACATATAATACACTTGTGACAGCATTTTTTACAATTATGATAACACTTTTGGAGCTCACGTTTCCTTATAGTTTTCAGATATTCTCTCTTATCTCATCAATGTTCACAAACGACGTTATTTCATGGAAGTGGAAGTCACAGGGAGCCTATGGCTAAGGCAACATAACCATTTTGGCACAAACATCGAGGTGTAAGCGGGATTGTTATCGTGATGTAATTTCCCCATGCTTTTGCTATAATTTTAGTCAAATCTTTCCGATGGTGATTCAGCGATTTTCTAAAACCATTCTCATTAATTTCTCTGTATTGTCTTCATAATTGATGTGCGAAGGCGTCTAGAGTGGTCGTCGTATTCTCGGCCCTCTTGGAATGTTTATAGCATTCGTAAATTCTTGTCTTGCTCATTTTAGATCCGCACTGCCAACATTTCAAATTCGGTACTTTACTTCATTCCATTTTAAAAGTAGAATTTAATGCAAACTATATAAATACACCGAGCAGTTATAGTCTATATATATTCGCTGGAGTTATATATATACTGGACTTTAAATAGATACTGTCGTTTATTTCACAGATTAATTACACTCGGCAACAATGAAAATGTTTCAGGCTTAAAAATAGTGAATTTACATGTATTTCCATCTGCTGAATTAAAAAATCATCATAAAAGTGATAGATTAGCTCTTATTTTGAAGATAAAGTGACATTTCATATTTTAGAGAGAAGATTTTAAATTTGAGGCAATTTTTCTTGAGAGTTGGCACACTTATCAAATAACAAAACACAACCAGAAAGAAATGTTGTAAAATAAGTGATGCAAAAGTTAAGTAAGGCATTTTTGTCGGACAACAAATAAGAGAACTTTTAAAGTATTCTGCATTTGACCATTTTTTGAGGGGAAAGAAAAGGAAGCTTGAGAAGGCTTCAAGGGTGTTGTTCATGGATTTTTAGGCAACAAAGGAGATGAGAACTACAAGCATTTGGTCACAGTGCTCCTGCATAGGTACCGTAACCTTGGATGCAACATGTCCCTTAAGATCCATTTTCTCCACTCCCACCTAGACTATTTCCCTCCTAGTTGTGGAGCTCTTGGTGATGAACATGGTAAGAGATTCAATCAGTACATTTCTGTTATGGAACAAGGATATAGGGGCCGTTGGAATGAAGTAATGCTTGCGCATTACTGTTGGTTTTTGTATAGGGATTCTGCGCAACTCCATCACAAGAGGCAAGCTAAAAGACGACGAAGTCAATAGACCACAAAATGATGCTCTTCAGACACGACTATCTGCAAAGTATTTTTCCAGCAATTTAGAACTTTTAGCAGTAATTACCAATTTAAAAAATCAAATGCACTTTCAGTGTTGTTAGCATGTACGCAATTAAAATGTATCCTTTTCTCTCAATCCGTTAGTATGTAATACTTCGTGTATATCATAGAAACTAGAGCTAATAAAATTTTTTTATTGCCATATTTGCTTTCCTCAACCCAAAATTAGTAGGAATTGCCTCATGAAGTGCTGGAAACATTAAAAAAATATTTTTCTTGCGCAGTGTTATTTTAATTAATCATAGTCAAACTGAAAAAGTCAATCTCACGGCTATTTTGCTAAGCTCTACTAACGTTTGAAGAGTCAATATCTTCCGGATATGTCAGGAAGCTCTGAAGGAAACATTGGGTGAACGGTTTATCTGTCAAAACAGTGCCTACAAGCTCAAAATATACATTTTATTATATTTTATAGAAACTTATGTTACCATAGAAATAAATCTTCGGAGAATATTTAATTATACTTTTCTATGCACAAACAAGAGGTGGATACAAGAAACTGAAGTAATAGTCAGTTGTATGAAAGTGTGTCGCTGGTATGGAGACTTCACTGTCTCTACATGACACTGCAAGAAACAATCGAATAGCGACAGATCTTTTTAAAATGACAAAGAAATACACTGCATATAACTACATATACACTATACATATAGACGTTTGTTAGTACCACAAAAACAAGAACGGCTGAACAGATTTGCCCAATTTTGGTTTTGAAATATTTGTATAAGTCCTAGCAAGATATAAAAGGTGAGAAGAAAACTGAAGTGATGATGGACCGGGTTATTAACTAAATATAAAATTACACACGCATATACACATTTTCTTTTCGGAAAATCAAAGCATTACAAAGTTGAAAGGTATTGCAATCCTTGCCAAAGTCTTTAAAGTTATTTCACTTACCATAGTTCATTACACAAACTTCATCGTTTGTTACTGAAGACTGAAAAATTTTTATGTAGCATGGTGATATATTACCTTTCGAAGATTAGAAACAAAATTAATTTCTTAACGCACTCTAACTATAAATATTTGGCCACAAACAATTGTCAAATATTGTCGAATCCTTGGATACCTCCTTTATAATTTGTGTTTCTGAATTCGTGAATGTGAATTGAGTTGACACAAAATTAATTGTGACATTGTGAAGTTTGCAGAAACTTTTTTAATATGCCAAGGATAAGGCAGCCTGACGTAGAGGTCAGTAGAATATGCAATGAGCTAAGTCATGTGATGACCGCATTGATGAGCAGTAAAACGCAGAAAATTCTAATAGTCGTGTTGGTATGTCAGAATTGCGTTCTAGAATGTCTGTGTCTACCGGAGGGAGTTCTTTTCGTACAAATCAGTTGAAACAGTTATAAACCAGAATGACGGAGTCAACTATCCCACAGAGATTTTAAATTCATTAGAATTACCTGTATTTCCACTTCATAATTTAAAATTAAGAGTAAGATCAATTGTGTTTATGCTGCGTAACATTAATAAACCATGACTATGCAATGGAACGAAACTAACTGTGGCAAACCTAATGAATAACGTCAACGAGGCAACGCTAATCAAGGGAAAGTACGAAGGAGACGATATCTTGATTACGGGTATAACGATGACTTCAAAAGATTGATATTTTGATTTTAAGCGTCTAGAATTTTCTGTGCATTTGTTCTTTGCAATGACCATAAATAAATCACAAGGGCAAATGCACGGGAAATTCTAGTCGCTTAAAATCAAAAGGTAAATCCATTGGAATCATCGGAATCACAAAGAAATTCAATTAAGATTGTGTCAATTCAATTCATATTCACGAATTCATAACAAATTATAAAGAGGGTATCCAAGACTTTACAAACTATTGACTACAATTGTCTGTGTTAAAATATGTATAGTGTTATAGTGCATTCAGAAATAAATTTTGTGTCTGAACTTCGAAAGGTATATTATCAAGCTACATAAAGCTTCAGTCTTGATAACAAACATTAACAATATTTAATAAAATATTGTAAGTGAAATAGCTTTGAAGACTTTGGTAAGAAATGGAATAGCTTTATACTTTGTGATGCCTTTGTTTGTCCAAAATAAAAGAAGGTGTATGTGTTTCGCAAAAGTTTGTGTGTGTGTACTTTAATATTTCATTAATAACGCGGTCCATTAGCCTTTCCCTTTTTTCTTACGCCTTTTAAATCTTCCTTGGACTCCAACAAATACTTCAAAACCTAAATTAGGCAAATCGGTTCAGCGGTTCTCGAGTGTTTATGGGACTAACAAACTCAATTCATGTGTATAAATAAGTATACAGCAGCTGAGTCAGAAAAAACGTTCATCCTCGAATGTCTAAAGAGAGAATACAATAGATATGGATGGATTCTTTCTTGTGTAAAAAACGCTCATCTTTTAGAAGGGAAGTAAAGCCGATAGTTCCGTGTCGTACATTAACGGCACATAAAAGAACCTTAAGAGATCTCTGAGCAAAGTTAAGCGGCATTAGAAATGTTTTAATTACATGTTTCATTCTACGATAGATACATCGAAAATAAAATAATATAGCATGTTTTAGTATAGTCTGTTTAGTTAACGCATGTACACGTCGGCCGCCTACTTTGACGAACCCTTATAATCGTTTTAAAACCCCGGCCCTCCATCTCCCAGTCCGTTCTGCAAGGTTGTATATATATCGCCAAGCTACAATTCTGCTTGCAAGGTTGTATATATATCGCCAAGCTACAATTCTGCTGGATTCCATAATAACCCTTATCTTATTCAAAGTGCGGTATTTGAAACCCAGCTCCTTTAGGAGACCGCGCAAAGTGCAGTGCCCATAAGGAAAATCACAAATTTCTTGCAAATGTGCAACCAATTCATCTGAGGTGCGTGCTTTCCCTTTTGCATAGAATCTATTAATTTCTCGGCGAATTAAATCGCATGTGAAATTATCTATTTCAGAGCAACGTTTCCTTTTGTTTTCACACTTGATCGGCGTCTTTGGTATTCCTTTCGTCACAATATTTCTTACTGTATTTCTGTGAATACCTATAATTTATCAGGTTCATTGCATGATCCCTTACCAAGATTATTTTTCAGTACTTATTTTATGTGTTCAAAACAAGTGATTGAATTTGCTTAGAAAGATTTCCCGTTGTAACTTTGTTTTTTGTTTTTTTAGCCTTTTCCAGTAACATAATTCGGCCCAGCAACACTTTCCAATTTATTCACACTATTGTCATCACCTTGATTATTTTCACTTGACTGAAAGTAATCTACTACTTCATTTGCATTTACCACTGTATTTCCCTCCCACGGTCTCCACATCGTGACACAACGAATTTCTGCACGTAAAGAAACAGATCAACTGGAAGTTGGAACTTTGGCAACTGAGACTCCACGTGGAGTAAACTTTCGCCTGTCATTTACAGAAAATTGGGGTTGCTATTGGTTCTCAACGATAGTGTTCCATTTCTGAAGTGTGGAGATAGATTTATGACCGTCATTACTGGGCGGTAGGGTCAGTTTCCTTTGCGAGGCAACTGCTTTTGCGTTGACTAGACAGACTTTATAGTCGAATATTTTGAGTCGGTCCCTATGTGATAACTTGGAAATTTTGTTATTTTCGATGCCCAGGACATAAGAAAGACTAACTTCCCATTTGAGAAAAGAATAATTATTGAACGGTTGAAAAGAATAAGAGACAATATTTCCGAACTTTTGTACTCTACAAAAATAACGTGTTTGTTCGTAAAGTTCTGTGTTATTATGATCTACATTCTTTTTGTAGTAACATTTTGTCTATCTTTTCGTGTTTATCCAGAATGTAGAGCATTTTCGCGACATTGAAAAAACGTACATTTGTCATAAAAATATATAAATATGTGAAATGTTATTAAAATAACTACTGAAATTGTGAGAAAATCAAAATGTTAAGAACTATATCCTCGTAAAAGATTGTTTGGAAAGGGAGATTTCCTTGAAAACCTCTTGTGTCGCAAACTTGGACGCAAATTTGTGTTCTACCTCAGCCGTAACTCAAATCGAACGATGAGAAGGTTCTATTTGCAAACACCAGTTCAAGAGAAACACGAACACGTGCTAGTTGTATGCACCAATGAGCAGTAACTCGATTATCATATTCGTAGTTACAGGATTTAAACCTTATGAGTCGATTCGCCTGCAGTGTTGGCTCAGTGTTCTGCTAGGTCCAATGAAATTGGCGAGACTCTCATTAAAAATTTGTAACAAAAATTCCTATCTTAAATGTTGTTTTAACATAAACTCATTTTATCAAAGAAAATGTTCCATATAATACAACACAGTTACAAATATGTTAATTTAAAGCCTTCTGATAAACAATATACAGGGTGTATATAAATGAATATCGGGGTTTTAACTCTTTATAAAATGTATTACATTCAACTTACAGTTATAAATTATAAGTCAATTGAAAAAGCAACTCAAACGGTTTTACCAAGAACCTTATAAATGTTCAATGTGACTAGCCTTTGTCACACGGCACACATCAAGTCTATAGCCAAATTCTTCCCAAACGTTGATAAGTGTGTATTCAGTAATTGTAGCAACAGCTGCCTCAATCCGGTTTCTTAATTCAGGGAGGTCATCTGGTAGCGGAGACGTGTACACACGATACTTGATGAAGCCCCAAAGGATAGATCGCATGGCTTTAGGTCAGGAGAACGTGGAGGCCATGCATAGCAATCCCTGTCAATGGGACCCTTGCGGCCTTTCCAGCGTTCGGGTAAGTGACGTTCAACCAATCGCGTACTTCGTTATGCCAATGAGGCGCTTTTACTACATACGGCACCGCAGGCGATGACACTGATGATACATGAGATGAAGATGGAGCACCGGTGGAATGAGATGGCGGGGAAACCGGAGATCCCGGAGAAAACCCGCCCCAGCGCCGTGATGTCCACCACAAATCTCACTTTGCGGTCACCTGGGATCGAACCCGGGCCGCCTTGGTGAGAGCCCAGCAGTCTAACCACTGAGCCACGGCGCGGCCGCCAATGAGGTGGTGCACCATCTTGCTGTAAAATGAAGTTCCCTGGTTCATGTTCTTCCAACTGAGGGAAGAGCCATTGCTCTAGTGTATCAAGGTAAGAAGTGCCAGTTACAGTAGGTTTACCAAAAAAAGAAAGGCTCATAAATTTTTCGCCGGGATACGGCACAAGAAACATTCACTTTAGGGGCATCTCGTTGCATTTGTGGCATCTCGTGAGGATTTTCTGAGCTCCAAATGCGCACTTTATGAGTGTTAATATTTCCACTAAGGTGAAAGGTCGATTCATCACTGAAGACAACACGATCCATAAAATCGTCATCGTCATGAAACAACACGTCGTTTGCGAAGTTGGCACGTAATCCGTGGGCTGTCGGCTTTAGAGCCTGTAATAACTGTAAACGGTAAGGACATAGCCGTAAGCTATTTTTTACAACTTTCCAAACAGTCGATAAAGGAACTTGTAATTCACGACAAGCCTTCCGGACTGATTTCTTTGGTTTACGAGTGAAGGACTTTGTCACTCGCTCAACAGTCTCTTCACTTAGTCTTGGTCGTCCCATGCTCTTCCCTTTACAAAGGCAGCCGGTATCTTCAAACTGACGATACCATCTACGAATGTTATTATCACTAGGAGGATCACAACCGAACTTAGTGCGGAACGCACGTTGCACAGTAACGGTCTTTGCAAACTACAAAACAGAAAACACTTTCTCTTTACTAGTCGCCATCTTTGCCACTACCGCTGCGGCAGAAGCTAGCGCAATGGTGCCAACAAACAACAGTGAATCTCGAATGTGAGAGCCCCTAATGGTTTACTGGGGAAATATACGAGTCAAACGGAGAATGTAATGCCAGTGCGGCACGTTGACCATGGTAGCTCAATGGGTTAGAGTGACTGGACGGAAACCAGAACATCCGTGGTTCAAATCCCGGCTATGGCATTGAATTTTTAATGTTGACTCTATCAAAAAGCTTAGCGTATATACGGCTAGTGTGAAGAAATGATTAATTTCCATCAATTAACTAAAATAATAAGAGTTAAATGATGAAGCCTGGGACTCAAGTACTTACGATAGTAAGTCGCCACAAACTGTGTATCTCGGATTCAAGAGCCCCTGGTGGTTTACCGGGGAAATATATGAGTCAAATGGAGAATTTAATGTCAGGATGGCACGGTGGCTGCTCAATGGGTTAGAGCGACTGGACGGAAACCAGGAGATCCATGGTTCAAATCCCGGCTATGACATTGATTTTTTCAGTCTGGCTCTACCCTTTCAATTCCTTCTTTATTTCAATCGATTGTGGGCTATAGGTGAATGGACACGTCTTGTTTAATATATGACATCGCATCTTGCGCATACTCTTGCATGTGGCGTGGGCTTCCAATGTAAGTGGCCGGCAAAATTGTCATTCTTCCCCAGATGTTTGGGTTACCATCGGCATTAATAGCATCGCCGAGATGGACGTATTCTTCAAATCGAAGCTGCTTTACCTGTTACTTGATTAACCATTTTGATTTTGAAATGGTATCCTTCTTCCCCCTGCCAGAAAATTAATGGATATTGTAAGGCGTCATAACTCTTGTGCATTTCAGACACACGTTTCAATTCATTGTTCCGACGATGAAGCACGATGTCTCTAGATTGCAAATTTTGTCCAAGAATGTTGGGGATCAGTGATATATCTTTGAAGACTTTGGCAAGGAGTGGAATATCCTTGCACTTTTGTAATGCTTTTGCCTATTGTAAATAAAAGACGGCGTGGTTTAAGCAAAAGTTTGTGCGTGTACTTTTATATTTAGTTAATAATCCAGTGCATTATCATTTTATCACCGTTTAAATCTTCCTTGTGCCTATACAAATATTTCAAAACCAAAATTAGGCAAATCGATTCAGCCATTCTCGAGCTTTTGCGAGACTAACAAACATCAATTCAGTGGCAGGCTAGAAGACAAATGAAAAAATGGACTGCATTGCGCTTCAGCATTTTATTATAGGAAATTATTTTAATCTTCAACGTTATAGTAATTATATTATATGCTTTTAGCAAAGTTTGCTATCCCTCAACAGTACTAGCTTGTGATTTTTAATGCGATAAATTCATTCACACACATTTCAGCTGCTAGACATTTTCAGCATTTCTTCCACAAGGCCATGGTTCTAAATAGTAGTGTTTCTAAACTCAAGCTTTCTTTCCTTGTATGTGTATGTGTATTTAAAAAAAAACAGAAGTTCCTATCTGGACCCTTTCCTGAAAAAAGGATGTGTAATAACTTGAACGCACCTTGCAACAATCACTTACATGGTCGGTTTGTTCCCTCCAAATCATGGGCACAGCAAAGGGCATTGATCTCTCTTTTCCTTTCAGCTTTCACCGAGAGTTGCACTTCAGACATTGCAACTACTTTCGGGGGGGGGGCCCTGCTTTTATCTTGGTCTCCTATTTTGCATCCAAAATACAGATGGTGTGCTTTCTTTGTTAATGGAGCTATATTTCGATTTTGGGTCAAAAGTCACTTTATCAGAAATATAACGAAACTTATCAGCACTATTTATACTTATGTGCTATACTGATTTGTATCACATCACAGACTTATCATTATACAGAATTAAGAGTAAGTCTTTTAAAAAAATAGACATATATATTGTTATGCATACCACTACAACGTTTATATGAATTTACTTCACAATACAGACAAAAGGTGGCCTTCACTAACAACGTCTTATATTTGACTGAACCAAAAGTATTTTACAAGCAAACACAAACCCTCAAAGTCACACATTTATCTCCAGTGTAAAACAAACCTCCTAATTCCCCACAGAGCTATTGACCAATTAGTCTTTTACCAACTCTGTCCAAACTTCTGGAAAAGCTCATTCAAAAACGACTTTTTCGGTTTGTTTCTGAAACCTCAGTTATACCTCCCCAACAGTTTGGACTTAGACAGCATCATTCTAGTACTCACCAGCTCCTGAGACTTACTGAACATATTACGCGCAGCTTTGACGACAAAGAGCATACTGTGGCAGCATTCCTAGATTTCACTCAGGCATTTGATAGAGTGTGGCACGACGGCCTACTTTATAAACTACATGACCTAGATCTTCCGCTCTACTTACTTAGCTTGATTACTTGCTATCTTCAGGAACGACATTTTTCTGTGCGTCTTGGTTCAACGCATTCCTCACCCCGTACTATTTTAGCCGGCGTGCCCCAGGGTAGCGTTCTTGCGCCTCTTCTTTACAGTCTATATACTTCTGATATGCCTGAACTTCCTGCAGCAAGTACCGCATTGTTTGCTGACGATACAGTCATCTTTACCTCGCACTCCTCTATTGAAACTGCCGTTGCAACCCTACAATCTTCCCTGGACATTTTCCTGCACTGGTTATCATGCTGGCGTATCGCACTTAATCCAAGCAAATATCCTCTTAAGCTTTTCACCTTGCGCAGGCCTGCTGCTCCAGCAAATATACGACTCTATAACACTGAAGTCCCCTGGTTACCTTCTGATTGTGCAGTCAAATATCTTGGCATCCATCTTGGTCGTCGCCTGACATGGAGTACACATATCAAAAGCAAACTAAATCAAGCCTATGTTCGTCTTCACAAGTTGTATCCCATCCTCAACCGCAAATCCTCTTTACGAGTCGAAGGTACGCTGCTACTATACAAGAGCATTCTACGACAACTTCTTCTATATGCCAGTTCTGTACGGGGATGTGCTTCACCTATTCATATTCACCAACTCCAGGTGTTTCAAAACAGGATATTACGATTGTCTGTGAACGCTCCGTGGTACATCCGGAATGCGCAGCTGCATAGAGAATTGGACATAGCATTAATGAGTACATCTCTACAACGACAAGCAGATTCTTTGCTCACCTTCCTTATGTATCAGGTGCTTTATTCTTCCAACTGGGACGTCACCTTGATACTGCACCAAGACTGAAGGCACGCTTACGACAGGACATTTTATTTCTATGTTTACTTATTCTGTAATGAAGAAATTATTTAATTTATACTCACATTGATCAGGACTCTAATATGAGTAAACTCTATCCCTGTATACTTTAATTTTATTATGTATATTATGTATATAGCTCCACAATTTGTATAGGACCAACTGTGCTGAGCATATGAAATAAAAATTCAACAAAAAATTAAAAAGGAGTTTGCTCTAACCTTGACAGAGAAACTACTGACGTCCCTTCTGAAAAGAGTAATCCCAGACATATGCTATGCAACGAAACCAGTTCACTACGCCAGTTTTAATGTCATATTCGTCATTAGCAGTAAGAAATTGGTCAAAAATAGTTTATTTTGTTTCCGTAATGTTTTGGCTGTTGTGTATAACTACAAATACTTAAAACAAACTAAGCATAATTATATATGTACGAGATATGCTCAACTAAAAGTCGGGGTTATATAATAAAGCCATATATACTAATTTATATCTTAATTAAAATTAAAAAAGATAAAATAATAAGCAGTTGTATTTTGTTAATAAGTGAGTAGAGAAATTCATGTGAGGGTCACATATATGATGATGTTTGAATTAGATAGGCGGTTTTGATAACATATTCTTGCGACGTTTCTTTTTAAACCAGAAATTTCTAATTCATTAAACACATCTGCACATTGGTTAGTGCAGTCATCGTGACGTATATTGGGAACTCGGCGGGGCCCACATAACTTAATGTTCATAACTCCACACAAAAAAGGCGAGAGATTAAAATCCGGAGATAAAAGCAGTTTCCCCATTGCATGAAAAATGGGCCATAAACGAGAGATGAGTCGGTCTTTTATCCCTTTTTAAGCCAATTGAATACGGAAATGAAGTCGTATCGTTTGATGCGAAATATTGTCCAATGTTGTTAGCACCATTTAGAGCATTAAATACAGATCTATATTTTTGTTGATAATTGTTCATGCCTTTCGATACCTCATACTGTGTTATGTTACACAAACTGTAGAAACCACAGATTAACCAAGTTAACTCTAGTGAAAATCCGCATTAATATATAACGAAGACCACACACTTTTCACATACAAATTTTTTTACAGTTCTAGCATTAAAATGGAAAAATAACTAATAAATTTACAAAATATAATATTATGTATTAGAATTTGTGAAATATAATACTTATATGTATTATATGCCTAGAAGAACAAATTTACCTATCATAAAAATAATAAGTGAAAGCTGCACACTAATGAGCACTTAATGAGTTTGTTTTCTTTTATGGGTTCACTTAGTGAGCATATCCTCTTTTCGCATTTATTATAGTGTTAGAGTTCACGCTTCTTTTTACACGATTTGCACACACACTGATCGTTCACGTGGTGGAATTTCTGAATTTACACGGTAGATGGTGGAATCTATGGATTGCTAAACCTAATATGGCGTGCCTCTCTGATTGCTATCATAGAAATAATAAAACCGGATAAGTAAAGTCCTTGGTAGTCATAGCTACAACTACAATTTTGTGGTCATGCAATAGAAAAACACCTGGTGTTGAGCATGATGGGTTTAATGGAGATCGAAACTAAAATGTTGGGTATATCTCCTAAAACCATCAAACGTCGCTGTTGACTACCTGCTACTACAAATCTTATTCTGTAGAATGGATATTAACTAAGAATGTGACTAAAACATGTGTTCGTTTGTTAGTTTCGTTTTAAGCAACATTGAAACCATATTTCAAATTAGCGAAAACCTTAAACATATATTCACTTTAGAAGACTTGCATTACCACCAACAATTATTTATTTGCTCATTGTTGCGTATGTATACATTCTGGTAGATCAATCCTATCAGGTAACTATAAACAATTAAATATATATTACTTATAAAGAACATAACTACAATGCCATAAATGTATGCAAATAATTTGCAAATCTTCTTTCTTGGGATAAGATGATAAGGCAGAGCCATCTCTGGACAGTAGTTGTGTTGAAAACACTATTGTATTGCAGTTGAGATTTTAAAAGTAGCCTTGAATAGTGAAGTTTCAATAATTCCACAAAAGCCCAAACATGTTTAGCAAAGAGAACTGAGGTTTTTGTGCTGGATAATTATGCCATACTTTTGCCTAGATTAGGCTAACTATATCCGATTTAGAGAGTCATAAAAAGAAAGCCCTTATAGTTGAATGCAAACAAAATAGAATCACGAAAGAACTTGTTGTGAAGAGGTCCTTGACTTGTAGTTTGAGAACGTCAAGGAATAGAAAACAGGTTTTCTTTCTTCACAGAATATATTTGCTGCACTCCACCGAGTACGAAACAAAAGCCAGTTAATTTTATTTTAAGGGACATTGCCACATAGGCATTCGCGAGGCCTTCCGAGAGATTATGTCGTCATTTCTGCCTGTCTTGGACGGAAAAAGTGGAGTTGGGCAACTTGGGTGCCATCAGGAAGAAGCGGGAGTAGGGAAACCGTCTCTTTGCTTATTGGCTGGCAGTAGGGTAGTAGCACACTTTCAAGGTCAGTCACGAACCTGAATTCATGAGGCCGAGGCGGAACTCAGTTGCTACTACGCTAAAGGCCTCTCTTGACCGTTTTTGGGGAAGGATTCAGTTCCAGAAAGATCTACGGTGACCGGCAGCTTTGTAAAAGCCGAAGCTGCGCTTATAGGGGTGTG